>LR738714.1:385384090-385447721 GCA_902687465.1 Secale cereale
GCGTCTTCTCCATTCGGCCCCCGTGCATCGCCACTCGGTTACGCACTTCTTCACCACTCGGCCGCCCCGCGCATCGCCATTCGGTTGTGCACGTCTTCTCCATTCGGCCGCCCCGCACGTCGCCGCTCGATTGTGCATGTCCTCACCACTCGGCCGCCCCGCGCGTTGCCACTCGGTTGTGCACGTCTTCACCACTCGGCCGCCCCGCGCGTCTCCACTCGGTTGTGCACGTCTTCACCATTTGGCCGCCCTACGCACTTCCTCACCATTCGGCCGCCCCGCGCGTCGCTGATAACCCTCAACCGTAAGGGATCGAGATAGTCTTCGCGGGTAAGAATAACCCAATTTATTGATTTGACACACGGGGAGCCAAAGAGTATTTATAAGCTTTGACAGTTGAGTTGTCAATTCAACCGCACCTGAAATATACTTACTTGCAACAAAAGATAAGTGGTAACAGTGATATGATAGTGATGATTATGATAGTAAAAGTAAACAGCAAAAGTAAATAGCAAAAGTAGCAACTAGTAACCAGCAGGATTTAAAACACTGTAGGCTAGGGAGACGGATGGTTGGGCGCTGCATGGATGAGATATATCATGATTCTAACTTGGGGCAAGGCACATGGAAAAGTAATGATCATCTAGGCAAATATCAAACATTAGGCATGTATCCCATAGGTAGTTGTACGTGCTTGCAATAAGAACTTGCACAACATCTTTTGTCCTACCATCCCGCTACGAACGGGGCCAAAAGGAACTTATGGAGATTAAGGTGCTCCTGTCAAAGAGCACCGGAACAAAGCAATGAACTCAATTGATACATGTAATCCTCAAACTACGGACCATCCCCTTTGATGTCCCAAGCTGTCACTTTTGGGATCGTCGGTTCCGAACCGTAATAGGTGCAAACAACTCATAGATAGGATCAAGAACACAAATATATTCATACAAACACATATGGTTCAGATCTGAAATCATGGCACTCGGGCCCTAAGTGACAAGCATTAAGAATAACAAGTTGAAGCAAAGATGATAAACACCATAGTAGATGATATGCAACATGCCCCGAACGATCTGATAAACTATTACATGATCTAACTCATCCAATCCCTACCATCCCCTTCGCCTACAGCAGGGGATTACTCACACATGGAAGGAGAAGTCATGGAGGGAGGATGGAGTGGTGGTGATGATGACGATGGCGACGATCTCCCCTCTCCGGAGGCCAAATCAGCCTCCAGATTAGCCCTCCCGAAGAAGAACAGAGGGTGGCGGCGGCTCTGCGACGAAATTTGGGAAAATAACTTCTGATCTAGGATTTTCTCGTCACGAGCTAAAATACGGGTCAAAGTAGGGTATTAGGGGAGGTGGGGCCCACCCAGGCGGCCTCCCGGCGCGGCCAGGGGGTGGGCCGCGCCACCAGGGCGCCTGGAGCCCCCTGCCCCCCCCCCTCTGGCCCCTCTTCTGGCACCAGGTTCCTTCGGGTGCGTGGATTTTCTGTGATTTTTCGTGGAATTTTCTGAGATACCTAAAAATCCGTTTTCCTGCACACAATAAAACCATACAAGCAGCTCTGCTGAAAACAGCGTCAGTCCGGGTTAGTTTAGTTCAAATCATGCAAGAATGAGTTCAAAACAATATCAAAAGTGTTTGCAAAAGTAGATACGTTTGAGACGTATCAGTCGCCACTTGGTTGTACACGTCCTCGCCCCTCGGCCGCCCCGCACGTCACCATCAGTTGGACGTGTTTTCGCCACTACATCCAGGTCAGTCCGACTGATTCAGCTCGAGACTGAGCTTATTTACCATGCCAAGTGCATGAAGATCCATCCCATTAACTCAATTTCAGACTAAAATATATTTACCGTGCCGACTGCATGGAGGTTCGATAGAAAATTAAAACCCTCGGCCAGACTCTTCCAGTTCGACAGAGGCTCGGCGGCTACACCCAGTGGGTGCACTCAGCGTGCCGCCACTGGAAGAGAAGCCAAAAAGAAACATTTTTCTCCGTCAAGACCAATACTAGATCCTCAAGTACTACTCGACATCCGAGTCGGAGAGGAACAAGTTCGACCAATAGCAACTAAGAAGATTTTTAGTTCTCTCAGACCCCCGTCGACTGCCCGTAGTCGACGGCGGTCTCGGGGACTACACCCAGTGGGTGCACTCAGCGTGCCCCCACTGGAGTAATCTCTACTCGGTATGGCATGACCGTTCCGAGTGACAAACAACAAACAAAAAAGCTCTAAGGCTCCCGTCGACTACAAAAAATAATACTGTAAGGTGAGTTTAGCGCTCCTCCGGGGACCTGTTTTGAGCCTTCTTCTAGGACTTAAAGCGTGAAACTCACGAGTTTGGGTCTAGAAGCAACTTATATTGACGTTCTCCGGGATAAGAATGGCATCTCTCCGAGAGAGCATTCCATGCGTCAATCTTGTTACCCAGATATAATGACACACCCGTACTCTGATCATGAGTTAACCTCTTCCGAGAGATGAATGAATGTTACCAAGTTGCTCCTCGTGGGAACTTACCCCATATCAGTAGGGAATAGTAGTGCCGGAATCCATTGAGATTTTGTTCAAACCTTGGTTGTCTGAGAGCACGATGATGGGTATCGAGTATTTCCGTATTCACTCGGGCCAAATTGTGTCTTTCACAAACTCGTTCTGCAAAATCACAATCAATTTGGGGGCTAATGTTGGGGATATACATAACAGGTAGACCCAAAAAGGGTTGAAATATCATAAAGCATGGGGTTGACACAGCATCTGGGTCTAGATAAGTTTCATATAGACATACTATCCACTCGGACAAGCAACGTACTATCCACTCGGACAAGCAACATACCGTCCACTCGGATGACAGTCGACCACTCGGTCGACTGACTCACTCGGATATGGGAAGACCAACAGTCGACAAGGTAGTCGAAGCATCATCTGACATTGTGGCATCAATGCCCCACTTTGTAACATAGGAGGTGAGGGGGTGGCGCCCTCTATATAAGCCACCCCCACCACTAGACTAGACAGGTTCTCATTCTTCCCCTCTCTCTCTCCATCACCATTAGTCTCAGGACTTAGCTCAGGCATGATGATCCGTTCCTCCCTCTCTCACATATTGTAATCTCCGGATACATACAAAGATAAACAAAGCCTCTCTGGAGCACGAGACGTAGGGCTATTATCTCCAACGTGAGAGGCCCGAACTCGCTAAAACTACCGTGTCACCCATATGCATCTCGATAGATCATGCTCCTTTACCCTATCCCTTATTATTGTTGGAATCGTTCCCATGACAGGGACCTAAGCATGCACCCAAGGACAAAGATTTGATTTTTCAACCAATTTATATGCACAGGAGCATGTGCATGTAGTTCAAATTTGAATTATGCACATAAATGCATTGAAAACTAACTTAATGCATAAAAATGTCCAAACGAATCCCGAAAAATCACAAAAAATAACACAACACTCCTGTTGTTCTAAGTTGACATGAGAAAAAAATTGAAAGCAATAAGAGGCAATGAATATCGTTTCGCCCCCAAAGTTGGGGTGGTCCCTACTGAAACCATCATGCTTGTTGTGAGAAGCTCTGGTTTGTGAGAAGCATATACCCAAACCTGCCCCAAATGAGACAAAACAATTACCACGGCATGTTGATGCCGCTCCATGATAGCATGCCAGGTTTCATGAATTGCAGACGTGTTTTGGATTTACTAGAATTTAAAAACCAGGAATCTCAATGTTTGCGGCCGAGTGACGGTGGCAGGGTGTTTGACATTCATTCCCATTTCTTGCATGGGACCTAAGCATGCACCCAAGGACAAAGATTTGATTTTTCAACCTATTTATATGCACGGGAGCATGTGCATGTAGTTCAAATTTGAATTATGCACAAAAATGCATTGAAAACTCACTTAATGCATAAAAATGTCCAAACGAACCCCGAAAAATCACAAAAAATAACACAACAATCCCGTTGTTCTATGTTGACATGAGAAAAAAAATTGAAAGCAATATGAGGCAACGGCTATCGTTTCGCCCCCAAAGTTGGGGCGGTCCCTACCGAAACCATCATGCTTGTTGTGAGAAGCTCTGGTTTGTGAGAAGCGTATACCCAAATCTGCCCCAAATGGGACAAAACAATTACCACGGCATGTTGATGCCACTGCATGATAGCATGCAAAGTTTCATGAATTTCAAACGAGTTTTGGATTTACTAGAATTTAAAAACCAGGTGTATCAATGTTTGCGGCCAACTCACGGTGGTATGATGTTTGACATTCATTCCCATTTCTTGCATGGGACCTAAGCATGCACCCAAGGACAAATATTTGATTTTTCAAAGTATTTATATGCACGGGAGCATGTGCTTGTAGTTCAAATTTGAATTATGCACATAAATGCATTGATAACTCACTTAATGCATAAAAATGTCCCAACAAACTCCGAAAAATCACAAAAAATAACACAGCACTCCTGTTATTTTATGTTGACACGAGAAAAAAAATTGAAAGCAATAAGAGGCAATGGATATCGTTTGCCCCCAAAGTTGGGGCGGTCCTTATCGAAACCATCGTGCTTCTTGTGAGAAGCTCTGGTTTGTGAGAAGCTTATACCCAAACCTGCCCCAAATGGGAGAAAAATATTACCAGGGCATGTTGATGCCGCTCCATGATAGCATGCCAAGTTTCATGAATTTTAGACGAGTTTTGGATTTACTAGAATTTTAAAACCAGGTATCTCAATGTTTCCGGTCGAGTGATGGTGGCAGGGTGTTTGACATTCATTCCCATTTCTTACATGGGACCTAAGCATGCACCCAAGGAGAAAGATTTGACTATTCAACCAATTTATATGCACGGGAGCATGTGCATGTAGTTCAAATTTGAATTATGCACATAAATGCATTGAAAACTCACTTCATGCATAAAAATGTCCAAACAAACCCCGAAAAATCACAAAAAATAACACAACACTCCTGTTGTTCTATGTTGTCACGAGGAAAAATTTGAAAGCAACAAGAGGCAATGGATATAGTTTTGCTCCCAAAGTTAGGGTGGTCCCTACCGAAACCATCATGCTTGTTGTGAGAAGCTCTCGTTTGTGAGAAGCATATACCCAAACCTGCCCCAAATGGGACAATAAAATTACGATAGCATGTTGAGGCTGCTCCATGATAGCATGCCAAGTTTCATGAATTTTAGACGAGTTTTGGATTTACTAGAATTTAAAAACCAGGTATATCAATGTTTGCGGCCGAGTGACGGTGGCAGGGTGTTTGACATTCATTCCTATTTCTTGCATGGGACCTAAAAATGCACCCAAGGACAAAGATTTGATTTTTAACCAATTTATATGCACATGAGCATGCGCATGTACTTCAAATTTGAATTATGAACATAAATGCATTGAAACCACACTTAATGCATAAAAATGTCCAAACCAATCCCAAAAAATCACAAACAAAATACACAACACTCATGTTGTTCTATGTTGACACGAGAAAAAATTTGAAAGCAATAAGAGGCAATTGATATCGTTTCGCCCCCAAAGTTGGGGCGGTCCCTACCGAAACCATCATGCTTATTGTGAGAAGCTCTGGTTTATGAGAAGCATATACCCAAACCTGCCCCAAATGGGACAAAAAAAATTACCACGACATGTTGATGCCGCTCCATGATAGCGTGCCAAGTTTCTTGAATTTCGGACGAGTTTTGAATTTACTAGAATTTAAAAACTAGGTATATCAATGTTTGCGGCCGAGTGATGGTGGCAGGGTGTTTGACATTCATTCCCATTTCTTGCATGGGACCTAAGCATGCACCCAAGGACAAACATTTGATTTTTCAACCAATTTATATGCACGAGAGGATGTGCATGTACTTCAAATTTGAATTATGCACATAAATGCATGGAAAACTCACTTAATGCATAAAAATGTCAAAACAAAACCCGAAAAATCATGAAAGATAACACAACACTCCTGTTGTTCTATGTTGACACGAGAAATAATTGAAAGCAAAAAGACACAATGGATATCGTTTCTCCCCCAAAGTTAGGGCGGTCCCTACCGAAACCATCATGCTTGTTGTGAGAATCTCTGTTTTGTGAGAAGCATACAACCAAACCTGCCCCAAATGGGACACAAAATTACCACGGCATGTTGATGCCGCTCCATAATAGCGTGCCAAGTTTCTTGTATTTCAGACAAGTTTTGAATTTACTAGAATTTAAAAACCAGGTATATCAATGTTTGCTGCCGTGTGATGGTGGCAGGTTGTTTGACATTCATTCCCATATTTTGCATGGGACCTAAGCATGCACCCAAGAACATTGATTTTTCAACAATTTATAAGCATGGGAGCATGTGCATGTAGTTCAATTTGAATTATGCACATAAATGCATGGAAAACTCACTTAATGCATAAAATGTCCACACGAACCCCCCCAAAAAAAATAACACAACACTCCTGTTATTCTATGTTGACACGAGAAAAAAATTGAAATCCAAAAGAGGCAATGGATATCGTTTCTCCCCCAAAGTTGGGGCGGTCCCTACCGAAACCATCATGCTTGTTGTGAGAAGCTCTGGTTTGTGTGAAGCATATACCAAAACCTGCCCCAAATGGGACAAAAAATTAACCACGACATGTTGATGCCGCTCCATTATAGCATGCCAAGTTTCATGAATTTCAGACAAGTTTTGGATTTACAAGAATTTAAAAACTAGGTATCTCAATGTTTGCGGCCGAGTGACGGTGGCAGGGTGTTTGACATTCATTCCCATTTCTTGCATGTGACCTAAGCATCCACCCAAGTACAAAGATTTGATTTTTCAACCAATTTATATGCCCGAGAGCATGTGCATGTATTTCAAATTTGAATTATGCACATAAACGCATTGAAAAGTCACTTAATGCATAAAATTTTCCAAACGAACCCCAAAAATCACAAAAAATAACACAACACTCCTGTTGTTCTATGTTGACATGAGAAAAAAAATTCAAAGCCATAAGAGGCAATGGATATCGTTACGCCCCTAAAGTTGGGGCAATCCCTACCGAAACCACATGCTTGTTCTGAGAAGCTCTGGTTTGTGAGAAGCATATACCCAAACCAGCCCCCAAATGGGACGAAATAATTACCACGGCATGTTGATGCCGCTCCATGATAGCATGCCAAGTTTCATGAATTTTAGACGAGTTTTGGATTTACTATATTTTTAAAACCAAGTATCTCAATGTTTGCGGTCGGGTGACGGTGGTAGGGTGTTTGACATTCTTTCCCATTTCTTGCATGGGACCTAAGCATGTAACCAAGGATAAAGGTTTGATTTTTCAACCAATTTATATGCACGAGAGCATGTGCATGTAGTTCAAATTTGACTTATGCACATAAATGTATTGAAAACTCACTTAATGCATAAAAATGTCCAAATGAACCCCGAGAAATCACAAAAAATAACACAACACTCCTGTTGTTCTATGTTAACACAAGAAAAAAATGAAAGCAATAACAGGCAATGGATATCTTTTCGCCCCCAAAGTTGGGGCGGTCCCTACCGAAACCATCATGCTTGTTGTGAGAAGCTCTCGTTTGTGAGAAGCATATACCCAAACCTGCCCCAAATGGGACAATAAAATTACCACGACATGTTGATCCTGCTCCATCATAGCATGCCAAGTTTCTTGAATTTTAGACGAGTTTTGGAATTACTAGAATTTAAAAACCAGGTATATCAATGTTTGCGGGCGAGTGACGGTGGCAGGGTGTTTGACATTCATTCCCATTTCTTGCATGGGACCTTAGCATGCACCCAAGGACAAACATTTGATTTTTCAATTAATTTATATGCACGGGAGCATGTGCATGTACTTCAAATTTGAATTTTGCACATAAATGCATGGAAAACTCACTTAACGCATAAAAATGTCCAAACCAACCCCGAAAAATCACAAAAGGTAACATAACACTCCTGTTGTTGTATGTTGACACGAGAACAAATTTGAAAGCAAAAAGAGGCAATGGATATCGTTTCTCCCCCAAAGTTGGGGCGGTCTCTACCGAAACCATCATGCTTGTTGTGAGAAGCTCTGGTTTGTGAGAAGCATATATCTAAACCCACCGGGACAAAAAATTTACCACGACATGTTGATGCCGCTCCATGATAGCGTGCCAAGTTCCTTGAATTTCAGACGAGTTTTGAATTTACAAGAATTTAAAAACCATGTATATCAAAGTTTGCTGGCGAGTGACGGTGGTAGGGTGTTTGACATTCATTCCCATTTCTTGCATGGGACCTAAGCATGCACCCAAGGACAAACAATTGATTTTTCCACCAATTTATATGCACGGGAGCATGTGCATGTAGTTCAAATATGAATTATGCACATAAATGCATTGAAAATTCACATAATGCATAAAAATGTCCAAACGAACCCCGAAAAATCACAAAAACTAACACAACACTCCTGTTGTTCTATGTGGAGGCAATGGATATCGTTTCTCCCCCAAAGTTGGGGCGGTCCCTACCGAAACCATCATTCTTGTTGTGAGAAGCTCTGGTGTGTGAGAAGCATATACCCAAACCTACCCCAAATGGGACAAAAACTTTACCACGGCATGTTGATGCCGCTCCATTATAGCATGCCAAGTTTCATGAATTTCACAAAAATTTAGGATTTACTAGAATTTAAAAACCAGGTATCTCAATGTTTGCGGCCGAGTGATGGTGGCAGGGTGTTTGACATTCATTCCCATTTCTTGCATGTGACCTAAGCATGCACCTAAGGAAAAAGATTTGATTTTTCAACCAATTTATATGCACGAGAGCATGTGCATGTAGTTCAAATTTAAATTATGCACATAAACGCATTGAAAACTCACTTAATGCATAAATTTTTCCAAAAAACCCCCAAAAATCACAAAAATAACACAACCCTCCTGTTGTTCTATCTTGACACGAGAAAAAAATTTGAAAACCATAAGACGCAATGAATATCGTTACTCCCCCAAAGCTGGGGCGATCCCTACCGAAACCATTATAATTGTTGTGAAAAGCTCTGGTTTGTGAGAAGCATATACCCAAACCTGCCACAAATGGGACAAAAAAATTACCACGACATGTTGATGCCGCTCCATGATAGCATGCCAAGTTTCATGAATTTCAGATGAGTTTTGGATTTACTAGAATTTTAAAACCAGGTATCTCAATGTTTGCGTTCGAGTAACGGTGGCAGGGTGTTTGACATTCATTCCCATTTATTGCATGGGACCTAAGCATGCACCCAAGGACAAAGATTTGATTTTTCAACCAATTTATATGAACGGGAGCATGTGCTTGTAGTACAAATTTGACGTATGCACATAAATGCATTGAAAACTCATTTAATGCATAAAAATGTCCAAACAAACCCCAAAAAATCACAAAAAATAACACAACAATCATGTTGTTCTATGTTGACACGAGAAAAAATTGAAAGAAATAAGAGGCAATGGATATCCTTTCGTCCCCAAAGTTGGGGCGGTCCCTACCAAAACCATCATGCTTATCGTGAGAAGCTCTGGTTTGTGAGAAGCATATACCCAAACCTACCCCAAATGGGACGAAAAAAGTACCATGGCATGTTGATGCCGCTCCATGATAGCATGCCAAGTTTCATGACTTTCAGACGAGTTTTGGATTTACTAGAATTTTAAAACCAGGTATCTCAATGTTTGCGGTCGAGTAACGGTGGCAGGGTGTTTGACATTCATTCCCATTTCTTGCATGGGACCTAAGCATGCACCCAAGGACAAAGATTTGATTTTTCAACCAATTTATGTGCATGTGGTTAAATTTGAATTATGCACATAAATGCATTGAAAACTCACTAAATGCATAAAAATGTCCAAACGAACCCCGAAAAATCACAAAAAATAACACAACACTCCTGTTCTTCTTTGTCGACATGAGAAATAGTTTGAAAGTAATAAGAGGCAATGGATATCGTTTCGCCCCCAAAGTTGGGGCGGTCCCTGCCGAAACCAGCATGCTTGTTGTGAGAAGCTCTGGTTTGTGAGAATCATATACCCAAACCTACCCCAAATGGGAAAAAAATTACCACGACATGTTGATGCCGCTTCATGATAGCATGCCAAGTTTCATGAATTTCAGATGAGTTTTGGATTTACTAGAATTTAAAATCCATGTATATCAATGTTTGCGGCCGAGTGACGGTGGCAGGGTGTTTGACATTCATTCCCATATCTTGCATGGGACCTAAGCATGCATCCAAGGACAAATATTTGATTTTTCATCCAATTTATATGCACAGGAGCATGTGCATGTAGTTCAAATTTGAATTATGCACATAAATGCATTGAAAACTCACTTAATGAATAAAAATGTCCAAACAAACCCTGAAAAATCACAAAAAATAACATAATACTCCTGTTGTTGTATGTTGACACGAGAAAAAAATTTGAAAGCAATAAGAGGCAATGGATATCGTTTCGCCCCCAAAGTTGGGACGGTCCGTACCGAAACCATCATGCTTGTTGTGAGAAGCTCTGGTTTGTAAGAAGCATATAACCAAACCTGCCCCAAATGGGGCAAAACATTTACCACAGCATGTTGATGCCGCTCCATGATAGCATGCCAAGTTTCATGAATTTCAGATGAGTTTTTGATTTACTAGAGTTTAAAACTAGGTATCTCAATTTTTGCGGCCGAGTGACGGTGGCAGGGTGTTTGACATTCATTCCCATTTCTTGCATGGGACCTAAGCATGCACCCAAGGACAAAGATTTTATTTTTCCACCAATTTATATGCACGGGAGCATGTGCATGTTGTTCAAATTTGAATTATGCACATAAATGCATTGAAAACTCACATCATGCATAAAAACGTTCAAACGAACCCCGAAAAATCACAAAAACTAACACAACACTCCTGTTGTTCTATGTGGACACGAGAAAAAAATTGAAATCCAAAAGAGGCAATGGATATCGTTTCTCCCCCAAAGTTGGAAAGGTCCCTACCGAAACCATCATGCTTGTTGTGAAAAGCTCTGGTTTGTGAGAGGCATATACCCAAACCTGCTCCAGATGGGACAAAAACTTTACCACGTCATGTTGATGCCGCTTCATTATAGCATGCCAAGTTTCATAAATTTCACACGAGTTTTGGATTTACTAGAATTTAAAAACCAGGTATCTCAATGTTTGCGGCCGAGTGATGGTGGCAGGGTGTTTGACATTCATTCCCATTTCTTGCATGTGACCTATGCATGCACCTAAGGACAAAGATTTGATTTTCAACCTATTTATATGCACGAGAGCATGTGCATGTAGTTCAAATTTGAATTATGCACATAAACGCATTGAAAACTCACTTAATGCATAAAAATTTCCAAAAAAAACCCAAAAATCAAAAAACATGACACAACACTCCTGTTGTTCTATGTTGACACGAGAAAAAATTTGAAAGCCATACGACGCAATGGATATCTTTACTCCCCCAAAGTTGGGGCCATCCCTACTAAAACCATCATCCTTGTTGTGAGAAGCTCTGGTTTGTGAGAAGCATATACCCAAACCTGCCCCAAATGGGACAAAAAAATTACCACGGCATGTTGATGCCGCTCCATTATAGCATGCCAAGTTTCATGAATTTCACACGAGTTTTGGATTTACTAGAATTTAAAACCAGGTATCTCAATGTTTGCGACCGAGTGATTGTGGCAGGGTGTTTGACATTCATTCCCATTTTTTGCATGTGACCTATGCATGCACCTAAGGACAAAGATTTGTTTTTTCAACCAATTTATATGCACGAGAGCATGTGCATGTAGTTCAAATTTGAATTATGCACATAAACGCATTGAAAACTCACTTAATGCATAAAAATTTCCAAAAAAACCCAAAAATCACAAAACATAACACAACACTCCTGTTGTTCTATGTTGACACGAGAAAAAATTTGAAAGCCATACGACGCAATGGATATCGTTACCCCCCCCCCCAAAGTTGGGGCGATCCCTACTAAAACCATCATCCTTGTTGTGAGAAGCTCTGGTTTGTGAGAAGCATATACCCAAACCTGCCCCAAATGGGACAAAAAAATTACCACGACATGTTGATGCCGCTCCATGATAGCATGCCAAGTTTCATGAATTTCAGACGAGTTTTGGATTTACTAGATTTTTAAAACTAGGTATCTCAATGTTTGCGGTCGAGCAACGGTGGCAGGGTGTTTGACATTCATTCCCATTTCTTGCATGGGACCTAAGCATGCACCCAAGGACAAAGATTTGATTTTTCAACCAATTTATATGAATAGGAGCATGTGCTTGTAGTTCAAATTTGACGTATGCACATAAATGCATTGAAAACTCACTTAATGCATAAAAATGTCCAAACGAACCCAAAAAATCACAAAAAATAACAAAACAATCCTGTTGTTCTATGTTGACACGAGAAAAAATTGAAAGAAATAAGAGGCAATGGATATCCTTTCGTCCCCAAAGTTGGGGCGGTCCCTACCAAAACCATCATGCTTACTGTGAGAAGCTCTTGTTTGTGAGAAGCATATACCCAAACCTGTCCCAAATGGGACGAAACAAGTACCATGGCATGTTGATGCCGCTCCATGATAGCATGCCAAGTTTCATGAATTTCAGACGAGTTTTGGATTTACTAGAATATAAAACCCAGGTATATCAATGTTCGCAGCCGAGTGACGGTGGCAGGGTGTTTGACATACATTCCCATTTCTTGCATGGGACCTAAGCATGCATCCAAGGACAAAGATTAGATTTTTCAACCAATTTATAAGCACGGGAGCATGTGCATGTAGTTCAAACTTGAATTATGCACATAAATGCATTGAAAACTCACTTAGTGCATAAAAATGTCCAAATGATCCCCGAAAAATCACAAAAAATAACACAACACTCCTGTTGTTCTTTGTTGACACGAGAAATAGTTTGAAAGTAATAAGAGGCAATGGATATCGTTTCGCCCCCAAAGTTGGGGCGGTCCCTGCCGAAACCATCATGCTTGTTGTGAGAAGCTCTGGTTTGTGAGAAGCATATACCCAAACCAGCCCCCAAATGGGACGAAATAATTACCACGACATGTTGATGCCGCTCCATGATAGCATGCTAAGTTTCATGAATTTTAGACGAGTTTTGGATTTAATATATTTTTAAAACCAAGTATCTCAATGTTTGCGGTCGAGAGACGGTGGCAGGGTGTTTGACATTCTTTCCCATTTCTTGCATGGGACCTAAGCATGTACCCAAGGATAAAGGTTTGATTTTTCAACCAATTTATATGCACGAGAGCATGTGCATGTAGTTCAAATTTGACTTATGCACATAAATGTATTGAAAACTCACTTAATGCATAAAAATGTCCAAATGAACCCCGAGAAATCACAAAAAATAACACAACACTCCTGTTGTTCTATGTTAACACAAGAAAAAAATTGAAAGCAATAACAGGCAATGGATATCGTTTCGGCCCCAAAGTTGGGGCGGTCCCTACCGAAACCATCATGCTTGTTGTGAGAAGCTCTCGTTTGTGAGAAGCATATACCCAAACCTGCCCCAAATGGGACAATAAAATTACCACGGCATGTTGATCATGCTCCATCATAGCATGCCAAGTTTCTTGAATTTCAGAGGAGTTTTGGAATTACTAGAATTTAAAAACCAGGTATATCAATGTTTGCGGCCGAGTGACGATGGCAGGGTGTTTGACATTCATTCCCATTTCTTGCATGGGACCTTAGCATGCACCCAAGGACAAACATTTGATTTTTCAATTAATTTATATGCACGGGAGCATGTGCATGTACTTCAAATTTGAATTTTGCACATAAATGCATGGAAAACTCACTTAACGCATAAAAATGTCCAAACCAACCCCGAAAAATCACAAAAGGTAACATAACACTCCTGTTGTTCTATGTTGACACGAGAAAAAATTTGAAAGCAAAAAGAGGCAATGGATATCGTTTCTCCCCCAAAGTTGGGGCGGTCTCTACCGAAACCATCATGCTTGTTGTGAGAAGCTCTGGTTAGTGAGAAGCATATATCTAAACCCGCCGGGACAAAAAATTTACCACGACATGTTGATGCCGCTCCATGATAGCGTGCCAAGTTTCTTGAATTTCGGACGAGTTTTGAATTTACTAGAATTTAAAAACCATGTATATCAAAGTTTGCTGGCGAGTGACGGTGGCAGGGTGTTTGACATTCATTCCCATTTCTTGCATGGAACCTAAGCATGCACCCAAGGACAAACAATTGATTTTTCCACCAATTTATATGCACGGGAGCATGTGCATGTAGTTCAAATATGAATTATGCACATAAATGCATTGAAAACTCACATAATGCATAAAAATGTCGAAACGAACCCCGAAAAATCACAAAAACTAACACAACACTCCTGTTGTTCTATGTGGAGGCAATGGATATCGTTTCTCCCCCAAAGTTAGGGCGGTCCCTACCGAAACCATCATGCTTGTTGTGAGAAGCTCTGGTTTGTGAGAAGCATATACCCAAACCTACCCCAAATGGGACAAAAACTTTACCACGGCATGTTGATGCCGCTCCATTATAGCATGCCAAGTTTCATGAATTTCACACAAGTTTTGGATTTACTAGAATTTAAAAACCAGGTATCTCAATGTTTGCGGCCGAGTGATAGTGGCAGGGTGTTTGACATTCATTCCCATTTCTTGCATTGGACCTAAGCATGCACCCAAGGACAATGATTTGTTTTTTCAACCAATTTATATGCACGGCAGCATGTGCATGTAGTTCGAATTTGAATTATGCACAGAAATGCATTGAAAACTCACTTGATGGATAAAAATGTCCAAACGAACCCCAAAAAATCACAAAAAATAACACAACACTCCTGTTGTTCAATTTTTACATGAGAAAAAAATTGAAAGCACCAAGAGGCAATGGATATCGTTTCGCCCCCAAAGATGGGGCGGTCCCTACCAAAACCATCATGCTTGTTGTGAGAAGCTCTCGTTTGTGAGAAGCATATACCCAAACCTGCCCCAAATGGGAAAAAAATTACCTCGGCATGTTGATGCCGCTTCATGATAGCATGCCAAGTTTCATGAATTTCAGATGAGTTTTGTTTTTACTAGAATTTCAAAACCATGTATATCAATGTTTGCGGCCGAGTGACGGTGGCAGGGTGTTTGAGATTCATTCCCATTTCTTGCATGGGACCTAAGCATGCATCCAAGGACAAATATTTGATTTTTCATCCAATTTATATGCACAGGAGCATGTGCATGTAGTCCAAATTTGAATTATGCACATAAATGCATTGAAAACTCACTTAATGAATAAAAATGTCGAAACAAACCCCGAAAAATCACAAAAAGTAACACAACACTCCTGTTGTTCTATGTTGACACGAGAAAAAATTTGAAAGCAATAAGAGGCAATGGATATCGTTTTGCCCCCAAAGTTGGGGCGGTCCGTACCGAAAACATCATGCTTGTTGTGAGAAGCTCTGCTTTGTGAGAAGCATATAACCAAACTTGCCCCGAATGGGGCAAAACAATTACCACATCATGTTGATGCCGCTCCATGATAGCATGCCAAGTTTCATGAATTTTAGACGAGTTTTTGATTTACTAGAGTTTAAAACCAGGTATCTCAATTTTTGCGGCCGAGTGACGGTGACAGGGTGTTTGACATTCATTCACATTTCTTGCATGGGACCTAAGCATGCACCCAAGGACAAAGATTTTATTTTTCCACCAATTTATATGCACGGGAGCATGTGCATGTTGTTCAAATTTGAATTATGCACATAAATGCATTGAAAACTCACATAATGCAGAAAAACGTCCAAACGAACCCCGAAAAATCACAAAAAACTAACAAAACACTCCTGTTGTTCTATGTGGACACGAGAAAAAAAATTGAAATCCAAAAGAGGCAATGGATATCGTTTCTCCCCCAAAGTTGGAACGGTCCCTACCGAAACCATCATCCTCGTTGTGAAAAGCTCTGGTTTGTGAGAAGCATATACCCAAACCTGCTCCAGATGGGACAAAAACTTTACCACGGCATGTTGATGCCGCTCCATTATAGCATGCCAAGTTTCATGAATTTCACACGAGTTTTGGATTTACTAGAATTTGGAAACCAGGTATCTCAATGTTTGCGACCGAGTGATGGTGGCAGGGTGTTTGACTTTCATTCCCATTTCTTGCATGTGACCTAAGCATGCACCTAAGGACAAAGATTTGATTTTTCAACCAATTTAAATGCACGAGAGCATGTGCATGTAGTTCAAATTTGAATTATGCACATAAACGCATTGAAAACTCACTTAATGCATAAAAATTTCCAAAAAAACACCAAAAATAAAAAAACATGACACAACACTCCTGTTGTTCTATGTTGACACGAGAAAAAATTTGAAAGCCATACGCCGCAATGGATATCTTTACTCCCCCAAAGTTGGGGCGATCCCTACTAAAACCATCATCCTTGTTGTGAGAAGCTCTGGTTTGTGAGAAGCATATACCCAAACCTGCCCCAAATGGGACAAAAATATAACACTGCATGTTGATGCCGCTCCATGATAGCATGCGAAGTTTCATGAATTTCAGACGAGTTTTGGATTTACTAGAATTTTAAAACTAGGTATCTCAATGTTTCCGGTCGAGTAACGGTGGCAGGGTGTTTGACATTCATTCCCATTTCTTGCATTGGACCTAAGCATGCACCCAAGGACAAAGATTTGATTTTTCAACTAATTTATATGACCTGGAGCATGTGCATGTAGTTCAAATTTAACGTATGCACATAAATGCATTGAAAACTCACTTAATGCATAAAATTGTCCAAACGAACCCCGAAAAATCACAAAAAATAACACAACAATCCTGTTGTTCTATGTTGACACGAGAAAAAAATTAAAAGAAATAAGAGGCAATGGATATCCTTTCGTCCCGAAAGTTGGGGCGGTCCCTACCAAAACCGTCATGCTTTTTGTGGGAAGCTCTGGTTTGTGAGAATCATATACCCAAACCTGCCCCAAATGGGACAAAAAAATTACCATGGCATGTTGATACCGCTCCATGATAGCATGCCAAGTTTCATGAATTTCACACCAGTTTTGGATTTACTAGAATATAAAAACCAGGTATATCAATGTTTGCAGCCGAGTGACGGTGGCAGGGTGTTTGACATACATTACCATTTCTTGCATTGGACCTAAGCATGCATCCAAGGACAAAGAATAGATTTTTCAACCAATTTATATGCACTGGAGCATGTGCATGTAGTTCAAACTTGAATTATGCACATAAATGCATTGAAAACTCACTTAATGCATAGAAATGTCCAAACGAACCCCGAAAAATCACAAAAAATAACATAAGACTCCTGTTGTTCTTTGTTGACACGAGAGATAGTTTGAAAGTAATAAGAGGCAATGGATATCGTTTCACCCACAAAGTTGGGGCGGTCCGTGACGAAACCATCATGCTTGTTGTGAGAAGCTCTGGTTTGTGAGAATCATATACCCAAACCTGCCCCAAATGGGAAAAAAAATTACCACAGCATGTTGATGCCGCTTCATGATAGCATGGCAAGTTTCATGAATTTCAGATGAGTTTTGGAGTTACTAGAATTTAAAAACCAAGTATATCAATGTTTGCGGCCGAGTGACCGTGGCAGGGTGTTTTACATTCATTCCCATTTCTTGCATGGGACCTAAGCATGCATCCAAGGACAAATATTTGATTTTTCAACCAATTTATATGCACGGGAGCATGTGCATGTAGTTCAAATTTGAATTATGCACATAAATGCATTGAAAACTCACTTAATGCATAAAAATGTCTAAACAAACCCCGAAAATTCACAAAAAATAACTCAGCATTCCTGTAACATCCCAAATTTTCAATTTGGAAAGTTATACATAGATCATACTGCATTGTATATATCTTTGCATTTTGTGCGTGGCGAACCTCGAAATTCTAAGCAACTCAAGGACCTACAGAGAGAGTTGGGAATTCTACCGTTTTGTATTTGAGTTTACTCGAATACCGGTGCGAGGATAGTGTTGATTTTAATTATTTTCTCTCCTAAAAATATTTCTAAATAAAATATATGAGAGGAGATAATGTGACTTCTCCAAAATAATAGAAATATTGGAGGAAAAATATTAAAATCACTTGGTATTTTCCTGGATTTATTTGCGATTTTATTTACATAGGAAAAATACGCATTTTTCAATATTTCATTTAGGTCCGGGAAAAATGTTCACTTTGTCCTAATTATTATTAGAGGACGGTCCAAATTTATTTTGGGATTTTTGGAGTTCGTTTAGTATTGTTTTTGTTAGTTTTCCTACATCAGGATTCAGTTTTAACAAAAAAAAACGAAACCGCCTTTGGGCCGTGTTCGGCCAAGACTCCTCTGGCCAGGGCCTTTATAAGCCGAGGCCCGCCAGCCGCCAGCCGCCAGCGCGCCAGCCCCTCGCCCCAAAATCCCTAGCGCCGCCGTTGCCACTCGCCGCCGCCGCTCGCAGCCGCCGCCGCGCCCCACCTCCCGCGCCGCCGGAGCCGCCGCACCCCGTCGCCGCGCTAGCCGCCACCCCGTCGCCGCACCCCGCCGGACTCGCCGCCGCCGCCCGCCGGACCTTCGCCGTAGCCGCCGCCGCCGTCTTCTCCGAGGTAGCCGCCGACGTCGGTTTTCTTTAAAAGCCGATCTGTTTTTTTAGGAAACCCTAGATTCGTTTTTTTAGATTAGATCGTTTTTTTTCTGGTTTAGCTATTTAGCGAACGTTCGTCCGTACGTTCATTTAACGAACGTCGTTCGCCCGTTAGCCGCAGACAGCGAATGTTCGTGCGTTAGCCTCTTCATCAGTTTTCTTTTTCGAGGTATTTATCCGCGATTATTTCGATCGTGATTTCTGCCTTGATCTTGTTTTTCGTTTTTCTTTTCGCTCGAGAGTAGGAATCAGGTGATTCAAAATCCCAGATCTTCGTCTCGATGCCCTCTTTCCGTTTAACCAACTTGAAAAAAGTTTTGGCTACTGTAAAATTTGACTTTAGATCAAATTAGTAAACGAATCCCGTTTCTTCCGCAGTTTGACTTTCGTTGCTTCTTTCGATTTGATCCTTTTTGCAAACCGGAGTTCTTAAGTTGAACTTTCTGGTTATATCTAGTCTTTTGGAGTTTAATTTGTGCATCAATGCTTGTTTGCTTATGTATGCTATAGTTTTCTTGCGATAGAATACCCGGACTGTGAAGCGTGCTACTACGAGTCTTTAGGTTTTGCGAATCGTCAGCAAGGCAAGTAACACTTTGATCATACCAGTTTATTTACCGAGTTTTTATGCATTAGATCAAACCCTCACACATTGCATGAGTAGGATATGATAACTTGTGGGACTAGGAAATAGATTGAGGTAGAACCTATTACCTGCATTATTTTTTTCAAACCCTTGGGAGATACTTCTACGTTTTCTTAGGTTGCCATGCTATGCTCGTAGACGTGGTTTGGTTTGAGTGAAATCCATGACAGATGTGAGATGTTAATTAATGGTTCAACTTAAGGTGGCTACTTGAATACACATATGGATGGATTGGTAGTGTTGTCCTAGGAAATCCCGGGGTTCTGTGTGAATTTTCCTATGGGATGCTACCCAGGCTCAAAGGAATTATAAAACTATTCATGCTAGAAAACTTCCGTGTGCAGCCACAATGCCAATATGGGCTCTGGCATAGTATGAGTAAGTTGTGTGAGCTCTTTCAGTGGTGGACTAGCAGATGTAGGGGAATGTAGGTGTATGGGTCCACCCGGGGTAAAGAGTTGATGCTTCTGAAAGACCGTGTCTCGGTCATCCGTTCCTCAAACACCATGCAGTGCGAGAAATCCAACGGAGGAGATCGAGTCTTGTGGGGAAAAGTGCACAAACCTCTGCAGAGTGTACAAACTGGTCATGATTAGCCGTGTCCCCGGTTATGGACAATCTTGAGTATCTGGTACTTGAGTTATTGGTTGATCTCATCACTCTAAAGTTAATTTGTTGGGTTAATGATTACTTTAATTTGGGATTGAGTTGGAGGTACCTTCTCAATGATGTTTCAACTACCATGATAGTTAAAATAAAAATTTATTCCTTTGTTGTAGGGAAAAATTGGCTTTACGCAAAAACATTAACCATAGAGCCTCCACCAGCCAAATATGCATATAGTGTAGCCTTTATTTCTGTTACTTGCATCTTTTGTGTTATCTTGCCAGCATATTCCATGTGCTGACCCATTCTCAGGCTGCAACAATTACGTTGCAGACTTTTCAGACGACGAGTAAGACGTTCTAGGTCGTTTGTCATGCACTCAGCTATGTCATTGGAGTTGATGGACTCACTTATCTTCCAAGCCTTCCGCTGTTATTTTGTTAGATGGCCTTAAGCCATAGACTTTTGTAATAAGTTCTCTTTGGAGACATTCGATGTAATAAGTGTGTGATTGCCACTCTGTTATAAATTCTTCAAGTACTGTGTGTGTCAGCATTACCGATCCAGGGATGACACTGAAACACAGAGACTTCGGTCCATTCAGATCGTGGTCGCTACAAGATGGTATCAGAGCACACACTGAAAGTAGGACACGACCACTAAGATAAACCCTAGGTCACTCTTCTCTACTCATTTCTGACTCCTCTCCATTTTCTACTTCTTTAGGACGGTGGACCCAAGGAACAAGTTCACGCAACCGGATTGTAATGCCCAGGATGGGACTATACCTCCTACGTGTCTTTGCGCAACTCATGTAAAAATAGGGATGAAATTGCAAAAGGATAGTTGGCTTACACTCGCCACGTCACACAATACATTACATAAGCAAATCATCATCCAAATAACATCACAACCCGACTACGGATGAAGATCCAAATGAAAGATACCAAATACATAAAGCCACAGGTCTGAATCGCCCCTAGTAGAAACCACTACTGATCATCGGGATAGTGCACATAGTATCGACTACGTTCTTCATTGCACTCCCAGTACAGCTCTGTGCCGTCACCTGAGTAGTTCACCATGGTACCTGCATCTGGTGTGGTGTAGAATCTGTGAGCCACGGAGGACTCAGCAATCCCGTTCCCGGGTAGCAAAACTATCTAAGCCTTGGGTGTGGAACAAGGCTGAAGAAAGATGAAAGGTTGCAGCTGCACTAGCACCAACTTACGTGTTAAGAGCGAGAAGAGAAGTACCACAAGCGACAAAGTGATCACGAAGTGATCGTATCTAAGCACATCAAACATAACCCCACCGTGTTCACTTCTCGAACCCCTTCCGGAAAATGACCGTCATGGTTACTCACGCTGGTAGTGTGTTCTGAACATGGTGTCAAGTTTTCTACAACCGGATATTAACAAATTCCCATCTGCCACATAACCGCGGGCACGGCTTTCGAAAGTTAAAAACCCTGCAGGGGTGTCCCAACTTAGCCCATGACAAGCTCACGATCCGCGGAGTCGCAACTCCAAGGTGGGAAGGCCCGAGTATTCTTGGAATCTCGTGCTCAAGATATACCGACATAGGTAAAACTAATCCAGCAAGACCTCCCGGCGTGCCGACACCCTGACAGTAGCCGCGCGTATCTAGTCTCAGGCCACGACCGGATGAGCTATGGTTATAGCATCCAGATACCCCGAGTTGCCAAGGGGCGGTGCCGCAAGCTGCTCTAGGTTGGACCAACACTCATGTGGAGCAATGGCCCGGGGGTTGATTAATAAAAGGGGATAGCTAGTCCCTATGCAAGTTTTAGTTATTAGGCAAATGGAGTACCAATGTTGGGCCTTGCTGGAAAAGGTTTAGCGCTAAGCGGGTTATTGAGGGGGTCCCATAACCCCAACCGTGTTAGGAACGCATAATCAAGGAACATAACACAGGTTTATACGGTTCCTAGGGCGGCATGAGTGGAAAAAATCACCAAGCAAGAGGCTTAGCCTTCCACCCATTACCAATATATAGATGATTTAGTTGAAGGGTTTATATAGTGTGATATCCCAACAATAACTTCAACATGAAGCAAGAATCTCCAAATCTTCTCCTGCAACTAGCAATGCTATAAGAGGGGCTGAGCGAAGCTTACTTAGCCAAACAAAGGTTTGCTATGTTGGGTGGTTAGATAGATTCATGGTTACAATAGGAGGCTGACAAACAAACATGGGCATCGAGGCAATAAGCTAAAGAGCGAGACTTCTAGCAATAGGCAAAGATAGTAATGATATCTGGGTCAGGTCATCTTGCTTGTCGAGTCGTCGATGGGATCGTAAGACGGCTCCTCGTACTCAACCTCGGTAGTAACCTCGTTCTCGTGCTCGGTCTCGGCTTCCGGCTCTACTCAACACAAGAACACACGAGGCACGAAATCAAACAAGGGGCAATGCACAATCAACATGATCCACGTTTGATGCACTTATGATGCACTTAAGATGCACTTAAGATGCATTACATGTCAAGGGAGGAAGCACAGAGAAACAACACAAGTCAACAAGTTTAAATGTGGCCGGAAACTACATATAACAAATCCGGTAAGTCCTCATATGCATAGTTTGAAATTAGTCCAGATCTGAGAAAACCTTAAGTTAAAGTTGTTAAACAGTAAGTTAACATGCACCATGATGATCTACAAGAAATTCTAGTCAAGTTTCATATAAAGTTTGTTTAATTCGGAGCTACGGTCTAGAAGATATGAGCACAACAAGTTAAGCATGGCAACGGTGCAAGATGCACCCAAACATCAAGCAAACATACTCCAAACATTTAAACAATATGATATTATGATTCTACATGCAAAATCACACAAGTTTCATGTAGGACACGCTCAAAACGGAGCAACGGTTCAACACCTACACTCGAAACAAGAAAAAATGCAAAGCTGCAATTAACAGCCACATAGCAACTTTGGAGCAAGAAATATATACTCTACAACACTCAAACATGGTGACAAGAAGCATGGACATGAAGTAGACATATCCTACAGCAAACAACTCCATTGGAGAAACTCCATAGGAGGTATGGATCAATAGCAACAAGCTACAACATTTTGATCATGACGCTAAAAACCTGACAGTAATATTTTATAGCAACTTTGGAGCAAGAATTAAATAATCTACAGCAAGCCATATGAGCAAGTAAGGGCATGGATGGATAGACAACAACATATACAACAAGGAGTGATCAATGGCCACCCCAAAACTAACATGGATTTGCCTAGGGCATCAAGAAAACATAGCATCAGGATATGACAGATTCCAGACTTAGTAGAAATTTCACTAATTATAAAACAGTTAAGTTGGCATGGCATGTTTGCAAGCATGTTTAAGTCACCTCAAGGCATATCATGGAAAATGGTTTGCACCACAGCAAAGACCACGTGATGAAGATTCTAAAACAACTAGGCATGTGACAAGGGGACAAACACAACAATAGCAACGAGCTCTTCAAATCAGCATTTCATAACATGTTACAAAACATAACATCCACATGCACCTTTGCAACAGAGATTAACATGGCAAAATGAACCCTAACATGCATGCTACAACACCCAACATGTAGAGCATCTCATGATGAACATTTTGACATCTCATTTGCTTCAGTTGGATAAACATGCACCAAGTTATCACATCTCAAACATGGCATGAAAATAACAAGTAGCAGCAGTTTATATTAAGTAGCACTCTTGTCACGAAGATTAAGACATCTAGATGAACTCAAACATGCATGACACAATGGAACAAAACGTAGTACACATCACCACGGTCATTTTGACATATCATATGCACAATTTGGACATACACACAAAAAGATACAGCCACCACAATAAGCCATGAGACAACAAAATTCAAAAAGGACTGAGCAAAAAAACAAGGGGGATCACCTCGCGGATCTGGTCTGAACCGCGGATCGGGCGCGGGCGCGGAGCGGGTCGCGGGCGAAGCGGGCGAAACAGGGTCCGACCCGCTGGAGATCTGGATCGGGCGGGCGCGTTGGATCGCAGCGGCCGGCGGCTTGCTGGCGACGGGGCGGCGGCCCTTGATCCGGCCGGCGGGAGGCCCGGCGGGACGCCGGCGGGAAGGCGCGGCGAGCTGGGGCCGGCGGGACGAGCTGGGGCCAGCGGAATGAGCTGCGGAAGCGGCGGCGGAGAGGCCGCGGTCGGCGGGGTCGGGGCGCCGGCGGGAGGCGGAGGCGGCGGCGCGAGCTCGCCGGCCCGGGCGGAGCTCGCCGGCGGCGGCGCGGATCAGGAAGGAGTGGGGCGGCGTAGAGGCGGCGGCCCGGATCGGTGGCGGCGGCGGGCCCGCATCGGGCCTGCGGGCCGGCGCGGTGGGAACGGCGGCGGGGACACGTGGCAGATCGGGGTTGGTCAGGCGCGTCCGGGCGGACGTGTCCGGTCCGTCCGGACGTGTCCGGCGGCGGCGGTTGCGGTGGAACTAGGGTTTTTGGACGAAAAATGACATGGGGGGACGTTTTTATAGGCACAAGGAGCTAGGAGACTCCAAATGGGGAGCGGTTTTCGGCCACGCGATCACAATTCGACGACCGAGATGATGGGAAGGGTTGTGCTGGGCTAGTGGGCTATTGTGGAGGGGGTCTTGGGCCTCAAAGAAGAGGTTCTTTTACCCCACTAGGTTAACCGTTGGAGTACCAAACGAACTCCAAACGCGACGAAACTTGACAGGCGGCCTACACGTATCAAAACAACATCGCACGACAAGTCTCACGCCATTCTGGAAATGTTACATGGCCACACACGAAAGAAGGGCTCGGGGATGCCACGGGCACGTGTGATAGCGTCGGAACTCGAAACGGACAACGGGAAGAGACGAGTGGGACCGGATGCAAGTGACAACACAAATGCAATGCAATGCACATGACAACATGACATGGATGAAATGCACACACGCACACGACAAAACGAAGAACCCGAAAAGAAAGAAGAGCCCGGAAAGGAATTGATGAAGCCAAAGTTATATATTGCCATATTGGGAAAGTGTTACATCTGGGGCATTACAAACTCTCCTCTACTACGAAAAGATCTCGTCCCGAGATCTAGGACTGGAAGAAGGAAGGATACTCGGAATGAAGGTGATCTTCTCGTTCCCACGTAGCTTCTCGGTCGGTATGGTGTGACCACTTAACTTTCAAGAACTTGATTGACTTGTTGCGGGTCTTGCGCTCGGTTTTTTCAAGAATAGCAACGGGGTGCTCACGATAAGACAAGTCTTGTTGAAGATCAATCTCCTCAAACGGAATGGTGCGTTCAGGAGCCTTGAAGCACTTGCGGAGTTGAGACACGTGAAACACATCATGCACATTTGCAAAGTTGGATGGAAGCTCAAGTTGATAGGCGAGATCGCCTCTTTTGCCAAGGATCTTGAAAGGGCCCACGTATATAGGAGCAAGTTTTCCTTTGATACCGAATCTTTGGGTTCCTTTCATAGGATAAACACGGAGATAGACATGATCCCCAATGTTGAAGGCTAAATCACGATGCTTGCCATTATAGGAACTCTTCTGACGCGACTGAGCAGCCTTGGGATTCTCACGTATGACTTTGCACATTTCTTCGGCTTCTGAGATCAAGTCATTGCCAAGAAGTTGACGTTCACCAGTCTCGGACCAGTTGAGAGGAGTACGACACTTTCTGCCATAGAGGATTTCAAACAGAGCTTTGCCGACACTTGCTTGGAAACTGTTGTTGTAAGAGAACTCGGCAAACGGAAGGCAATCTTTCCACTTCATGCCAAAAGAGATGACACAAGCTCTGAGCATGTCTTTGAGGATCTGGTTCACTCTTCCGACTTGCCCACTAGTCTGAGGATGAAACGCGGTGCTGAAACGGATCTTAGTGCCCATGGCAGACTGGAAGGAGTCCAAAAACTTGGATGTGAACAAACTTCCACGGTCTGAGGAGATACCTTGAGGAATGGCATGTAAGGACACAATTTTGGAAGTGTACAACTCTGCCAGCTGAGCTGCATTGATGGATTCTTTGACTGGAAGGAAGTGAGCTACTTTGGTAACCTTATCAATCACCACAAAGATAGAATCATTCCCCTTCTTGGACTTGGGAAACCCAGTGACGAAATCCATTTCAATGTGGTCGAATTTCCACTCGGGGATATGAAGAGGTTGGAGGAGACCCGCTGGACGTTGATGCTCTGCCTTCACTCTTCTGCAGACATCACATTCATTCACGAATTGGGCAATCTCCCTTTTCATGCGAGTCCACCAGTAAGATTGCTTGAGGTCTTGGTACATCTTGGAACTTCCAGGATGAACCGAGAGGAGGGAGTCATGTGCTTCGTTCATTATGAGCTTCCTGAGATCACCCTTGGGAACCACAAGTCTGTCCTCAAAGAACAAGGTGTCTTTCTCATCAATGCGATAGCACTTGTATTTGGGAGTACCCTTTGCAATACCATGTTTCACTTTCTGCACCATAGCATCACTGACTTGGGCCTCACGGATCTGATCTTCCAAGGTAGGAGCCACTTGAAGATTTGCAAGAAAGCCTTGCGGAACAACTTGGAGGTTGAGCTTCCTGAATGCTTCACAAAGCTAAGGCTGAAATGGCTTGATAAGGAGACTGTTGCAATATGCCTTTCTGCTCAAGGCATCTGCAATGACATTGTCCTTGCCAGGTGTGTATTCGATGCTTTGATCATACTCTTGGATCATCTCAACCCAACGAGTCTGGCGAAGGTTCAGGTTCGGCTATGTGAAGATGTACTTCAAGCTCTTGTGATCGGTGAAGATGTCGACTTTTCTTCCCAACAGAAGGTGTCTCCACGTGATCAAAGCGTGTACCACTGCTGCTAGCTCGAGATCATGTGTGGGGTAGTTCTTCTCACTTGGCTTCATTTGACGAGAAGTGTATGCCACAATTTTCTTGTCTTGCATTAGAACACCACCAAGTCCTTGAAGAGAAGCATCACAGAATACTTCATAGGGCTTGGACTCATCTCGAGGAGTAAGAACCAGAGCAGAGATGAGCTTTTAGAGTTTTGAATGCCACATCACAATCCGGAGACCAGTTGTACTTGACATTCTTCTGCAGCAAGTTGGAGAGAGGCTTGGCAATCTTGGAGAAGTTCTCAACGAACCTTCTGCAATAGCTAGCAAGACCAAGAAAGCTTCAGAGTTTCTTGACGTTCTGAGGAGGTTCCGAGTTGACAATGGCTTCAACTTTCTCGGGGTTGACAGCAATACCGTCAGCAGAGATGATATGGCCCAGATATAAGACCTTATCGAGCCAGAATTCACACTTGGAGAACTTGGCATAGAACTTATGTTCACGGAGTCTATCGAGAACCAGACGGAGGAGCTTTTCGTGATCCTCTTCATTCTTGGAGAATACCAAGATGTCATCCAGATAGACAAGCACAAATTCGTTGGTGTAGGGGTTGAATATGTAGTGCATCATTCTCGAGAAGGTGGGTCGAGCATTAGCGAAGCCAAAAGACATGAATGTATATTCATAGGAGCCGTAGCTTGTTCTGAATGCAGTCTTGTGAATATATTCTTCACGGATACGGATCTGGTGATAACCCATACAGAGATCGAGCTTTGAGAACACTTTTGCTCCTTTGAGCTGCTCGAACAATTCATTGACGTTGGGGAGCGGATACTTGTTCTTTATTGTCTTCTTGTTCAATGGCCGGTAATCCACGCAAAGGCACTCCGTGCCATCCTTCTTCTTGACAAATAAGACACCACAGCCCCAAGGAGAAGTGCTAGGCCTGATTAGACCCAGACGCTCTGTCTCATCGAGCTGTTTCTTCAACTCCTTCAACTCTTTAGGGGAAAGCTTGTATGGACGCCGACATGCTGGCTCAGTACCAGGCTCGAGTTCAATGAAAAATTCAACTTGACGATGCAGAGGCATGCCTGGAAGCTCTTCAGGGAAAACATCTTCATATTCATTGACCACCGGAATTTGAGAGATGGCATTAATCTCGCCCTTGTCATTGAGAGAGAGTAGCCTAATTGTGTTATCTCGAGAAGCGAAGATAATCACGTCTTCGTCAGGATGAGTAATCTTGACTTCCTTATTTGCACAATCAATGTGAGCATCACGCTGAGAAAGCCAATCCATCCCAAGAATAAGATCAATGTCGGAGTTGCCGAGAGCAATAGGAGAAGACAGAAATTTATAATTGCCCATCTTGATAGAAACGTTAGGAGCTACAATATGAGAGCTCATCCTCATACCCGGAGAAACCACACGAAAAGGATTTTGCAAAATTTCTGTAGGCAACTCATGCTTGGACAAGAAAGGTTTTGAGATGAAGCAATGCGATGCACCTGAATCGAATAAAACTTTTGCAGGAGCAGAGTTAACTGAGAGGTTACCCAATATCACATCAGAAGAATTCTCCGCTTGAGCTGCATTCATCAGATTCACTCTTGCTGCCTTGGGGTTGTGCTTGAGAATAGTAGTACTGACAGGTGGAGGAGGCGGAAGGCGCCTTGGGATGGGGCACTTGTTAGCACAGTGACCCTTCTGGCCACACTTGTTGCAAACCACTTCTGAGAGAGGACGGTGATAAGGAGCACTTGACTTTGAAGCTTGAAAGTGGTTCTTTGACTGATTGCTTGGGTTGGGTGGGTGGGAGAAAGCACGGCCACCAGAATTCTTGTTGTTGTTGTTGGGAGGTCAGATCACTGGAGGAGGTGGAAGCCAAAACTTCTGTTGCTTTGCGACCACTTGGGAAGAAGAGGAGGAGTGAACAGCGTCTCTGATCCTCTTTTTGGAAGCTTCCATCTTGAGCTGGTCTGCCTCTTGCTTAAGTGCCATGTTATAGAATTGATCAAACTCATTAGGTAGATCTTGCTCTTGGCATCTGGGATGTCTTGCTTGGCATAGCGGGCAAGGTTCTGGAACTTGACATTATATTGGTAGACAGTCATTGTGCCTTGCTTCAGGATGCGGAATTGCTCACGCATACCCTCGATGACACTTGTTGGAATGTGGTGAGAGCGAAAGTCCTTGCAGAAGTCATCCTAGGAGATTACACGCCCTTCTCTGGAGTCTTTGTACTGCTGCCACCAATCAGCGGCTTGGTCCTTGAGTTGGAAGGCGGCAAACTTCACATAGTCCTCGGGTCTCACGTTACTGCACTCGAAATGCTTATTGATATCTGTTATCTAGTTTTCAACATCTAGAGGGTCCACACAGTAACTGAATGCCTTTGGTTGGTTTGCCAGGAACTGGTTGAGCGTAGCATGAGGAACAAATTGCCTTGGCCTTGGTTCCCATGAGCACCCTGAAAGTGCAACTAATCCCCGGGTGGTTTTGGTAATTAATAACAACATATATATCATTGAACTAATATTCTCTTAAGAATCATTTCAGAAAAGTTCGATGATGTGGGTATGGAAATGTCTGAAGAAGTGGACCCCTCAAAATGCTAAGACAAGCATTGGCAAAAGCTCAAGACTCCATTTTTGGTTTAGTGATCAAAGATCACATTGAGTCCATAGGAAAGCCAATACTATTAAAAGGGGATGAGGTTGTGTTAATGTTCTTGTTGCTCAAGTGCTTGGTGATCTAACTCCCTCAACTATCAGCACTATTCACTACTTAACACACACCCATAAGTAATCTCGGTCACACCGATTTCTCCAACTCAGTCCCACCGAGATGAACCACTTCAGTTGTTTCTCCAAACCCTAGCTTCTCGGTCAAACCGATTCTGAGTTTCGGTCTCACCGAAAAAGGGCTGCCAACCTTCTGTGATCAGTTGACATCAATTCGGAATATCCGAGTTTATATTTTCGGTCTCACCGAAATGGCAAACCCTAACCTTTGACTCACTTCGATCTCACCGAGATGGTATTTTCGGTCCCACCGAAAATCCCAACGTTCACTATATTTGAACTTTCGGTCTGACCGAGTTTTCACTTCGGTCTGACCGAGATTGGTCAAATGTGTGTGTAACGGTTGGATTTTGTGTGGAGGCTATATATACCCCTCCACCCCCTCCTCATTCGTGAGGAGAGCCATCAGAAAGTACCACCACTTCTACCATACACTTTCTGAGAAGTGAACCACCTTCCCTTGTGTTGAGATCAAGCCATTCCATTCCTACCATATGAAACTTGATCTCTAGGCTTCCCAAGTTGCTTTCCACTCAAATCTTTCTTCCACCACAGCCATATCAGTGAGGAGAGTTGAGTGTTGGGGAGTTTATCACTTGAAGCACAAGAGCAAGGAGTTCATCATCATCAACACCGTCTATTACCTTTTGGGGGGTGGTGCCTCCTAGATTGGTTAGGTGTCGCTTGGGAGCCTCCGTCGTGATGTGGAGTTGAACCAAGAAGTTTGTAAGGGCAAGGAGATCGCCTACTTCGTGAAGATCTACCCCGAGTAAGGCTAGTCCTCCGTGGGCGTAGGCCGTGATGGAATAGACAAGGTTGCTTCTTCGTGGACCCTTCGTGGGTGGAGCCCTCCGTGGACTCGCGCAGCCGTTACCCTCCGTGGGTTGAAGTCTCCATCAACGTGGATGTACGATAGCACCACCTATCGGAACCACGACAAAAATCTCCGTGTCACCAAACTGCGTTTGATCTTCTCCACCTCTCTTTTGCATGTGCAATTTACTTTCCGCTGCATAAACTCTAGAATTGCATGTGTAGGGTGTTACTTGAACTGATCTTGTTTGTGAAACTGCCAAAAACATTGCATGATCTAAAGGCAGATTTTTTATATTGTCAAGTAGTCTAATCCCCCCCCTCTAGACCTACTTTCGATCCTACAAGTGGTATCAGAGCTTTGGTCTCCATTGCCTTGGTTTCCATTGCATTGGACTCCATAAGCTTGGTTTCACAACCTAGGAGAGTATGGCGTCTAGTGAGGGTAATTATCGTAGAGGTCCTTACTTTGATGGTACAAATTTTGCTAGTTGGAAGCATAAAATGAAAATGCATATTCTTGGTCATAACCCAGCCGCATGGGGCATTATTTGTGTTGGCATGCAAGGTGACTTCTTTGAAGAAGGAAAAGTTCCGGATCGCGAAGCTACACCCGAAGAATTGAAGATGTTGCAAAACAATGCTCAAGCTTGTGACATTCTCTTCAATGCTTTGTGTCCCGAAGAGTTCAACAAAATCAGCCGTCTTGAGAATGCTAAAGAGATTTGGGATACTTTGGTTGAAATGCACGAGGGTACTGAATCTGTGAAGGAATCAAAGCTAGATATTCTTCAAGGTCAACTTGACAATTTCAAGATGAAGGATGGTGAAGGAGTCGCTGAAATGTACTCTAGGCTTGCTCTCATCACAAATGAGATTGCTGGCTTAGGAAGCGAAGAAATGACCGACCGATTCATCATTAAGAAGATTCTCAGAGCTTTGGATGGAAAGTATGACACCGTGTGCACTTTGATCCAAATGATGCCAAACTACAAGACTCTCAAGCCAACTGAAGTCATTGGAAGGATTGTTGCTCATGAGATGACACTTAAGGATAAGGAAGAGCTTCACAACAAGTCAAGTGGTGCTTACAAAGCTACAAGTGATGCTCCTACTACCTCAAGTGACAAGTTAGTTTCCAATGAAGACATAAGCCTAATGGTCAGGAACTTCAACAAGTTCTACAAGAATAGAGGCAAAGAGAGAAGCTCAAAGTCTAGATCATATGATGGAAAGAGATCTTCTAGTCGTGATCGAAACTGCTACAATTGTGGAAGACCCGGACACTTCTCAAATGAGTGTACGGCTCCCCACAAGAGAAGAGAAGAATCTCCAAGAAGAAGAGCAAGAGATGAGTCACCTCGGAAAGAGAGAAGGAGTAGAGATGATCGTTATGAACGAAGACCCTCTCGGAGAAGCAAGGATTCGGAGAGGAAAGACAAGTCATCAAGGAGCTACACAAGAAGAAGACATCAAGCTCATGTTGGTGAATGGGTCTCCGGCTCCGACTCTGACAGTCAATCCGATGGAAGCTTTCACTCCGACTCCGACTACAGTCAAGATGAAGGTGTTGCCGGACTTGCACTCGTATCCTCCAACTCCAACTCCTACGACTTATTTGATTCACCAAATGAGGGAATTGGAAGATGCTTCATGGCTAAAGGCCCCAAGGTAACACACCCTGAGTTCATTGACTTTGATAGTGATGAGGATGACTTACTTGGTGAAGATGAGCTCTTGCATGATAAATCTAGTGAGCTTAGTAATGATGAAAATGCTAGTAGTCTTTATAGTCGAGAAGAGTCGAATGACAATGCTATGAAGGAGATTGAGCGTCTAACTAAAGAATTAAACACTCTTAAGTTAGCTCATGAAACTACTCAAGAAGATCATAGAGAGCTCCTAAGATCTCATGAGAAGCTACGCTTCGAGAAGCTCACTCTAGAGCAAGAACATGAGTTTCTAAAAGCAATCAATGATGATCTTCGAAAGAAGAGTTCTTCATATCTTGCCAAACGACTTCTCTTGTCTAATTTCTTGCCACCTATTAAGACTAAGCATGACAAGCATAAGAAAAATTCTTCCTCTAGTAGTAACAATAACAATGTTAAATCCAATGTTGTTACTTCTAGTAGTTCTCTTGATTCCACTAACAATGTTTCAAGCCAAGTTACACTTGAGCAAGAAAATAGCCTAATGAAGGAAATCATAGAGAAAGGTGTCTACAAGAGTCTTGCCGGAAGCAAGAACTTTGAGGAGATTGTTCGCAAACAAGGAAGACACCGGAAGAATCAAGGGATTGGTTTTGAGCAAAAGTTCAACGCCAAAGGTGTTGAGTGGGAAGAAGGTCAATACCCTACTCCACAGTTTGTTTCACAAAAGGAGAAGTATGATCCTACTTCTTCCAATGTGGAACAAGCTCAAGATGACCTTCCACCACAAGACCACAAGATAAAGGCCAAGGACAAGCTTCAAGAGGAGATTGATGCATTCATTGAAGCACCTCAAGCCATGGTCAAGTGGGTTCCCAAGGACACATCAAGTTCTACTTCGTCAAGCTCAACTACAACACCAAGGATTCCCATCAAGATGATGTGGATCCCAAAGAAGAAGTACTAGTAGGTTCTTGAGGGTGACTCCGCCAACAAACTTCACTCATATTCATTTTGGCAAGAACTTGTGCAATCAACTTCCACATCATGCACTTGCTCATGGAGTCACAAACCCTCTTGTTGGTAAGTCAAGGGACAAGGTAATCATTGCTTTCATGGACATCATCTTTTGTGCACTTCACTCTATGTCCATGGATATTCTTGTTTGTTCCTTGTGGGACTAACCCATGTAGGTATTGAAAGTGCCCTAATCCAAAGGATTGCTCCCAACTCTTGATGGTCTACATCAACATTGAGCATCCACATCTTCAACATCTACATGAAGTCTTCTACGACAACCCAAGGTTAGTTTGACCCTTTAAAAGGGGTTCTCACATCTAGGGGGAGCTTTGCTCTAAAAATGAGCTAAAGCATCTCCAAATGATGTGAACACATAAATGCTTTATGTAAAAGTGGTAATCCCACTTGTGCTTAAACGATGAGTATGACCTATGATCAAATGTTCTCATTTGACTCCTAAGTCAATATACTCATATATAGATGACCTAGTCATCGACAATTTGTGTGCTAGTAGCTAGAGTTTTGGTTGTGCATGTTTGACACATATTTCAGTTGCTATCTTATTGTGTGAGCATGTTGGATGCATGGTTTTATCCATTCAAGGACATCCATTTGTTGTTTTGATTGTTTTGGTTTCTTTTTCTGGCCAAATGGATGGACAAGAATGCCTAAGCACTTTCCCTAGCTATCTATGCTATCTTGTCTCAAAATTCTATTCATGCTTATATCACAACTTTGAACAAGTCTTTTTCGGACAGTCCGAGTGAGGAGCACTCGGAACCACCGATTCGTCTAAGGCTGACTTCCAAAACCTTCTAAGTCTATTTCGGTCTGACCGGCTTCTCAATCTCGGTCCAACCGAAACACTTAGATTGATCTAGGTTTCATCTCGGTGAAACCGAGTTCAAAATCTCGGTCTGACCGATATGTGTAACTGCACAGCAGAAATACATCTCGGTGACACCGAGTTTTTCAACTCGGTCCCACCGACAGTACGGGGTTATATATACTGAGGGCTGCGCGCGATCTATTCCTTTCAAACCGTTCGCCCTCCAAGACCCCTGCTGCCGCCGCCCTGACTAAGGATCGTCGCCGTCGTCGCCTGTGTGCCCTTGCCGCAGGTCTCCGCCGCCGTCAACGGTAATCTTCTCCGCCGTTGCCGCCGTAGAGGGACACCACAAAGTTAGGGTATGTCTCGATCCCTATTCATGCTCCACTTCTGATTCTTGCATGATAGGACTGCCCTGATTCAATCCACGTTTGATATGTTCCCAATACATTGTTCAGATCGTTTAGTTTCGAGGAAAATTCTTAGGTTTAGGTTTCCACGAAATGCATCTCGGTGAAGCCGATTCCTGAAACTCGGACTGACCGATTTGGTCTCTGACCATTGCACTACACAGTTCGGTCTGACCGATCTGTGAAAATCGGAATGTCCGAAGTGAAGTTTCTATGAAACCCTAGTTTTTCGGTAGGACCGAAACCCATTTCGGTCTGACCGAAAGTGGTGTGTAGGTTCTGTTGAACACTTCGGTTACACCGAAACTTGAAATCGGTTTGACCGAAATACATTCTGTGAAAACTCAAAACTAAGTTTTTAACTCATTTTTTTGCAAAAACTTCTGCAGTTGTGATAACTCTTCTACTCTGCCTACACCTTATCTATTCACAGGTCTTTCAGCCATGTCAGATGTCAGTGACAGCCAGAACAGGTCCGAATCACCGTTTGCTGAGATTCCAGAGGCAGGTACAAGTCCTGAGGCTAGCAGCTCTAGTGATGATGGTGAGAGGAGCACCCCTAGTGGTCTGCCTCCTGCTGCTACGAGAACCAGGAAGAAGAGAACGTCTGATTCTGAGGATTCCGATTTTGTTGCTGAGGAAGTTACCTCCAAGCCAAAGAGGCAAGTGGTTGCCAAAGAGCTCCAAGGGCAGCAGCCAAAGAAAGGCACGAGCAAAGTGAAGCAGTCTGCAGTTGCCAAGAAGCTCAACTTGGAAGAGCCAGCTCCAAGCAAGGTGAAGAAGACTTCCAAAAGGAAGAGAGTTGTTTATGCTGAACCTCAAGTTGATGATGCTACAGAAGAAGAAGAAGATGCACCCCAGCCTCCTCCTCAGAAAGCTAAGTTCATGGGTGATGCTATTCGGGCTCAAACCTCCTCCAAGCCCAAGAAGCCTGCTCAAGCTAAGGCAGCTCCAGCCAAGCCCAAGAGGACAACCAGAAGCATTCCAGCTTCTGAGAAGAACAAAGGTGAGATGCCACCTTCTGAGTCAGATGAAGAGCATGTGTTGCTCAAGCTCCGTCCCAAGTTGCCACTCCACAATGATGCTCATCCTCAAGCTGAGGACATGAAGGCAAGAAAGGACAAAGGTCTCAGGCTATGGAGACAGTCTGATCCATATGCCGTAAGAAGAAGGACTGCTGTGGACCCCAGATTCCACACCAAAGAGCAGCAGGATTTCTATGAGACCGTGCTAATGGATAAGAAGCCCATTGTTGCTGACACCAGGTATGTTGACTGGAAGTACATTGACAGCAGAGAGCATCGGGACTTCTTTCCCCATGTGCATGAGAGCTTTACTGCATGTGGAGTTGCTGACTTTGTGGGTCAAGAACTGACAGCATGGAATGACGAGATGATCATGCAGTTCTATGCCACAGCCCATTTCTACCCCGATGGCAAGATCACCTGGATGACTGAAGGTCAACGGTTTTCTTCAACTGTTGCAGAATGGGCAGAACTTCTGAACGCTCCAGTGCAGAGAGAGGACGACATTGATGTCTATGGGATTCCTAAGAAGAGTCATGATTCCATGAAGAATATGTACAAGGAGATCCGAGCTGCTGATTTGGAGGGATGGAAACTCGGCTCAGTGTATTATCTCCAGGCAGGTCTGACCACCACTAACACTATCCTGAGGCATACTTTGATGCCTAAGTCAGGTGACCACCGGATGATACGAGGCTATTCTATCAACATGCTGCACATTCTCGATGAGAAGGCACCTTTTAAGGTGATGGACTTGATGGTAGAGACCATCAAGAGGACTGCAGCTGACCAGAAGAGGTCGTGTGGGTTTGCACCGCAGATACAGATGCTTATCAACGCCAAGTTTGGCACGGGCAAATTCATGTTGGATAGGAAGCACTTACCACTGCAGCCAGAGCATGAGGACAACGTAGTTGTGATGGATGAAGAGGATCCCACCTCAGTTGAAGGGCAAGCCAAGATCGAAGCTGCAAAGAAAGCCAAAGCTGACAGAGAGGCAGCAGCAGCAGCAGCTAAGCCAAAGAGCTTCGGAGATCAGATTCTTGAAGCAACCCGGAGAATTGAACAACGCCTGGCCAGCATTGAGCAATCTCAGGAGAGCCTTGAGAGGATCGTCGAGGACAAGATCCACGCTCTGGACGTGAAGCTGACTGAGATTCAGGTGTCTGTCAACAAGCTTGAGGCAGACATGGAGGAGACTAGGCAGGAGAGAGCAGTGCTTATGCAGGATGATATAGTCCAGGACTCTCATCGCCAGACTGCTCCGGTTCCCAGAGGATCCAGATCTGCAGCTATCCCAGTGACAGACTCCAGGGCTACCACTTCAGCACCAGCTACAGCTCCAGCAGTTCCTTCAGCTCCAGCATCCACTCCTCCAGCGCAGACATCAGCAGAAGTCTTCGCCGATGCAGCTATCTCTACACCGACATCGACCCAGACGGGAGCCGCCAGCCGAGCCCGCAGTGACGTTTAGCTCTATACCTTTTCGAACTTTTTGGTAACTTGTTGCCAAAGGGGGAGAAATTGTTATAGATCATAGGGCTTCGAGAGAGAGAGTGCTCTTTCGTCTTTTCGTTCTTTTGCCGTTTTTCTTGAGATACATTGGTTTCTTTTGGTTCCAGATACTTTAAGTGTGCTTGCTACTACGTTTGATGCTACCTTAATGAGTGCTCAGTCATACTATGCTTTAATGTGTGCTTATTGTTTATCATATGCTATTTCTTATTGTATGGCTATTTACTCTTGTCTTGGTGATTGAGTGCATGTTATTCATTCTTATCATTTTGTGCGCTCCACCAAGATGTATGTGACATGGAAGAGTGACCCATAATCCTAATCGATTGTGCATTTGCATTCAAACGCAAATTTTAAATAATGCACAAATTTAGGGGGAGCTCTTGTTTATCACATACCTCTCAAAGCGACGATATTATTCATTGATTATATCTTTTGTCGAAGCTTTGATCTATATGTTGTCATCAATTACCAAAAAGGGGGAGATTGAAAGTGCAACTAATCCCCGGGTGGTTTTGGTAATTAATAACAACATATATATCATTGAACTAATATTCTCTTAAGAATCATTTCAGAAAAGTTCGATGATGTGGGTATGGAAATGTCTGAAGAAGTGGACCCCTCAAAATGCTAAGACAAGCATTGGCAAAAGCTCAAGACTCCATTTTTGGTTTAGTGATCAAAGATCACATTGAGTCCATAGGAAAGCCAATACTATTAAAAGGGGATGAGGTTGTGTTAATGTTCTTGTTGCTCAAGTGCTTGGTGATCTAACTCCCTCAACTATCAGCACTATTCACTACTTAACACACACCCATAAGTAATCTCGGTCACACCGATTTCTCCAACTCAGTCCCACCGAGATGAACCACTTCAGTTGTTTCTCCAAACCCTAGCTTCTCGGTCAAACCGATTCCGAGTTTCGGTCTCACCGAAAAAGGGCTGCCAACCTTCTGTGATCACTTCACATCAATTCGGAATATCCGAGTTTATATTTTCGGTCTCACCGAAATGGCAAACCCTAACCTTTGACTCACTTCGGTCTCACCGAGATGGTATTTTCGGTCCCACCGAAAATCCCAACGTTCACTATATTTGAACTTTCGGTCTAACCGAGTTTTCACTTCGGTCTGACCGAGATTGGTCAAATGTGTGTGTAACGGTTGGATTTTGTGTGGAGGCTATATATACCCCTCCACCCCCTCCTCATTCGTGAGGAGAGCTATCAGAAAGTACCACCACTTCTACCACACACTTTCTGAGAAGTGAACCACCTACCCTTGTGTTGAGATCAAGCCATTCCATTCCTACCATATGAAACTTGATCTCTAGCCTTCCCAAGTTGCTTTCCACTCAAATCTTTCTTCCACCACAGCCATATCAGTGAGGAGAGTTGAGTGTTGGGGAGTTTATCACTTGAAGCACAAGAGCAAGGAGTTCATCACCATCAACACCGTCTATTACCTTTTGGGGGGTGGTGCCTCCTAGATTGGTTAGGTGTCGCTTTGGAGCCTCCGTCGTGATGTGGAGTTGAACCAAGAAGTTTGTAAGGGCAAGGAGATCGCCTACTTCGTGAAGATCTACCCCGAGTAAGGCTAGTCCTCCGTGGGCGTAGGCCGTGATGGAATAGACAAGGTTGCTTCTTCGTGGACCCTTCGTGGGTGGAGCCCTCCGTGGACTCGCGCAGCCGTTACCCTCCGTGGGTTGAAGTCTCCATCAACGTGGATGTACGATAGCACCACCTATCGGAACCACGACAAAAATCTCCGTGTCACCAAACTGCGTTTGATCTTCTCCACCTCTCTTTTACATGTGCAATTTACTTTCCGCTGCATAAACTCTAGAATTGCATGTGTAGGGTGTTACTTGAACTGATCTTGTTTGTGAAACTGCCAAAAACTTTGCATGATCTAAAGGCAGATTTTTTATATTGTCAAGTAGTCTAATCACCCCCCCTCTAGACCTACTTTCGATCCTACACACCCTGATTTGCTTGATTTGCTTGAATGTTCTGCATCATTTGCATAAGCATCTGGGTGTTCTGGTTCGTCTCTTGCATAATTGCTCTCCAGGCTTCAGACGGAGGAGGAGGGGAAGGAGGACGATCAGGAACCTCTTCACCCTCTGGGTTAGCGTTGGGAACCCTTTTAGGAGCCATCCTGAATGAGATGACAACTATTAGCCATTGATTGAGAGAAATATATAAGCTGAATCAACGGCTAGAAATTGCAACATAAGTCTTCACAAGAACATTCAAACAAGATGAACGAATGTAATCCACAGTTTAATAGTAACAACAATCTTCACGAGAAGCCACTTGGGAGAACAAAAGGTAAATAAAAACAACATGGAGCAGATAGGAAAAATACAAGATAGAAGCTTCGTTCGACATATTCGTGTTGAAAGCTTATGGAACGTGTTACAAAAGGGTTTTGTAATCCCTGGATCAGCATAGCCAAGGACCCTTTAAGATGCAACTCCCGATCGGAACAACGCCCATAAAACTACTTCACTCAATGTAGAACCCCGAACTCCATATCATGCATTCGTTGGAAGAATGCCTATGAGCTACTAGATGAACCCACCTATTAATTTCCGAAAGTTTCCAGTTATGCAATCAGGTGTTGGGGATACAGGGGAAGCATCGCGCACTCAACTCTAATCCTACATCCAGCTATATCCATCCTTCAACACATAACCAGTTATTTCTGGAAACCGTCTACCTCGGACCTTCGAAATGCATCTACTATACAAGCTATGGCAATACTCCCGAACTACCTCCCCAATACTGGGTGATGTCGGGGTTATCTTGCCACTAACCGCATAGGAGAGTTTTCGATGTCGGCCGTCTTAAGTATTCCAGAACTGCTGCGATATATTTGTGACGACAACACCTCGGAGCTCAACTCCCCGGGACACTGCCACAACCCCTAAATGACAGGAGGCATCGAGAACAATGTTCTCGTCACAAAGACATCAAGACAACCAAACAATACCCGCGTGATCCTAAAAAAAAATTGGTGAATTTTTTAGAGTAGAAGAGACAAGTGTAATCGTCAGGAGTCCTCACCAGAGTGAAAAGAGATGGGGAGCAAAAGAAATCCTACTCTCCGATATATATATAGGACTCAAAACATTTTAAGTGTGTGCCTAGACTCAACCATCAACGATTCGATCAATCAGTGGGGGCTTCTAGGTCAGAGAAGGCTCTGAATACCAACTTGTAATGCCCAGGATGGGACTATACCTCCTACGTGTCGAGGCACGACTTAAAGGTATAAGCCCATTCTGGAATGATCTCAAGTTCGGTATCTTTGCACGACTCATGTAAAAATAGGGATGAAATTGCAAAAGGACACTCGCCACTTCACACAATACATTACATAAGAAAATCATCATCCAAATAACATCACAACCCGACTACGGGTGAAGATCCAAATGAAAGATACCAAATACATAAAGCCACATGTCTGAATCGCCCCTAGTAGAAACCACTACTGATCATCGGGATAGTGCACATAGTATCGACTACGTTCTTCATCATACTCCCAGTACAGCTCTGTGCCATCACCTGAGTAGTTCACCATGGTACCTGCATCTGGTGTGGTGTAGAATCTGTGAGCCACGAAGGACTCAGCAATCCTGTTCCCGGGTAGCAAAACTATCTAAGACTTGGGTGTGGAACAAGGATGAAGAAAGATAAAAGGTTGCAGCTGCACTAGCACTAACTTACGTGTTAAAAGCGAGAAGAGAAGTGCCATGAGCGACAAAGTGATCACGAAGTGATCCTATCTAAGCACGTCAAACATAACCCCACCGTGTTCACTTCCCGAACCCCTTTCAGAAAATGACCGTCCCGGTTACTCACGCTGGTAGTGTGTTCTGAACATGGTGTCATGTTTTCTACAACTGGATATTAACAAATTCCCATCTGACACATAACCGCGGGCACGGCTTTCGAAAGTTCAAAATCCTGCAGGGGTGTCCCAACTTAGCCCATGACAAGCTCACGATCTGCGGAGTCGCAACTTCAAGGTGGGAAGGCCCGAGTATTCTCAGAATCCCGTGCTCAAGATATACCGACATAGGTAAAACTAATCCAGCAAGACCTCCCGGCGTGCCGACACCCTGACAGTAGCCGCGCGTATCTAGTCTCAGGCCACGACCGGATGAGCTATCGTTACAGCATCCAGATACCCCGAGTTGCCAAGGGGCGGTGCCGCAAGCTGCTCTAGGTTGGACCAACACTCATGCGGAGCACTGGCCCGGGGGTTGATTAATAAAAGGGGATAGCTAGTCCCTATGCAAGTTTTAGTTATTAGGCAAATGGAGTACCAATGTTGGGCCTTGCTGGAAAAGGTTTAGCGCTAAGCGGGTTATTGAGGGGGTCCCATAACCCCAACCGTGTTAGGAACGCATAATTAAGGAACATAACACCGGTTTATACGGTTTCTAGGGCGACATGAGTGGAACAAATCACCAAGCAAGAGGCTTAGCCTTCCACCCATTACCAATATATAGATGATTTAGTTTAAGAGTTTATATAGTGTGATATCCCAACAATAACTTCAACATGAAGCAAGAATCTCCAAATCTTCTCCTGCAACTAGCAATGCTATAAGAGGGGCTGAGCGAAGCTTACTTAGCCAAACAAAGGTTTGCTATGTTGGGTGGTTAGATAGATTCATGGTTACAATAGGAGGCTGACAAACAAACATGGGCATCGAGGCAATAAGCTAAAGAGCGAGACTTCTAGCAATAGGCAAAGATAGTAATGATATCTGGGTCAGGTCATCTTGCTTGTCGAGTCGTCGATGGGATCGTAAGACGGCTCCTCGTACTCAACCTCGGTAGTAACCTCGTTCTCGTGCTCGGTCTCGGCTTCCGGCTCTACTCAACACAAGAACACACGAGGCACGAAATCAAACAAGGGGCAATGCACAATCAACATGATCCACGTTTGATGCACTTATGATGCACTTAAGATGCACTTAAGATGCATTACATGTCAAGGGAGGAAGCACAGAGAAACAGCACAAGTCAACAAGTTTAAATGTGGCCGGAAACTACATATAACAAATCCGGTAAGTCCTCATATGCATAGTTTGAAATTAGTCCAGATCTGAGAAAACCTTAAGTTAAAGTTGTTAAACAGTAAGTTAACATGCACCATGATGATCTACAAGAAATTCTAGTCAAGTTTCATATAAAGTTTGTTTAATTCGGAGCTACGGTCTAGAAGATATGAGCACAACAAGTTAAGCATGGCAACGGTGCAAGATGCACCCAAACATCAAGCAAACATACTCCAAACATTTAAACAATATGATATTATGATTCTACATGCAAAATCACACAAGTTTCATGTAGGACACGCTCAAAACGGAGCAACGGTTCAACACCTACACTCGAAACAAGAAAAAATGCAAAGCTGCAATTAACAGCCACATAGCAACTTTGGAGCAAGAAATATATACTCTACAACACTCAAACATGGTGACAAGAAGCATGGACATGAAGTAGACATATCCTACAGCAAACAACTCCATTGGAGAAACTCCATAGGAGGTATGGATCAATAGTAACAAGCTACAACATTTTGATCATGACGCTAAAAACCTGACAGTAATATTTTATAGCAACTTTGGAGCAAGAATTAAATAATCTACAGCAAGCCATATGAGCAAGTAAGGGCATGGATGGATAGACAACAACATATACAACAAGGAGTGATCAATGGCCACCCCAAAACTAACATGGATTTGCCTAGGGCATCAAGAAAACATAGCATCAGGATATGACAGATTCCAGACTTAGTAGAAATTTCACTAATTATAAAACAGTTAAGTTGGCATGGCATGTTTGCAAGCATGTTTAAGTCACCTCAAGGCATATCATGGAAAATGGTTTGCACCACAGCAAAGACCACGTGATGAAGATTCTAAAACAACTAGGCATGTGACAAGGGGACAAACACAACAATAGCAACGAGCTCTTCAAATCAGCATTTCATAACATGTTACAAAACATAACATCCACATGCACCTTTGCAACAGAGATTAACATGGCAAAATGAACCCTAACATGCATGCTACAACACCCAACATGTAGAGCATCTCATGATGAACATTTTGACATCTCATTTGCTTCAGTTGGATAAACATGCACCAAGTTATCACATCTCAAACATGGCATGAAAATAACAAGTAGCAGTAGTTTATATTAAGTAGCACTCTTGTCACGAAGATTAAGACATCTAGACGAACTCAAACATGCATGACACAATGGAACAAAACGTAGTACACATCACCACGGTCATTTTGACATATCATATGCACAATTTGGACATACACACAAAAAGATACAGCCACCACAATAAGCCATGAGACAACAAAATTCAAAAAGGACTGAGCAAAAAAACAAGGGGGATCACCTCGCGGATCGGGTCTGAACCGCAAATCGGGCGCGGGCGCGGAGCGGGTCGTGGGCGAAGCGGGCGAAACGGGTCCGACTCGCTAGGGTTTCGGTCCGCTGGAGCGGGCGGGCGCGTTGGAGCGCGGCGGCCGGCGGCTTGCTGGCGACGGGGCGGCGGCCCTCGATCCGGCCGGCGGGAGGCCCGGCGGGACGCCGGCGGGAAGGCGCAGCGAGCTGGGGCCGGCGGAACGAGCTGCGGAAGCGGCGGCGGAGAGGCCGCGGTCGGCGGGGTCGGGGCGCCAGCGGGAGGTGGAGGCGGCGGCGCGAGCTCGCCGGCCTGGGCAGAGCTCGCCGGAGGCGGTGCGGATCGGGAAGGAGTGGGGCGGCGCAGAGGCTGCGGCCCGGATCGGCGGCGGTGGCGGGCCCGCGTCGGGCCTGCGGGCCGGCGCGGTGGGAACGGCGGCGGGGACACGTGGAAGATCGGGGTTGGTCCGGCGCGTCCGGGCGGACGTGTCCGGCGGCGGCGGTTGCGGTGGAACTAGGGTTTTTGGACGAAAAATGACATGGGGGGACGTTTTTATAGGCACAAGGAGCTAGGAGACTCCAAATGGGGAGCGGTTTTCGGCCACGCGATCACAGTTCGACGACCGAGATGATGGGAAGGGTTGTGCTGGGCTAGTTGGCTGTTGTGGAGGGGGTCTTGGGCCTCAAAGAAGAGGTTCTTTTAGCCCACTAGGTTAACCGTTGGAGTACCAAACGAACTCCAAACGCGACGAAACTTGACAGGCGGCCTACACGTATCAAAACAACATCGCACGACAAGTCTCACGCCATTCTGGAAACGTTACACGGCCACACACGAAAGAAGGGCTCGGGGATGCCACAGGCACGTGTGAGAGCGTCGAAACTCGAAACGGACAACGCGAAGAGACGAGTGGGACCGGATGCAAGTGACAACACAAATGCAATGCAATGCACATGACAACATGGCATGGATGAAATGCACACACGCACACGACAAAACGTAGAACCCGAAAAGAAAGAAGATCCCGGAAAGGAATTGATGAAGCCAAAGTTATATATTGCCATACTGGGAAAGTGTTACATCTCAGGCATTACAAACTCTCCTCTACTACGAAAACATCTCGTCCCGAGATCAAGTACTGGAAGAAGGAAGGATACTCGGAACGAAGGTGATCTTCTTGTTCCCACTTAGCTTCTCGGTCGGTATGGTGTGACCACTTAACTTTCAAGAACTTGATTGACTTGTTGCGGGTCTTGCGCTCAGTTTCTTCAAGAATAGCAACGGGGTGCTCACGATAAGACAAGTCTTGTTGAAGATCAATCTCCTCAAACGGAATGGTGCGTTCAGGAGCCTTGAAGCACCTGCGGAGTTGAGACACGTGAAACACATCATAAACATTTGCAAAGTTGGATGGAAGCTCAAGTTGATAGGCTAGATCGCCTCTTTTGCCAAGGATCTTGAAAGGGCCCACGTATCTAGGAGCAAATTTTCCTTTGATACCGAATCTTTGGGTTCCTTTCATAGGAGAAACACGGAGATAGACATGATCCCCAATGTTGAAGGCCAAATCACGATGCTTGTCGTCATAGTAACTCTTCTGACGCGACTGAGCGGCCTTGAGATTCTCATGTATGACTTTGCACATTTCTTCGGCTTCTGAGATCAAGTCATTGCCAAGAAGTTGACGTTCACCAGTCTCGGACCAGTTGAGAGGAGTATGGCACTTTCTGCCATAGAGGATTTCAAACGGAGCTTTGCCGGCACTTGCTTGAAAACTGTTGTTGTAAGAGAACTCGGCAAACGGAAGGCAATCTTCCCACTTCATGCCAAAAGAGATGAAACAAGCTCTGAGCATGTCTTCAAGGATCTGGTTCACTCTTTTGACTTGCCCACTAATCTGAGGATGAAACGCAGTGCTGAAACAGATCTTAGTGCCCATGGCAGACTGGAAGGAGTCCCATAACTTGGATGTGAACAAACTTCCACGGTCTGAGGAGATAACTTGAGGAATGTCATGTAAGGACACAATTCTGGAAGTGTACAACTCTGCCAGCTGAGCTGCATTGATGGATTCTTTGACTGGAAGGAAGTGAGCTACTTTAGTAAGCTTATCAATCACCACAAAGATAGAATCATTACCCTTCTTGGACTTGGGAAACCCAGTGACGAAATCCTTTTCAATGTGGTCCAATTTCCACTCGGGGATAGGAAGAGGTTGGAGGAGACCCGATGGACGTTCATGCTCTGCCTTCACTCTTCTGCAGACATCACATTCATTCACGAATTGGGCAATCTCCCTTTTCATGCGAGTCCACCAGTAAGATTGCTTGAGGTCTTGGTACATCTTGGAACTTCCAGGATGAATCGAGAGGAGGGAGTCATGTCCTTCGTTCATTATGATCTTCCTGAGATCACCCTTGGGAACCACAAGTCTGTCCTCAAAGAACAAGGTGTCTTTCTCATCAATGCGATAGCACTTGTATTTGGGAGTACCCTTTGCAATACCATGTTTCACTTTCTGCACCATAGCATCACTGAGTTGGGCCTCATGGATCTGATCTTCCAAGGTCGGAGCCACTTGAAGATTTGCAAGAAAGCCTTGCGGAACAACTTGGAGGTTGAGCTTCCGGAATGCTTCACAAAGCTCAGGCTGAAACGGCTTGATAAGGAGACTGTTGCAATATGCCTTTCTGCTCAAGGCATCTGCAATGACATTGGCCTTGCCAGGTGTGTATTCGATGCTTGGATCATACTCTTGGATCTTCTCAACCCAACGAGTCTGGCGAAGGTTCAGGTTCGGCTGTGTGAAGATGTAGTTCAAGCTCTTGTGATCGGTGAAGATGTCGACTTTTCTGGCCAACAGAAGGTATCTCCACGTGACCAAAGCGTGTACCACAACTGCTAGCTCGAGATCATGTGTGGGGTAGTTCTTCTCACTTGGCTTCAATTGACGAGAAGTGTATGCCACAATTTTCTTGTCTTGCATTAGAACACCACCAAGTCCTTGAAGAGAAGCATCACAGAATACTTCGTAGGGCTTGGACTCATCTCGAGGAGTAAGAACCGGAGCAGAGATGAGATCTTCTTTGAGAGTTTTGAATGCCACATCACAATCCGGAGACCAGTTGTACTTGACATTCTTCTGCAGGAAGTTGGAGAGAGGCTTGGCAATCTTGGAGAAGTTCTCAACGAACCTTCTGCAATAGCTAGCAAGACCAAGAAAGCTTCAGAGTTGCTTGATGTTCTGAGGAGGTTCCCAGTTGAAAATGGCTTCAACTTTCTCGGGGTTGACAGCAATACCGTCAGCAAAGATGATATGGCCCAGATATAAGACCTTATCGAGCCAGAATTCGCACTTGGAGAACTTGGCATAGAACTTATGTTCACGGAGTCTGTCGAGAACCAGACGGAGGTGCTTTTCGTGACCCTCTTCATTCTTGGAGAATACCAAGATGTCATCCAGATAGACGAGCACAAATTCGTTGGTGTAGGGGTTGAATATGTAGTGCATCATTCTCGAGAAGGTGGGTGGAGCATTAGCGAGGCCTAAAGACATGACTTTATATTCATAGGAGCCGTAGCTTGTTCTGAATGCAGTCTTGTGAATATCTTCTTCACGGATACAGATCTGGTGATAACCCATCCGGAGATCGAGCTTTGAGAACACTTTTGCTCCTTTGAGCTGCTCAAACAATTCGTTGATGTTGGGGAGCGGATACTTGTTCTTTATTGTCTTCTTGTTCAATGGTTGGTAATCAACGCAAAGGCGCTCCGTGCCATCCTTCTTCTTGACAAATAAGACACCACAGCCCCAAGGAGAAGTGCTAGGCCTGATTAGACCCATACGCTCTTGCTCATCGAGCTGTTTCTTCAACTCCTTCAACTCTTCAGGGGAAAGCTTGTATGGACGCCGGCATGCTGGCTCAGTACCAGGCTCGAGTTCAATGACAAATTCAACTTGACGATGCGGAGGCATGCCTGGAAGCTCTTCAGGGAAAACATCTTCATATTCATTGACCACCGGAATTTGAGAGATGGCATTAATCTCGCCCTTGTCATTGAGAGAGAATAGCCTGATTGTGTTATCTCGACAGGCGAAGATAATCATGTCTTCGTCAGGATGAGTAATCTTGACTTCCTTATTTGCACAATCAACGTGAGCATCATGCTGAGAAAGCCAATCCATCCCAAGAATAAGATCAATGTCGGAGTTGCCGAGAGCAATAGGAGAAGCCATAAATTTATAATTGCCCATCTTGATAGAAACGATAGGAGCTACAATATGAGAGCCCATCCTCATACCCGGAGAAACCACACGAAAAGGATCTTGCAAAATTTCTGTAGGCAACTCATGCTTGGACAAGAAAGGTTTTGAGATGAAGCAATGTGATGCACCTGAATCGAATAAAACTTTTGTAGGAGCAGAGTTAACCGAGAGGTTACCCAATATCACATCAGAAGAATTCTCCGCTTGAGCTGCATTCATCAGATTCACTCTTGCTGCCTTGGGGTTGTGCTTGACAATAGCAGTACTGACAGGTGGAGGAGGCGGAAGGCGCCTTGGGTTGGGGCACTTGTTAGCATAGTGACCCTTCTTGCCACACTTGTTGCAAACCACTTATGAGAGAGGACGGTGATAAGGATCACTTGACTTTGAAGCTTGAAAGTGGTTCTTTGACTGATTGCTTGGGTTGGGTGGGTGGGAGAAAGGACGGCCACCAGAATTCTTGTTGTTGTTGTTGGGAGGTCGGATCGTTGGAGGAGGTGGAAGCCAAAACTTCTGTTGCTTTAAGACCACTTGGGAAGAAGAGGAGGAGTGAACAGCGTCTCTGGTCCTCTTTTTGGAAGCTTCCATCTTGAGCTGGGCTGCCTCTTGCTTAAGTGCCATGTTATAGAATTGATCAAACTCATCTGGCTCGAACAATGTGAGAGCTAGTTGGAGTTCATCCTTCAGACCACCACGGAACTGATAGATCTTGCTCTTGGCATTTGGGATGTCTTGCTTGGCATAGCGGGCAAGGTTCTGGAACTTGACATTATATTGGTAGACAGTCATTGAGCCTTGCTTCAGGTTGCGGAATTGCTCACACATACCCTCGATGACACTTGTTGGAATGTGGTGAGAGCGAAAGTCCTTGCAGAAGTCATCCCAGGAGATTACACGCTCTTCTATGGAGTCTTTGTACTGCTGCCACCAATCAGCAGCTTGGTCCTTGAGTTGGAAGGCGGCAAACTTCACATAGTCCTCGGGTCTCACGTTACTGCTCTCGAAATGCTTCTTGATATCTGTTATCCAGTTTTCAGCATCTAGAGGGTCCACACAGTAATTGAATGCCTTTGGTTGGTTTGCCAGGAACTGGTTGAGCGTAGCAAAGTGAGGTTGGTTCAACAAATTGCCTTGGCCTTGGTTCCCATGAGGACCCTGATTTGCTTGATTTGCTTGAATGTTCTGCATCATTTGCATAGGCATCTGGGTGTTATGGTTCGAAGCTTGCATAATTGCTCTCCAGGCCTCAGACGGAGGAGGAGGGGATGGAGGATGATCAGGAACCTCTTCACCCTCTGGGTTAGCATTGGGAACCCTTTTAGGAGCCATCCTGAATGAGATGAAAACTATTAGCCATTGATTGAGAGAAATATATAAGCTGAATCAAAGGCTAGAAATTGCAACATAAGTCTTCACAAGAACATTCGAATAAGATGAACGAATGTAATCCACAGTTTAATAGTAACAACAATCTTCACGAGAAGCCACTTGGGAGAACAATCTTCAAAATCAACCGGATGAAGACACACCTTTTGGCCGACACTTGAAGGAAGTCACTAGGTACCTGAACATAGGAATACCAACCTTTACCAGGACCTACACCGCCACTTTACCAGAAGAGGAACGATGGAGCATTCAAGTTCAAATTCCCGGGAGAACCTTCGCACCATCCACTGAGCCCATAGAGTTTTCTTTTGATGCACCAACCTGGAGCCTAGGCAAGAGTATGGCAGCCCACATCACTATGGGAAGGATCAGAGAAGTCTACAAGCAATAACTGCAGGACACTATCTACCAGATTTGTGGATGCCGAGATGAGCGTTGGGACATGATCAGCACCCGGAAGGATAGGTCCATTGCAGCGTTCATCCAGGAGTTAAACCAGCACATTCGACGACAGGAGCACTAGATGTGCGCTGGGATGATAGATTTGAAGAAGGCACTAAACAGGAACTTGGAGCTAGAAGAAGAACTTAAGTCTACTCGTGATGGATACGAGGAGGAGATGTTGATACTAGTGGACAAGAATGATGATTTGACAAGGAAGCTAGGAGTATTCATGGGAGATCCAGCACCAGGAGGAGAAGAAGAGGAGGAAGAACCCAAGGATATTTGTTCTGAAGATTATATCATCATAGACGACACGGATTCGGACCCCGATGATAGTGAAGACGAAGACTATGAAGATGAAGCTGGAGGAGACATCATGGAATCTTCCACGGATCAAAATTTTTAGATGACTCCTATGACTAGTAGTTCCCCCCCCCACAAAGTAGTATTTAGAGCACTTTGTAACGTTAGTTAGATCTTGTAGGACCCTGTTTGAAATTGATTAGTGTGATATGATTGTGTTTGTCTCATGTGCATACGGGTAGTGATTTTCCCTTAGACCTCAATTCTATTCTAATCTCTTCCCTCTACACCCATCAGATGCCTCCAAGACGTGAGCCCGGATTTGAGTTTCCCCCTGAGCTCACTCAGTTGATCCAGCAGCATAACACTTTGATGCAACTTCTCGTCCAGAACACTTAGAACAACCAGAACAACAACAACCCTCCACCACCACCACCCGTGGACAACCTGACACGTTTCTTAAGGTTGCAACCACCGGTGTTTGCTAGTAGCATTCTACCAACCGTTGCTGATGATTGGCTGCGCAAGATTGGACGGGATTTGACCACCGCCAATTGCTCGGATGCTGAGAAAGTGCGATTTGCCGCACACCAGTTGTCTGGACCAGCCGCAACATGGTGGGAGAATTACACATCCACCTTCCCTATAGCCAATGTCACCTGGGAGCAGTTTCAGCAAGCTTTCCGTACTGCCCATGTCTCGACTGGAGCTATGAGCATGAATAAGCGGGAGTTTTGCAACTTGCGCCAAGGAAATCGTACTGAGGCTCAGTACGTAGATGAGTTTAGTACCCTATCTCGTTATGACCCAGATGATGTGGCCACAGATGCCGCTAAGCAGGAGAGATTTATGGAAGGCCTGAATGACAAGATGAGCGTACAGTTGAGGGTGGCAACTTTCAACAACTACCAGGAGTTGGTAGATAAAGCTCTTATGATTGAAGGGAAGCATCAGCAGATTGAGAGCCGCAAGAGGAAATATGGACAAGGAAGGAATAATTCTGGAGCCCAGCAGAAGCCCCGATTCACTCCGAATTCGGGAGGATACACCCATAACCATGGAAGCCACAACCACACCGGAGGAAGTTCCCACAACCACAATGGCTCTAAGAATGGGAATGGAGCAAACAATAACCAGAGTCGCTCTACCCCGTCCACACCTGCTAAGAAGGATTTCAGCCACATCACGTGTTTCAAGTGCGGGAAGAATGGACACTATGCCACAGACTGCCCTGAAGCTAAGAATGAAAACGATAATGGAAGTGCCGGGAAGAAGCCCAACCCGTTCAACAAAGGACAAGTGAACCATGTGACCGTGGAGGAGGTTGAAGAGCAGCCATATGCGGTAATCGATAAGTTTTTGGTTAAGTCATTTACCGCAGTAGTTCTTTTCGATACGGGTGCATCGCATTTATACATTTCAAGGGGATTCGTAAATAGACATAAGTTGTCCAGTAGAGTCCTCATGGCCCCCATGATAGTAACTTCACTCGGAGCGGAATATATGGCAAACCAAGGATGTTTTCAGATGCCATTGATCATTGGACGCCACGTTTTCCCCTCAGACCTAATAGTTTTGGAGTCACAAGGATTGGATGTGATATTAGGTATGGATTGGCTATCGAAGTACAGAGGTAACATCGATTGTGCCAGCAAGTCTATTTTGCTCACCACTCCAAAGGGAAAAAGGATTAAGTATGTATCTAGGCATTCGCCTATAAGGACACAAGTACATTCCCTCACGAGAGTTGTTCAGGAGGAAGTACCGGTAGTAAAGGAATATCTGGATGTGTTTCCAGAGGAGTTACCAGGCATGCCACCGAATAGGGATATTGAGTTTTTGATTGAGTTGTTGCCTGGCACCGGACCAATATCTAAGAGACCGTATCGGATGCCAGCAAATGATTTGGAGGAAATCAAGAAGCAGATTAAGGAGTTATTGGAGAAAGGATTTATTCGCCGAAGTTCATCACCTTGGGGAGCCCCAGTGCTTTTGGTCGAGAAGAAGGATGGATCTTTAAGAATGGTCATTGATTATCGTGCACTGAATGAAGTGACTATTAGGAATAAGTACCCGTTGCCGATAATCAATGATTTGTTCGACCAACTCCAGGGAGCGAAAGTATTCTCCAAGATCGATCTACGATCTGGATACCACCAGTTGAAGATCCGAGAGAAGGATATACCTAAGACAGCCTTCACCACAAGGTATGGGCTGTATGAGTATACGGTTATGTCATTTGGATTGACTAACGCCCCTGCCTATTTTATGAGTATGATGAACAAGGTGTTCATGGAGTTCTTGGATAAGTTTTTCGTGGTATTCATTGATGATATTTTGGTGTACTCGAAGGATGAAGAGGAACATGCAGAGCATTTGCATTTGGTATTGGAGAAGCTCAGAGAACACCAGCTATATGCTAAGTTTAGCAAATGCGAGTTTTGGTTGAAGGAAGTTGGATTCCTAGGGCATGTTATATCGGGAGAAGGTATAGCAGTGGACCCCGTCAAAGTGCAGGCAGTCACTGAATGGTTGGCACCCACTTCAGTTGGAGAGATCCATAGTTTTCTTGGACTCGCGGGATACTACCGGAGATTCATAGAAAATTTCTCCAAGATTGCTAAGCCAATGACGACATTGTTGAAGAAGGAGACAAAGTTCGATTGGATTGATGAGTGCGAAGAAAGTTTCCAGGAGTTGAAGAAACGGTTGACGACAGCCCCAGTGCTGATATTGCTAGATATACGCAAGGATTTCCAAGTATACTGCGATGCCTCACGCTTAGGACTTGGAGGAGTACTTATGCAGGAAGGAAGAGTTGTTTCTTATGCATCTCATCAACTGTGGCCGCACGAGTTGAATTATGCGACGCACGATCTGGAGTTAGCAGCTGTAGTGCATGCACTCAAAACCTGGAGACACTTTCTGATTGGAAATCGTTGTGATGTGTACACGGACCACAAGAGTTTGAAGTACATCTTCACACAGTAGGAGTTGAACCTCAGACAAAGGAGATGGTTGGAGCTTATAAAGGATTACGATATGAAGCTACACTATCACCCCGGAAAGGCCAATGTTGTTGCAGACACTCTAAGCCGGAAGAGTTATGCGAACGCCCTAGTAAAAGGGGGATTGCCATAAGATTTAGCGGAAGATCTCAGGGAGCTTGGATTGGAGATAGTTCCTAGAGGTTTTGTCGCAACGTTGGAGGTTATGTCTACATTGCTAGGAAAGATACGTGAAGCCCAGAAGGATGACAAAGAGATTGCTGAGATAAAGAAGAGGATGAGTGAAGGAAAAGCCAAGGGATTTCGTGAGGATGAGCAAGATACCTTGTGGTTTGAGGATCGATCTATGTGCCCAGCGACCCGGAGATCGGGAAGTTGATACTGCAGGGAGCACATGATTCACCATACTCGATACACCCCGGAAACACCAAGTTGTATTTGGATTTGAAGGAACGTTTCTGGTGGACGGGAATGAAGAAGGATATTGCCGAGTATGTAGCCGTATGTGATGTATGCCAAAAAGTAAAGGCGGAGCATCAGAAGCCAGTAGGATTGCTACAGCCTATGCCGATACCCGAATGGAAGTGGGAGAAGCTTGGCATGGACTTTATCACCGGATTGCCCAAGACCAAATTGGGATATGATTCAATCTGGGTAGTAGTGGATCGTTTGACCAAAGTAGCCCACTTTATCCCCGTGAAAACCACATACACCAGTGCGAAGTTGGCAAAGATATACATGACCAGGATCGTATGTCTGCATGGAGTTCCGAGGACCATTGTATCAGATAGAGGAACACAGTTCACCTCAAAGTTTTGGCATCAGCTACACCAAACTTTGGGAACGAGGCTGGAATTTAGCACGGCTTTTCATCCGCAGACTGATGGACAGATCGAGAGAGTCAACCAGATTCTGGAGGACATGTTGAGAGCTTGTGCGCTAGATTATGGATCTAGTTGGGATGACAATTTGCCCTACGCTGAGTTCTCGTACAACAACAGTTACCAGGCCAGTTTGAAGATGGCACCGTTCGAAGCATTGTACGGAAGAAGATGCCGAACACCGTTGATGTGGGATGAAGTTGGACATCGACAGTTGTGTGGACCAGACTTGATCAAAGAGTCTGAATAGAAGGTTAAGCTGATTCGGGATAGACTGAAGGTAGAACAGTCCAGACAGAAGAGTTACGCAGACTCGAAGCGCAAGGAGATAGCTTACAAAATTGGAGACAGAGCATGCCTGAGAGTATCGCCTCTGCGAGGAGTTAAACGTTTCGGAGTTAAGGGAAAGCTAGCCCCGAGATTTGTGGGACCTTACCGTGTTTTGGAACGCATGGGAGAGGTTTCCTATAAGTTGGAGTTGCCCGAAGGATTGTCAGGAGTGCACGATGTGTTTCACGTTTCGCAACTTAAGAAGTGCCACGCGGAGATGGCCGATATCCCGCTTAGAGACACTGTACCACTGGAAGTAATTCAATTAGATAGTGATCTGACTTACGAGGAGAAGCCTGTTAAAGATTCTCGAATTTTTGAGCAGAGTCACCCGCAGTAAGGTTATCAAGTTTTGCAAAGTTCAGTAGAGTCACCACACCGAGGAAGAAGCCACCTGGGAACGAGAAGATGATCTACGCAAGGAACACCCACACTTGTTCTCTAGCCAAGTCGAATCTTGAGGGCCTGATTCATTCTAAGGGGGGTAGGTTTGTAACATCCCAAAATTTCAATTTGGAATGTTATACATAGATCATACTGCATTGCATATTTCTTTGCATTTTGTGCGTGGCGAACCTCGAAATTCTAAGCAACTCAAGGACCTACGGAGAGAGTTGGGAATTCTACCGTTTTGTATTTGAGTTTACTCGAATACCAGTGCGAGGATAGTGTTGATTTTAATTATTTTCTCTCCTAAAAATATTTCTAAATAAAATATATGAGAGGAGATAATATGACTTCTCCAAAATAATAGAAATATTGGAGGAAAAATATTAAAAAACACTTTTGGTATTTTATGGATTTATTTGCGATTTTATTTCTATAGGAAAAATACGCATTTTCAAAATTTCATTTAGGTCCGAAAAAATGTTCACTTTGTCCTAAATATTATTAGAGGACAGTGAAAATTTATTTCGAGATTTTTGGTGTCCGTTTAGTATTTTTTTTGTTAGTTTTTCTACGTCAGGACTCGGTTTAAAAAAAAACGAAACCGCCTTTGGGCCGTGTTCGGCCAGGACTCCTCTGGCTAGGGCCTTTATAAGCCGAGGCCCGCCAGCCGCCAGGCCCTCGCCCCGAAAACCCTAGCGCTGCCGCCGCCACTCGCCGCCGCCGCCGCTCGCCGCCGCAGCGCCCCGCGCCGCCGCCGCTCCCCGCCGCCCGCGCCGCCGGTGCCGCCGCACCCCGCCGCCCCGCCGTCGCGCTAGCCGCCGCCCCGCCGCCGCACCCCGTCGGACTCGCCGCCGCTGGCCGCCGAACCTTCGCTGGAGCCGCCACCGCCGTCTTCTCCGAGGTAGCCGCCGCCGTCGGTTTTCTTTAAAATCCGATCGGTTTTTTTAGGAAACCCTAGATTCGTTTTTTTAGATTAGATCGTTTTTTTCCGGCTTAGCTATTTAGCGGACGTTCGTCCGTACGTTCGTTTTAACGAACATTGTTCGCCCGTTAGCCGCAGACAGCGAAAGTTCGTGCGTTAGCCTGTTCGTCAGTTTTCTTTTTGGGGGTATTTATCCGCGATTATTTCGATCGCGATTTCTGCCCTGATCTTGTTTTTCGTTTTTCTTTTCGCTCGAGAGTCGGAATCAGGTGATTCAAAATCCCAGATCTTCCTCTCGACGCCCTCTTTCCGTTTAACCAACTTGAACAAAGTTGTGGCTACTGTAAAATTTGACTTTAGATCAAATTAGTAAACGAATCTCGGTTCTTCCGTAGTTTGAGTTTCGTTGCTTATTTCGATTTGATTCTTTTTGCAAACCGGAGTTCTTAAGTTGAAATTTCTTGTTAGATCTAGTCTTTTTGAGTTTTGTTTATGCATCAATGCTTGTTTGCTTATGTATGCTATTGTTTGCTTGCGATAGAATACCCGAACTGTGAAGCGTGCTACTACGATTCTGTAGGTTTTGCGAATCGTCAGCAAGGCAAGTAACACTTTGATCATACCCTTTTATTTACCCAGTTTTTATGCATTAGATCAAACCCTCACACATTGCATGAGTAGGATCTGATAACTTGTGGGACTGGGAAGTAGATTGAGGTAGAACTTATTACCTACCATTTTTTTCAAACCCTTGGGAGATACTTCTAGGTTTGCTTAGGTTGCCAGGCTATGCTCGTAGACGTGCTTTGGTTTGAGTGAAATCCATGAGAGATGTGAGATGTTAATTAATGGTTCAACTTAAGGTGGCTACTTGAATACACATCTGGGTGGATTGGTTGCAGGGCACCTGGAGAATCCAGTGTTGTCCTAGGAAATACCGGGGTTCCGTGTGATTTTTCCTATGGAATGCCACCCAGGCTCAAAGGGATCATAAAACTATTCATGCTAGAAACTTCCGTGTGCAGCCACAATGCCAATATGGGCTCTGGCATAGTATGAGTAAGTTGTGTGAGCTCTTTCAGTGGTGGACTACCAGATGTAGGGGGATGTAGGTGTACGGGTCCACCCGGGGTAAAGAGTTAATGCTTCTGAAAGACTGTGTCTCGGTCATCTGTTTCTCAAACACAATGCAGTGCGAGAAATCCAATGGAGGAGATCGAGTCTTGTGGGGAAAAGTGCACAAACCTCTGCAGAGTGTACAAACTGATCATGATTAGCCGTGTCCCGGGTTATGGACAATCTTGAGTATCTCGTACTTGAATTATTGGTTGATCTCATCACTCTAAAGTTAATTTGTTGGGTTAATGATTACTTTAATTTTGGATTGAGTTGGAGGTACCTTCTCAATGATGTTTCAACTACCATGATAGTTAAAATAAAAATGTATTCCTTTGTTGTAGGGAAAAATTGGCTTTACGCAAAAACTTTAACCATAGAGCCTCCACCAGCCAAATATGCATATAGTGTAGCCTTTATTTCTGTTACTTGCATCTTCTGTGTTATCTTGCCAGCATATTCCATGTGCTGACCCGTTCTCGGGCTGCAACATATTACGCTGCAGACTTTTCAGACGAGGAGTAAGACGTTCTAGGTCGTTTGTCATGCACTCAGCTATGCCGTTGGAGTTGATTGACTCACTTATCTTCCAAGCCTTCCATTGTTATTTTGTTAGATGACCTTAAGCCATAGACTTTTGTAATAAGTTCTCTTTGGAGACATTCGATGTAATAAGTGTGTGACTGCCACTCAGTTATAAATCCTTCAAGTACTGTGTGTGTCAGCATTACCGATCCAGGGATGACACTGAAACACATAGACTTCGGTCCATTCGGATCGTGGTCGCTACAATTCATGTTGTTCTATGTTGACACGAGAAAATTTTTGAAAGCAATAAGAGGCAATGGATATCGTTTCACCCCCAAAGTTGGGGCGGTCCCTGCCGAAACCATCATGCTTGTTGTAAGAAGCTCTGGTTTGTGTGAAGCATTTACCCAAACCTGCCACAAATGGGACAAACAAATTAACACGGCAAGTTGATGCCGCTCCATGGTAGCATGCCAAGTTTGATGAATTTCAGATGAGTTTTGGATTCACTATCTTTTAAAAACCAGGTATCTCAATTTTGCGGTCGAGTGACGGTGGCAGGGTGTTTGACATTCATTCCCATTTCTTGCATGAGACCTAAGCATGCACCCAAGGACAAAGATCTGATTTTTTTAACCAATTTATATGCACGGGAGCATGTGCATGTAGTTCAAATTTGAATTATGCATATAAATGCATTGAAGACACACTTAATGCATAAAAATGTCCAAACGAACCCCGAAAAATCACAAAAAATAACAGAACAATCCTGTTGTTCTATGTCGACACGAGAAAATAAATTGAAATCAATAAGAGGTAATGGATATCGTTTCGCCCCCAAATTTGGGGAGGTCCCTACCGAAACCATCATGCTTGTTGTGAGAAGCTCTGGTTTGTGAGAAGCATATACCCAAACCTGCCCCAAATGGGACAAAAAATTTACCACGTCATGTTGATGCCGCTCCATGATAGCATGCCAAGTTTCATGAATTTCATACGATCTTTGGATTTACTAGAATTTAAAAAAAGTATCTCAATGTTTGCGGTCGAGTGACGGTGGCAGGGTGTTTGACATTCATTCCCATTTCCGGCATGGGACCTAAGCACGCACCCGTAGACACATATTTGATTTTTCAACCAATTTATATGCACGGGAGCATGTGCATGTAGTTCAAATTTGAATTATGCACATAAATGCATTGAAAACTCACTTAATGCATAAAAATGTCCAAACGAACCCCGGAAAATCACAAAAATAACACAACATTCCTGTTGTTCTATGTTGACTCGATAAAAAATTTGAAAGCAATAAGAGGCAATGGATATCGTTTCGCCCCCAAAGTTGGGGTGGTCCCTGCCGAAACCATCATGCCTTTTGCGAGAAGCTCTGGTTTGTGTCAAGCATTTACCCAACCTGCCACAAATGGGACAAAAAAATTAACACGGCAAGTTGATGCTGCTCCATGGTAGCATGCCAAGTTTGATGAATTTCAGATGAGTTTTGGATTCACTAGAATTTAAAAACCAGGTATCTCAATTTTGCAGTCGAGTGACGGTGGAAGGGTGTTTGACATTCATTCCCATTTCTTGCATGAGACCTAAGCATGCACCCAAGGACAAAGATCTGATTTTTTTAACCAATTTATATTCACGGGAGCATGTGCATGTATTTCAAATTTGAATTATGCACATAAATGCATTGAAGACACACTTAATGCATAAAATGTCCAAACGAACCCCGAAAAATCACAAAAGATAACACAACAATCCTGTTGTTCTATGTCGACGAGAAAATAAATTGAAAGCAATAAGAGGTAATGGATATCGTTTCGCCCCCAAAGTTGGGGCGGTCCCTACCGAAACTATCGGTGTACTAAAGTAGGGGTACCCTTAGTATCCTGAATTTGTGCACGGGCAATCGCAGCGTCCCGCGGCAAGGCTTGTCAGGTGAACGGCAAGGTCCTCCGTGGCTCCTTTGGAGCCATTCAAGAACAAAGTATCCAAGCTAAGAAGACAAGGCCCCGGCAAGAGGAGCTTGCCAGGAAGGCCACTCAAGGCTCAAAGCCACTCAAGGCGCAAGACCCTGGCAAGAGGAGCTTGCCGGGAAGGCCAATCAAGGCACCTCAAGAAACTTGCCGCGACGCGCCACGCGTCCCGGCAAGGCCCGGTGAGCGACAAGCTCCCGGAAGCGACAAGATAGCGACCGCGGCAAGGCGCTTGCCGCGGCAAGCTTCCACTCAGTACCCGCGCTCCAGCACATCCACCCACGTGTCGCTCTGGGATCCTCCCAGGCACACGTGGTGGAAGGCTGTGCAGCCAGGGGTACGCGGTGGCAAGCGGAGATGACAAGGATGCCATCGTGGCGAACGGTGGCGCCCCTGACGGCCACTTTTTGCACTGTTTGGGCGACGGCGATGGGAATTTAATGCCCTTGTCCCCTGCCGTCAGGGTTAGGTATGGAACACTGTTCCAACTACCATGCTTTTTACATTTTTACCCTCAACTGCGCTGCCACCTATCGGTGACCCCTTGAGCATATAAATGGAGGCCCATGCGCACATAGAGGGGGGGGGGGTTAGACACTCGAACGCTTTCACACTCGGTCCTGTTAGCTGCTGAAGTGTACTGTAGCTTCCAGCGCTCCCGAGCCAAGAACTCAATACAAATCAAAGCAGGAGTAGGGTTTTACGCATCCGTGTGGCCGGAACCTGGGTAAACTGCTCGTGTGCCTCGCCTCGATCCGCTCTTTGTGCAATCTCCGCCCCCTGCCGTACCGAAAAGGGGCTCCGGCCTCATAGGTGTCCGTGGGTGGATCAGTTTCCCCGAACGCTTTCACGCTCGGTCCTGTTAGCTGCTGAAGTGTACTGTAGCTTCCAGCCCTCCCGAGCCAACTCAATACAAATCAAAGCATGAGTAGGGTTTTACGCATCCGTGCGGCCCGAACCTGGGTAAACTGCTCGTGTGCCTCGCCTCGATCCGCTCTTTGTGCAATCTCCGCCCCCTGCCGTACCGAAAAGGGGCTCTGTCCCCATAGGTGTTGAGCGCGGAGAAGTCAAAGTCTGGCTCGCGCGCCCCGATGCGAGGAGGCGGAGAAGTAGGCTCCCTTGGCCGCTTGGCGGGAGCAGGGGCAGTGGTCTGAGACGACACTGCTTCGGCTACCGCCGACACGTGGGGAGCGGCAGGGGCATAATCAGTGGTCCGAGAAGACCCTGCTCCAGTTGCTGCAGAAGCACGAGGCGCTCCCGCGGTCGGTCACCCTGAAGTTGTTCTGGGTAATGGCAGCACTCTCCAGCAGCGCCTTCTCGGCCCTGACCTCGTCCTTCAGGGCCGCCTCCTGCTTCTTGGCGCCGTCCAGCGTTTGGGTCAGGATGGACAGCTTCAACTCTAGATCGGCGTTGGAATCCTTGGTGGCAGCGAGCTCCTTGCCCTTCTCAGCGAGGCGGACCTGCAACTCTGAATGGCTGTGGGCGTCCTTCTCGCGCTCGAACTTGAGCGCGGCGATCTCTTCGCCTCTCGCCTTGAGGTCGGCCTCCAGCTGCGTCACCTTCTCCTCCAACTCCTCCTTGGCGTTCTCAGCAGCCGCGTCAGCATCCTTTGCTTCCTGAAGAGCTCCGGCAAGAGATTGCTCACGCGCGGCAAGCTCCTCCTCGTGGCTGTCGAGGTGGACTTTCCACTGCGCCATCTCGCCTTCCAGTGTAGATAGCTTCTCGGCGGCAAGACGTTGCTGTTCTTCGATTTCGGCCTTCTCGAGGAAGAAGGCCGTCCGCTCTTCGGCAAGCTGCTCCCACTCCTCCGCCAAGGACCGGAGAGCAGCTTGGTGAAGACCCCGGAGCTGCTCTGCGCGTTTCTCCATATCAGCTCCTGCCTTGGTGGCCAGCGCTTCGCGGGACTCCATCTTGGCCTACCGGACTCGGTAGAGTGACAGCAACTTGCGCAGCAGCCGCTCCTCCTCGGGCTCGCCACTACTGCTCCTCGGCGTGTCGACAAGCTTCAGCCCGATGGAGGCAAGTACTTCCCCGTCAAAGGCTTCTCCCTCGACCGGCGCCCTGGACATGGACGCCCATGGGAGGCTGATGAAGACGCCGTTACCGGCCTCCAAGTAGGCACCTAGCTCGGGCTCTTCGGAGCCTGGAGCTGCGGCAGCGGCGGAGGGGTCAGCGGTCGGCGTAGCGCCTGTCGCTCCGGCGGCCTCAGGGCCTTCAGTGTGACCGCCAGACTCCTCGTCGGCCGCTGCGGCAGGAGCCTCGGCAGCCTCGTCGCCGGTGGGCTCGTCGGCACCGGCCACCTCTTCAGTAGCAGCGGCCTCGCCGGTGTCACCGCGTACATTCTCCTCGACAGCGGCTTCCGTCTCCATCGGCTCCGCGGTGGATGGATGTGACCGCAGGAAAGGGGAGAGAAATAGTCAAGCAAATATCCTAAAAAAGAAGAATCAAAAGAAGAAAAGCCCAATGGGAGTTTTTAAAATAGGAAGATTACCTGCGCGAGCCGGCTCCTTGGCAGTGTCCCTCACCGGGGGCTCTCCCTTGGCGGCGTAGTTGTGGTCCCCACCGGCGGAGGGCCGCTGGCGCTGTCCCTCGCCGGAGAAATCGCCCTTGGTGGAGAATCCGCCCTTGGCGGAGAACTCTCCCTTGCCGGGGGGCTCCCCCTTGGCGGCGTGGTTGAAGCAGGCGGCGCGACGGGGCCGGTCTCCGGACGCTCCTAATGCGTCTTCTCCGCTCCTGCGCAAATCAACAAGCAAGTGTCAGCAAAGACAGAGCGCCCATGCGCGCCTAACAGCAGAAAGTGAACTATACACTTACGCTGGGGGCTGCGCTGGGGGCTGCCCTGAAGATCAGTCGCCGGGTTCGGCAAGCTTGTCTCAGGCGCACCCCCTGCTGTTGCGGCGGGCTCGTCCTCGATGACAATCACCGGGGCCTTGGCTCTCTTTGCCGCCCTCTGGGCCAGAGTTCTGAAAAAAGGAACAGGTTCAGAGCGAGGCAAAAGAGACACAAGACTAAAACAGCAAAAATTGAAGAAATACAAGAACTTACTCTTCTTCTTCCTCGTCGGAGCTGAGCGCGGAGAAGTCAAAGTCTGGCTCGCGCGCCCCGGTGCGAGGAGGCGGAGGAGTAGGCTCCCTTGGCCGCTTGGCGGGAGCAGGGGCAGTGGTCTGAGATGACCCCGCTACGGCTGCCGCCGAGGCGTGGGGAGCGGCAGGGGCAGAAGCAGTGGTCCGAGAAGATCCCGCTCCAGTTGCTGCAGAAGCACGAGGTGCTCCCGCGGCAACCGTGCTTGCCGCGGTGGCGCGTGTCGTGCGGCGCGGCGGCTGTTGGCCCGTCTGCCGCTCCGTCACGTCCCCGGTCTCGTGGAGACGCCTCCTTGGCGGAGCTGGGGGCTTTGCTGGTGGTGGCGAGCTGCCTGAGGACGAGGAAGAAGAGGAGCCGATCTCCAGTGAGCCGCTAGTGTCCCCAACGGGCCCGCTCGACTCGGCGCCCTGCTCGGCGGGCCTGCTCGACTCGACGCCCTGCTCGGCGGGCTCGCTTGGCTCGGCGTCTTGTCCGGCAGGCTTCCCCGCGTTGAGAAACGCTTCTCGCTCGGCAAGGCTTGCCGCCTCCGCTGCCTCCGCTTCCTCCACGGTGTATCTGAATTCGCCCGCGGCCGCGGCTGCCGCCGCCTCTTCCAGCCTGGTGGCGATGTACGTCATCTCCTGGTCGGTGGTGTCGCGGGTGAGGCCCTTCTTCTCGTTGGAGCAGATCGGCGTTTCTTCTACGTTGTCGAAGAACTGCTGCACGGCTTTGTCGGTAGGCTCTTGCCAAGTTGGGTCGATCCCGTGCGAGTCGCACAGCGGCATCATTGCGCGGATGCGGCTGAGCGCAGAATTTTTGCACAGCGGGATGACGCCGTGCGGCAACCTGAAGACCTCAGGATGATCGGGGTCATACTTGAACAACTCCTGCAACATCCCGTTGAGCTCCAGGACCGTGAAGTTATAATTGAGGCCCGGGCGCAACCTCATGATATCCGCCGCGTTCTCAAACTCCCAGGCGGGCCTCTTCCTCTCCTGCAGGGGGGCGATGCGGCGGCGAAGAAAGGCTGCGCCAACTGCACATACGGTCAGCCCGGCAAGCCTGAGGCAAAGGATCCGGGCAGTGGCGATCTTCAGTCTGCTATCTTCCGAGGCCAAGTCACTCCAGTCGTTGCCGTGTACTACTGGGGCTTGGCACCGGGCGGTGAGCGGCTGCGGGTTCTCCTCTACAATCCAACACCAATTGGCTCTCCATTCATCCCACTTGCCGCGGAGCTCTCCCGACAGATAAGCTTCCTTCTTGTGGGTCCTCGAGATCCAGGAGATTCTGCCAGACAGAGGTTCTCCTTTCTCAACTCGGGGCGTAAAGTAGTGGCGGAAAATAGCGACATTTGGGAAGACTCCGACAAAGTTCTCGCACAGGTGTGCGAAAACTGCCATGGTCAGAACGGCGTTGGGGGTGAAGTCAAGGAGGTGGAACCCATAGGTGTTCATGATGTCCCAGAAGAATTCAGAGAAGGGCGGGCAGAGCCCGCAGTAGAAGAACAAAGCAAAGAACGCGTATCCATTCGGGAACATCTCGCAAGCAATGGCCGGGAATACCTTGGTGCGCGGATGCGCCCGCGTCTCCCCCGACCAGAAAAGGTAGAACTTCTCCCTCAGCTCCTTCGCGGCAAGCTGG
>LR738714.1:385447868-385470343 GCA_902687465.1 Secale cereale
GACGGGGGGCGGAGCGCTGCTCTCTTTCAAGCTTTGGGAAGAAGGGGAATGGCGGAGGCTCTCAAGATTGAAGAAGCAACGGGCGAATGGACGAACTGTCCTTTTTCCCCTGCTTATAAAGGGGGGGGGGCGGACGTTCCGCATTTCTGATTAAAGAAACCGCCCACGATCTCTCCCACGACGCCGCAATCGACGCGTGGTGTTAGGGGAGGGCGCAGCGGATACGGAGAAAGATACGGCGAGAAGCAGGCCGCGCGTGCCCGTGCACTGTTTTGGGCCTGGCCCAATAGCGCTCGGCACCGTGTATGGCCCAGGCCCGGGGGTTCCTGTCGGTGTACTAAAGTAGGGGTATCCTTAGTATCCCGAACTTGTGTACGGGCAGTCGCAGCGTCCCGCGACAAGGCTTGTCGGGTGATCGGCAAGGTCCTCCGTGGCTCCTTTGGAGCCATTCAAGAACAAAGTATCCAAGCTAAGAAGACAAGGCCCCGGCAAGAGGAGCTTGCCAGGAAGGCCACTCAAGGCTCAAAGCCACTCAAGGCGCAAGACCCTGGCAAGAGGAGCTTGCCGGGAAGGCCAATCAAGGCACCTCAAGAAACTTGCCGCGACGCGCCACGCGTCCCGGCAAGGCCCGGTGAGCGACAAGCTCCCGGAAGCGACAAGATAGCGACCGCGGCAAGGCGCTTGCCACGGCAAGCTTCCACTCAGTACCCGCGCTCCAGCACATCCACCCACGTGTCGCTCTGGGATCCTCCCAGGCACACGTGGTGGAAGGCTGTGCAGCCAGGGGTACGCGGTGGCAAGCGGAGATGACAAGGATGCCATCGTGGCGAACGGTGGCGCCCCTGACGGCCACTTTTTGCACTGTTTGGGCGACGGCGATGGGCATTTAATGCCCTTGTCCCCTGCCGTCAGGGTTAGGTATGGAACACTGTTCCAACTACCACGCTTTTTACATTTTTACCCTCAACTACGCTGCCACCTGTCGGTGACCCCTTGAGCATATAAAAGGAGGCCCATACACACGTAGAGGGGGGGTTAGACACTCGAACGCTTTCACGATCGGTCCTGTTAGCTGCTGAAGTGTATTGTAGCTTCCAGCGCTCCCGAGCCAAGAACTCAATACAAATCAAAGCACGAGTAGGGTTTTACGCATCCGTGCGGCCGAAACCTGGATAAACTGCTCGTGTGCCTCGCCTCGATCCGCTCTTTGTGCAATCTCCGCCCCCTGCCGTACCGTAAAGGGGCTCCGGCCTCATAGGTGTTCGTGGGTGGATCCGTTTCCCGACAGAAACCATCATGCTTGTTGTGAGAAGCTCTGGTTTGTGAGAAGCATATACCCAAACCTGCCCCGAATGGAACAAAAAAAATTACCACGACATCTTGATGCCGATCCATGATAACATACCAACTTTCATGAATTTCAGACGAGTTCTGGATTTACTAGAATTTAAAAACAAGGTATCTCAATGTTTGCGGCCGAGTGATGGTGGCAGGGTGTTTGACATTCATTCCCATTTCTTGGATGGGACCTAAGCATGCACCCGAGGACAAATATTTGATTTTTCAACCAATTTATATGAACGGGAGCATGTGCATGTAGTTTAAATTTGAATTATTGCCCTAAAATGCATTGAAAACTCACTTAATGCATAAAAATGTCCAAACGAACCCCGAAAAATCACAAAAAATAGCACAACATTCCTGTTGTTCTATGTTGACACGAGAAAAAACTTGAAAGCAATAAGAGGCAATGGATATCGTTTCGCCCCCAAAGTTGGGGCGGTCCCTACCGAAACCATCATGCTTGTTGTGAGAAGCACTGGTTTGTGTGAATCATTTACCCAAACCTGCCACAAATGGGACAAAAAAATTAACATGACATGCTGATGTCGCTCCATGGTAGCATGCCAAGTTTGATGAATTTCAGATGAGTTTTGGATTTATTAGAATTTAAAAAACAGGCATCTCAATTTTGCGGTCGAGTGACGGTGGCAGGGTGTTTGACATTCATTCCCATTTCTTGCATGGGACCTAAGCATGCACCCAAGGACAAAGATCTGATTATTTTAACCAATTTATATGCACGGGAGCATGTGCATGTAGTTCAAATTTGAATTATGCACATAAATGCATTGAAGACACACTTAATGCATAAAAATGTCCAAACGAACCCCGAAAAATCACAAAAAATAAAACAACAATCACGTTGTTCTATGTTTACACGAGAAAATAAATTGAAAGCAATAAGAGGTAATGGATATCGTTTCGCCCCCAAATTTGGGGCGGTCCCTACCAAAACCATCATGCTTGTTGTGAGAAGCTCTGGTTTTTGAGAAGCATATACCCAAACCTGCCCCAAATGGGACAAAAAATTTACCACGTTATGTTGATGCCCCTCCATAATAGCATGCCAAGTTTCATGAATTTCATACGAGTTTTGGATTTACTAGAATTTAAAAACAAGGTATCTCAATGTTTGCGGTCGAGTGACGGTGGCAGGGTGTTTGACATTCATTCCCATTTCCTGCATGGGACCTAATCATGCACCCGAAGACAAATATTTGATTTTTCAACCAATTTATATGCACGGGAGCATGTGCATGTAGTTCAAATTTGAATTATGCACGTAAATGCATTGAAAACTCTCTTAATGCAAAAAAATGTCCAAACGAACCCCGAAAAATCACAAAAATAACACAACATTCCTGTTGTTCTATGTTGACACGAGAAAAAATTGAAAGTAATAAGAGGCAATGGATATCGATTCGCCCACAAAGTTGGGGCGGTCCCTGCCGAAACCATCATGCTTTTTGTGAGAAGCTTTAGTTTGTGTCAAGCATTTACCCAAACCTGCCACAAATGGGACAAAAAAATTAACACGGCAAGTTGATGCCGCTCCGTGGTAGCATGCCAAGTTTGATGAATTTCAGATGATTTTTGGATTCACTAGAATTTAAAAACCAGGTATCTCAATTTTGCGGGCAAGTGACGGTTGAAGAGTATTTGACATTCATTCTCATTTCTTCCATGAGACCTAAGCATGCACCCAAGGACAAATATCTGATTTTTTAACCAATTTATCTGCACGGGAGCATGTGCATGTAGTTCAAATTTGAATTATGAACATAAATGCATTGAAGACACACTTAATGCATAAAAATGTCCAAACGAACCCCGAAAATTCACAAAAAATAACACACAACAATCCCGTTGTTCCAAGTCGACACGAGAAAATAAATTGAAAGCAATAAGAGGTAATGGTTATTGTTTCGCCTCCAAAGTTGGGGCGGTCCCTACCGAAACCATCATGCTTGTTGTGAGAAGCTCTGGTTTGTGAGAAGCATATACCCAAACCTGCCCCAAATGGGACAAACAATTTACCACGTCATGTTGATGCCGCTCCATGATAGCATGCCAAGTTTCATGAATTTCAGACGAGTTTTTGATTTACTAGAATTTAAAAACAAGGTATCTCAATGTTTGCGGCCGAGTGACGGTGGCAGGAGGTTTGACATTCATTCCCATTTCTTGGATGGGACCTAATCATGCACCCGAGGACAAATATTTGATTTTTCAACCAATTTATATGCATGGGAGCGTGTGCATGTAGTTCCAATTTGAATTATTGCCCTAAAATGCATTGAAAACTCACTTAATGCATAAAAATGTCCAAACGAACCCCAAAAAATCACAAAAAACAACACAACATTCCTGTTGTTCTATGTTGACACGAGAAAAAAATTTGATAGCAATAAGAGGCAATGGATATCGGTTCGCCCCCAAAGTTGGGGCGGTCCCTGCCGAAACCATCATGCTTGTTGTGAGAAGCTCTGGTTTGTGTCAAGCATTTAGCCAAACCTACCACAAATGGGACAAAAAAATTAACACGGCATGTTGATGCCGCTCCATGGTAGGATGCCAAGTTTGATGAATTTCAGATGAGTTTTGGATTTATTAGAATTTAAAACCAGGTATGTCAATTTTGCGGTGGAGTGACGGTGGCAGGCTGTTTGACATTCATTACCATTTATTGCATGAGACCTAAGCATGAACCCAAGGACAAAGATCTGATTTTTTTAACCAATTTATATGCTTGGGAGCATGTGGATGTAGTTCAAATTTGAATTATGCACATAAATGCATTGAAGACTCACTTAATGCATAAAAATGTCCAAACGAAGCCCTAAAATTCACATAAAATAACACAACACTCCCGTTGTTCTATGTCAACATGAGAAAAAAATTGAAAGCAATAAGAGGTAATGGATATCATTTCGCCCCGAAAGTTGGGGCGGTCCCTACCTAAACCATCATACTTGTTGTGAGAAGCTCTGGTTTGTGAGAAGCATATACCCAAACCTGCCCCAAATGGGACAAAAAATTTACCACGGCATGTTGATGCCGTTCCATGATAGCATACCAAGTTTCATGAATTTCAGACGAGTTTTGGATTTACTAGAATTTAAAAACAAGGTATGTCAATGTTTGCGGCCGAGTGATAGTGGTAGGGTGTTTGACATTCATTCAAATTTCTTGGATGGGACCTAAGCATGCACTCGAGGACAAATATTTGATTATTTCAACCAATTTATATGCACGGGAGCATTTGCATGTAGTTTAAATTTGAATTATTGCCCTAAAATGCATTGTAAACTCACTTAATGCATAAAAATATCCAAACGAACCCCGAAAAATCACAAAAAATAACACAACATTCCTGTTGTTCTATGTTGACACGAGAAAAAAATTGAAAGCAATACGAGGCAATGGATATCATTTTGCCCCAAAGTTGGGGCGGTCCCTGCCGAAACCATCATGCTTGTTGTGAGAAGCTCTAGTTTGTGAGAAGCATTTACCCAAACCAGCCACAAATGGGACAAAAAAAAATTAACACGGCATGTTGATGCCGCTGCATGATAGCATGCCAAGTTTCATGAAATTCAGACGAGTTTTGGATTTACTAGAATTTAAAAACAAGGTATCTCAATGTTTGTGGCCGAGTGACGGTGGCAGGGTGTTTGACATTCATTCCCATTTCTTGGATGGGACCTAAGCATGCACCCGAGGACAAATTATTGATTATTTCAACCAATTTATATGCACGGGAGCATTTGCATGTAGTTTAAATTTGAATTATTTCCCTAAAATGCAATGTAAACTCACTTAATGCATAAAAATGTCCAAATGAACCCCAAAAAATAAAAAAAATAACACAACATTCCTGTTGTTCTATGTTGACACGAGAAAAAATTGAAAGCAATAAGAGGTAATGGATATCGTTTCGCCCCCAAAGTTGGGGCGGTCCCTATCGAAACCATCATGCTTGTAGTGAGAATCTCTGGTTTGTGAGAAGCATATACCCAAACCTGACCCAAATGGGACAAAAAATTTACCATGGCATGTTGATGCCGCTCCATGATAGCATGCCAAGTTTCATGAAATTCAGACGAGTTTTGGATTTATTAGAATTTAAAAACAAGGTATCTCAATGTTTGTGGCCGAGTGACGGATGCAGGGTGTTTGACATTCATTCCCATTTTTGGATGGGACCCAAGCATGCACCCGAGGACAAATATTTGATTTTTCAACCAATTTATATGCACAAGAGCATGTGCATGTAGTTCAAATTTGAATTACTGCCCTAAAATGCATTGAAAACTCACTTAATGCATAAAAATGTCCAAACGAACCCCGAAAAATCACAAAAAATAACACAACATTCCTGTTGTTCTATGTTGACACGAGAAAAAATTTGAAAGCAATAAGAGGCAATGGATATCGTTTCGCCCCCAAAGTTGGGGCGGTCCCTGCTGAAACCATCAAGCTTGTTGTGAGAAGCTCTGGTTTGTGTGAAGCATTTACCCAAACCTGCCACAAATGGGACAAAAAAATTAACACGACATGTTGATGCCGCTCCATGGTAGCATGCCAAGTTTGATGAATTTCAGATGAGTTTAGGATTTATTAGAATTTAAAAACCAGGTATCTTAATTTTGCGGTCGAGTGACGGTGGCAGGGTGTTTGACATTCATTCCCATTTCTTGCATGAGACCTAAGCATTCACCCAGGGGCAAAGATATGATTTTTTAACCAATTTATATGCATGGGAGCTTGTGCATGTAGTGCAAATTTGAATTATGCACATAAATGCATTGAAGACTCACTTAGTGCATAAAAATGTCCAAACGAACCCCGAAAAATCACATAAAATAAGACAACACTCCCGTTGTTCTATGTCGACACGAGACAAAAATTGAAAGAAATAAGAGGTAATGGATAGCGTTTCGCCCCCAAAGTTGGGGCGGTCCCTATCGAAACCATCATGCTTGTTGTGAGAAGCTCTAGTTTGTGAGAAGCATATACCCAAACCTGCCTCAAATGGGACAAAAAAAATTACCACAACATGTTGATGCTGCTCCATGATAGCATGCCAAGTTTCATGAAATTCAGACGAGTTTTGGATTTATTAGAATTTAAAAACAAGGTATCTCAATGTTTGTGGCCGAGTGACGGTGCCAGGGTGTTTGACATTCATTCCCATTTCTTGGATGGGACCTAAGCATGCACCCGAGGAAAAATATTTGATTATTTCGACAAATTTATATGCACGGGAGCATTTGCATGTAGTTTAAATTTGAATTATTGCCCTAAAATGCATTGTAAACTCACTTAATGCATAAAAATGTCCAAACGAACCCCGAAAAATCACAAAAAATAACACAACATTCCCGTTGTTCTATGTTGACACAAGAAAAAAATTGAAAGCAATAAGAGGCAATGGATATCGTTTCACCCCCAAAGTTGGGGTGGTCCCTGCCGTAATCATCATGCTTGTTGTGAGAAGCTCTGGTTTGTGTCAAGCATTTACCCAAACCTGCCACAAATGGGACAAAAAAATTAACACGGCATGTTGATGCCGCTCCATGGTAGCATGACAAGTTTGATGAATTTCAGATGAGTTTTGGATTTATTAGAATTTAAAAACTAGGTATCTCAATTTTGCGGTCGAGTAACGGTGGCAGGGTGTTTGACATTCATTCCCATTTCTTGCATGAGACCTAAGCATGCACCCATGGACAAAGATCTGATTTTTTAACCAATTTATATGGACGGGAGCATGTGCATGTAGTTAAAATTTGAATTATGCACATAAATGCATTGAAGACTCACTGAATGCATAAAAATGTCCAAACAAACACCGAAAATCACATAAAATAACACAACACTCCCGTTGTTCTATGTTGACACGAGAAAAAAATTGAAAGCAATAAGAGGTAATGGAGATCGTTTCGCCCCAAAATTTGGGGCGGTCCCTATCGAAACCATCATGCTTGTTGTAAGAAGTTCTGGTTTGTGAGAAGCATATACCCAAACCTGCCCCAAATGGGAAAAAAATTACCACGGCATGTTGATGCCGCTCCATGATAGCATATCAAGTTTCATGAATTTCAGACGAGTTTTCGATTTACTAGAATTTAAAAACAAGGTATCTAAATGTTTGCGGCCGAGTGACGGTGGCAGGGTGTTTGACATTCATTCCCATTTCTTGGATGGGACCTAATCATGCACCCGAGGACAAATATTTGATTTTTCAACCAATTTATATGCATGGGAGCATGTGCATGTAGTTCAAATTTGAATTACTGCCCTAAAATGCATTGAAAACTCACTTGATGCATAAAAATATCCAAACGAACCCCGAAAAATCACAAAAAATAACACAACATTCCTGTTATTCTATGTTGACACGAGAAAAAAAATTGAAAGCAATAAGAGGCAATGGATATCATTTCGCCCCCAAAGTTGGGGCGGTCCGTGCCGACACCATCATGCTTGTTGTGAGAAGCTCTGGTTTGTGTGAAGCATTTACCCAAACCTACCACAAATGGGATAAAACAATTAATACGACATGTTGATGCCGCTCCATGGTAGCATGCCAAGTTTGATGAATTTCAGACGAGTTTTGGATTCATTAGAATTTAAAAACCAGGTATCTTAATTTTGCGGTCGAGTATAGGTGGCAGGGTGTTTGACATTCATTCCCATTTCTTGCATGAGACCTAAGCATTCAACCAAGGAAAAAGATCAGATTTTTTTAACCAATTTATATGCACGGGAGCATGTGCATGTAGTTCAAATTTAAATTATTGCCCTAAAACACATTGAAAACTCACTTAATGTATAAAATTGTCCAAACGAACCCCAAAAAATCACGAAAAATAACACAACATTCCTGTTGTGCTATGTTGACACGGGAAAACATTTGAAAGCAATAAGAGGCAATGGATATCGTTTCGCCCCCAAAGTTGGGGCGGTCCCTGCCGAAACCATCATGCATGTTGTGAGAAGCTCTGGTTTGTGTGAAGCATTTACCCAAACCTACCACAAATGGGATAAAAAAATTAACACGACATGTTGATGCCGCTCCATGGTAGCATGCCAGGTTTGATGAATTTCAGATGAGTTTTGGATTTATTAGAATTTAAAACCAGGTATCTCAATTTCGCAGTCGAGTGACGGTGGCAGGGTGTTTGACATTCATTCCCATTTCTTGCATGAGACCTAAGCATGCACCCAAGGACAAAGATCTGATTTTTTTTAACCAATTTATATGCACGGGAGCATGTGCATGTAGTTCAAATTTGAATTATGCACATAAATGCATTGAAGACTCACTTAATGCATAAAAATGTTCAAACGAATGCCGAAAAATCACATAAAATAACACAACACTCCCGTTGTTCTATGTCGATACGAGAAAAAAATTGAATGCAATAACAGGTAATGGATATCGTTTCGCCCCCAAACTTGGGGCAGTCCCTACTGAAACCATCATGCTTGTTGCGAGAAGCTCTGGTTTGTGAGAAGCATATACCCAAGCCTACCCCAAATGGGAATGAAAAAATTACCACGACATGTTGATGCCGCTCCATGATAGCATGCCAAGTTTCATGAATTTTAGACGAGTTTTGGATTACTAGAATTTAAAAATCAGGTATCTCAATGTTTGCGGCCGAGTGACGGTGGTAGGGTGTTCGACATTCATTCCCATTTTTTGCATGGGACCTACGCATGCACCTGAGGACAAATATTTGATTTTCAACCAATTTATATGCACGGGAGCATGTGCATGTAGTTCAAATTTGAATTATTGCCCTAAAATGCATTGAAAACTCACTTAATGCATAAAAATGTCCAAACAAACCCCGAAAAATCACAAAAATAACACAACACTCCCGTTGTTCTATGTCGACACGAGAAAAAAAGCTGAAAGCAAAAAGAGGCAATGGATATCGTTTCGCCCCCATAGTTGGGGCCGTCCCTACCAAAACCATCATGCTTGTTGTGAGAAGCTGTGGTTTGTGAGAAAGATATACCCAAACCTGCCCCAAATGGGACAAAAATATTACCACGGTATGTTGATGCCGCTCCATGATAGCATGCCTAGTTTCATGATATTCAGACGAGTTTTGGATTACTTGAATTTAAAAATTAGGTATCTCAATGTTTGCGGCCGAGAGACAGTGGCAGGGTGTTTGACATTCATTCCCATTTTTTGCATGGGACCTAAGCATGCACTCTAGGACAAATATTTGATTTTTCGACCAATCTATATGCACAGGAGCATGTGCATGTAGTTCAAATTTGAATTATTGCCGTGAAATGCATAGAAAACTCACTTAATGCATAAAAATGTACAAACGAACCCCGAAAAATCACAAAAAATAACACAACACTCGTGTTGTTCTATGTCAACACGAGGAAAAAATAGAAAGCAATAAGAGGCAATGATATCGTTTCGCCCCCAAAGTTGGGTGGTCCCTACCGTAACCATCATGCTTGTTGTGAGTAGCTCTAGTTTGTTTGAAGCATTTACCCAAACCTGCCACAAATGGGATAAAAAATTAACACGACATGTTGATGCCGCTCCACGGTAGCATGCTAAGTTTGATGAATTTCAGACGAGTTTTGGATTTGTTAGAATATAAAAACCTGGTATCTCAATTTTGCGGTCGAGTGACGGTGGCAGGGTGTTTGACATTCATTCCCATTTCTCGCATGAGACCTAAGCATCCACCCAATGACAAAGATCTGTTTTTTTGACCAATTTATATGCACGGGAGCATCTGCATTTAGTTCAAATTTGAAAAATGCACATAAATGCATTGAAGACTCACTTAATGCATAAAAATGTCCAAACGAACCCCGAAAAATCACATAAAATAACACAACACTCCTGTTGTTCTATGTCAACACGAGAAAAAAATTGAAAGCAATAAGAGGTAATGGATCTCAGTTCGCCCCCAAAGTTGGGTCGGTCCCTGCCGAAAGAATCATGCTTGTTGTGCGAAGCTCTGGTTTGTGAGAAGTATATACCCATACCTGCCCCAAATAGGACAAAAAATTTACTACGGCATGTTGATGCCGCTCCATGATAGCATGCCAAGTTTCACGAATTTCAGACTAGTTTTGGATTTACTAGAATTTAAAAACAAGGTATCTCAATGTTTGCAGCCGAGTGACGATGGCAGGGTGTTTGACATTCATTCACATTTCTTGGATGGGACCTAAGCATGTACCCGAGGACAAATATTTGATTTTTCAACCAATATATATGCACGGGAGCGTCTGCATGTAGTTCAATTTTGAATTATTGCCCTAAAATGCATTGAAAACTCAATTAACGCATAAAAATGTCCAAACGAACCCCAAAAAATCGCAAAAAATAACACAACACTCCCGTTGTTCTATGTCGATGCGCGAAAAAAATTGAAAGCAATAAGAGGCAATGGACATCGTTTTGCCCCCAAAGTTGGGGCCGTCCCTACCAAAACCATCATGCTTGTTGTGAGAAGCTCTGGTTTGTGAGAAGCATATACCCAAACCTGCCCCAAATGGGACAAAAAATTACCACGGCATGTTGATGCCGCTCCATGATAGCATGCCAAGTTTCATGAATTTCAGACGAGTTTTGGATTACTAGAATTTAAAAATCAGGTATCTCAATGTTTGCGGCCGAGTGACGGTGGCAGGGTGTTTGACATTCATTCCCATTTTTTGCATGGGACCTAAGCATGCACCCAAGGACAAATATTTGATTTTTCAACCAATCTATATGCACGGGAGTATGTGCATGTAGTTCAAATTTGAATTATTGCCCTAAAATGCATTGAAAACTCACATAATGCATAAAAATGTACAAACAAACCCCGAAAAATCACAAAAAATAACACAACACTCCTGTTGTTCTATGTCGACACGAGGAAAAAAATTGAAAGCAATAAGAGGCAATGATATCGTTTCGCCCCCAAAGTTGGGCGGTCCATACCGAAACCATCTTGCTTGTTGTGAGAAGCTCTGGTTTGTGTGAAGCATTTACCCAATCTTGCCACAAATGGGATAAGAAAAATTAACACGGCATGTTGATGCCGCTCCATGGTAGCATGCCAAGTTTGATGAATTTTAGACGAGTTTTGGATTTATTAGAATTTTAAAACTAGGTATCTCAATTTTGTGGTCGAGTGACGGTGGCAGGGTGTTTGACATTCATTCCCATTTCTGGCATGAGACCTAAGCATCCACCCAATGACAAAGATGTGATTTTTTAACCAATTTATATGCATGGGAGCATCTGCATGTAGTTCAAATTTGAATTATGCACATAAATGCATTGAAGACTCAATTAACGCATAAAATTGTCCAAACGAACCTCAAAAAATCACAAAGAATAACACAACACTCCTGTTGTTCTATGTCGACACGAGAAAAAATTGAAAGCAATAAGAGGTAATGGATCTTGTTTGGCCCCCAAAGTTGGGGCGGTCCTTGCCGAAAGAATCATGCTTGTTGTGAGAAGCTCTGATTTGTGAGAAGCATATACCCAAATCTGCCCCAAATGGGTCAAAAAATTTATCATGGCATGTTGATGCCGCTCCATGATAGCATGCCAAGTTTCATGAATTTTAGACGAGTTTTGGATTTACTAGAATTTAAAAACAAGGTATCTCAATGTTTGCGGCCGAGTGACGGTGGCAGGGTGTTTGACATTCATTCCCATTTCTTGGATGGGACCTAAGCATGCACCCGAGGACAAATATTTGATTTTTCAACCAATTTATATGCACGGGAGCATGTGCATGTAGTTCAAATTTGAATTATTGCCCTAAAATACATTGAAAACTCACTTAACGCATAAAAATGTCCAAACGAACCCCAAAAAATCACAAAAAATAACACAACACTCCCGTTGTTCTATGTCGATCCGAGAAAAATAATAAAAGCAATAAGAGGCAATGGACCTCGTTTCGCCCCCAAAGTTGGGGCCGTCCATACCAAAACCATCATGCTTGCTGTGAGAAGCTCTGGTTTGTGAGAAGCATATACCCAAACCTGCCCCAAATGGGACAAAAAATTACCATGACATGTTGATGCCGCTCCATGATAGCATGCCAGGTTTCATGAATTTCAGACGAGTTTTGGATCACTAGAATTTAAAAATCAGGTATCTCAATGTTTGCGGCCGAGTGACGGTGGTAGGGTGTTTGACATTCATTCCCATTTTTCGCATGGGACCTAAGCATGCACCCAAGGATAAATATTTGATTTTTCAACCAATCTATATGCACGGGAGCATGTGCATGTAGTTCAAATTTGAATTATTGCCCTAAAATGCATTGGAAACTCACATAATGCATAAAAATGTACAAACGAGCCCTGAGAAATCACAAAAAATAACACAACACTCCTGTTGTTCTATGTCGACACAAGGAAAAAAATTGAAAGCAATAAGAGGCAATGATATTGTTTCGCCCCCAAAGTTGGGGCGGTCGCTATCGAAACCTTCATGCTTGTTGTGAGAAGCTCTGGTCTGTGAGAAGTATATACCTAAACCTGCCCCAAATGGGATAAAAAATTTAACACGACATGTTGATGCCAATCGATAATAGTATGCCAAGTTTCATGAATTTTAGACGATTTTTGGATTTACTAGGATTTGAAAACCAGGTATCTCAATGTTTGCGGCCGAGTGACGGTGGCAGGGTGTTTGATATTCATTCCCATTTCTTGGATGGGGCCTAAGAAAGCACCCAAGGACAAAGATTTGATTTTTCAACCAATTTATATGCACAGGAGCATGTGCATGTAGTTCAAATTTGAATTATGCACATAAATGCATTGAAAACTCACTTAATGCATAAAAAGTCGAAACGAACCCCGAAAAATCACGAAATATAACACAACACTCAGGTTGTTCTATGTCGACACGAGAAAAAAACTGAAAGCAACAAGAGGAAATGGATATTGTTTTGCCCCCAAAGTTGGGGCGGTCCCTACCAAAACCATCATGCTTGTTGTGAGAAGCTCTGGTTTGTGAGAAGTATATACCCAAACCTGTCCCAAATGGGACAAAAAAATTACCATGGCTTGTTGATGCCGCTCCATTATAGCATGCCAAGTTCATGAATTTCAGACGAGTTTGGGATTTACTAGAATTTAAAAACCAGGTATCTCAATGTTTGCGGTGGAGTGAAGGTGGTAGGGTGTTTGACATTCATTCCCATTTCTTGAATGGGACCTAAGCACTCACCCAAGGACAAATATTTGATTTTTCAACCAATTTATATGCACAAGAGCATGTGCGTGTAGTTCAAATTTGAATTATGCACATAAATGCATTTAAAATCACTTAATGCATAAAAATGCCCAAATGAACCCCGAAAAATCACAAAAATTACGGAACACTCCTGTTGTTCTATGCCAACGCGAGAAAAAAACTGAAAGCAATAAGTGGCAATGGATATCGTTTCCCCCCAATATTGGGGCGGTCCCTACCAAAACCATCATGCTTGTTGTGAGAAGCTCTGATTTGTGAGAAGCATATGCCCAAACCTGCCCCAAATGGGATAAAAAATTTACCACGACATGTTGATGTCGCTCCATGATAGCATGCCAAGTTTCGTGAATTTCAGATGAGTTTTGGATTTACTAGAATTTAAAAACCAGGTATCTCAATGTTTGCGGCCGAGTGACGGTGGTAGGGTGTTTGACATTCATTCCGATTTCTTGCATGGGACCTAAGCATGCACCCAAGGAAAAGATTTGATTTTTCAACCAATTTATATGCACGGGAGTGTGTGCATGTAGGTCAAATTTGAATTATGCACATAAATGCATTGAAAACTCAATGCATACAAATGTCCAGACGAACCCTGAATAATTCCAGTTCTTTTATGATCACTACAGATAAAAGGCCTATCAGTTCAAACACCGTCCATGGCCGATGTGACCCCATTATGTAATTCAAATCAAGACAAAAATTCAAGTAGATCCCACACAGTTTATTATAACCAACCGTGTGAGATGCAACACAAAATATCTTGGAGCACCATCGGAGTATAGTACGCATACGGGTTACGCGAGAACGTGCGACGGTTACAGTCCACAGCCCGCTCTGAATAAGGGACCGCGTCCGATGACACTTTGCGCGCCAGTTTTTTGGCTGAAGCGATTCCAAATTTTTGGCTTCCATGGAAATATCTACCTCCCCGCCCCCTCCCTCTTACCAAAAGCCACATTTCCCCTCTTTCTGCCTTCCTTCCAAGTTGAAACCTTCACTCCTTGCTTGCAGCGTCGCCGCTGCTCGGCCTAGCCTATCCAGGCAGGTAATCCATTCCCGACCCCATCCTCCTCCTCCTTCCACATCCCACATGCCTCGACCACCGGCGCGAGTGCGACACCTTCCACCAAAATCGCCGACCCCTCCACCAAATAAGCGTCGAACTAAGCCATGGTGCACGTAGTATAGGCAGGACCTCAAGGAGCATTTTGCAGCGGAGAAGCAAATCGCGACCGCACGCGCGGATGAGGCCGTGATGGCTACCATTCGTGCCGACCCCCAGATCTAGGAGGAGCACCTCGCCGTCGAGGCCACCGTTAATGCCTCGTGCGCCAACGCCGCAACGCGGTGGGCTGCTTTAAACGATAGTCCATGGTGTTTTCTCGCGGCCACCATCGGTGTCTTCAACAAAGACTACGAGGTATTTTATCATCGTGCACGTGCTTACCTCATCTCGAGAGCCAGCAAGTTGGTGCCTAGAGCGGCTCAGGCAACTCATCACTACAACGAGAGCACCAACGATGTGGAGGCCTCCCCCTCTTCCATGTCCAAGGAGCCAATCATCATCGATATCTCCGACAATGAGGAATATCTTGTCTTATTAGCTCACTATAAGGACCGATGTTTAGTTTGCTAGCTACTGCCTTTCCTGAACAAATTCTAGTGAATTGGTGTTATGTACTTTTACCATGCAATCTTCTGCTATAGTGTATATGTTCTATATGTCGTGCAATGTGGTGTTCAATTAACTACTTGGTTCAGTTCTGCAAATGTGACGTTCAATTCTTCAGGGTGCAATATTTCCAAGTTGTTAAGCATGCTTGGTTTGGTTAACTGTATGATCTTCTATTAGGATTACGTTATATTGTTCAATTGGTGTTTAGTTAACTGCTTGGTTCATTTGTTGTGGCTTGGTTCACTTGTTGTGGTGTTTAGTTAACTGCTTGGTCAACTCTACAATGCGATGTTCAACTGTTGTGGCTGCATTCTGTTATTGTATACCATGTGAGGAATAAGTCGAATTTGGATGTACTAAATACATGAGAAACAAATACAATTGCTATATTTCCAACTGGTTAAGCATGTTGGTTTGGTTAATTGTCTGATCTTCTATTAGGAGTGTGTTATATTGTGCAATGTGGTGCCCAATTAACATTTGGTTCATTTGTTGTGGTGTTTAGTTAACTGCTTGGTTCAACTCTGCAATGCGATGTTCAATTGTTGTAGCTGCATTCTCTTATTGTATACCATGTGAGGAATAAATCAAATTTGGATGCACTTAATACATGAGAAACATATATAAGTGATATATTTCCTAGTTCTTAATCATGCTTGGTTTGGATAAATGTGTTTTCCCTATGGCTTGAATTAATCTGATGAATCTGTAATGTGCTTATTTTTCATCAACATATTTTACTGATAGGATGCGAACCCTTACTTAACCTGATGACTAACTACCTTATATGTGTTGCAGGGAAACAATGGGAAGCACTGAGGTTTACAATAATGTACTAACTATTATACCTTGCCTTTTTGTATTCCTTTGCCCCATTTCCAATATAGAGAAGATATTTATGCACATCCTTGTTTTTAGGCTTCATTGATGTTTACCTCTAAAACCACCTTTGTGGCCAGGAGGTAAGGAAAGTTTTCATACAACACCCATCGTTCAATATTGAAGTGTTGCTAAAGAGGTCGAAGGATGGGCGGTCAATCATCCACAGGCACTGGCCTAAAGTTGCAAAGACCTTCAACATGAATGAAGGCTCAATATTCGTCTTCAGCTTCAGAAGTTTTCCAGATGAGATGCATCTCTCTATGTACTGTCTATGATGCTAATTTCGAAAGGTTCTAGATGTTGCATGTGAAACTTGCTGCTGGTGCAGTTGTGTAATGGGGTGGCTGAGTGCTGAAGCTATATCATGTTGTACTACGATGTATTTGAATTATGAAGTCCTACTTCCTTAATATGGAAATGGAATATATTGTGTGCTTAATATGAATGCCAATTGGATTAGTAAATGGATTATTAATAATAGGGCAATTAGCCCGCTAATTGGCCAATTAGCTTGCTAATTGGGTTTTCCTATTGCAAACGGTTAATGAGAAAACACCGTGGGCGATCACCTCAGGCAATGCACACAGTTTCTAGGAATAAACAGTGTTCGATCAATGAACAGTCACACACGACATTCTCTTGAAAATTGTTTGCGTTACGCCACCTTGCGCAAACGTTTTCCTTGGAGTGACTGTGTGGGATGTATATACGAACGGAAACGTTTAGCGGTGACTGACTATGTGGGATGTACTTATGACGGGAAATGATTTCGCTTGTATAATTGTATTTTTTAGCACAACTGCACATATTTCTGTATTTGAGTGCTCGCTAGTCGCACACGACCTCATTTTGCCGAGCGTGTGTGCCAGGACGGCATATCCCTGACGGTTTGTGGGTCTTGTTGGAAGGACCCCCTCTCACCCACACTCACTTGGCGATGGTTCCGAATGCCGTCGCGGAAAGGGGTTTAAAACCGTTTGTTTAGGACCGACACGTACTAGTGATCCCTTAACTCAATTTCAAGGTAAAAGTGTTCCCCCTGAGTATGCACCGTTGCTACAGTTCATCCTTTTGAGATACCACGTGATGATCGGGTGTGATAAACTCTACGTTCACATACAACGTGTGCAAGACAGTTTTGCACATGCAGAATACTCAGGTTAAAATTGACGAGCGCATGTACACACATTGCCTCGGCACACTGGAGACCGAAAGGTCAAACATGAGTCATATAGTAGATATGATCAACATGGAGATATTCACCATTGATGACTACTCCATTTCACGTGATGATCGGACATGGTTTAGTTGATTTGGATCATGAATCACTTAGATAACTTGAGGGATGTTATTTTAAGTGGGAGTTCATTAGTAATTAGATTAACTGAACTTAATTTATCATGAACTTAGTCCTAATAGTATTTGCATATCTATGTTGTAGATCAATAGCTCATGACTTAGCTCCCCTGCTTTTGAAATGTTCGAGAAAACTAAGTTCAAAGATGTTAGTAGCAATGAAGCGGACTGGGTCCGTGATCTGAGGATTATCCTCGTTGTTGCATAGAAAAATTATGTCTGTTATGCACCACTAGGTGACAGACCTATTGTAGGAACATATGCATACGTTATGAACATTTAGCAAGCTCGATATGATGACTACTTAATAGTTTAGTGGACCATGCATTACTGCTTAGAACCGGGACTTCAAAAATGTTTTGAATGCCACATAGCATATGAGATGTTTCAAGAGCTGAAATTGGTATTTCAGACTCATGCCCGTGTCGAGAGGTATGAGACCTTTGACAAGTACTTTGCCTACAAGATGGAGGAGAATAACTCAGCTGGCGAGCATTTGTTCAGAATATCTGGGTGCTACAATCAATTGAATCAAGTGGGATTTAATCTTTCATATAAGATAGTGATTGATAGAGTTCTCTAGTCACTATCACCAAGCTACTATAACTTCACGATGAAATTGACGAAGATAGAAGTCAAGAAAGAGCATCAAGTGTTGATGGTTAACACGACCAAAATTTCAAGAAAAAGGGCAAGGGAAAGAAAAGAGAACTTCAATAAGAATGGCAAACAAGTTTTCACTCCCATGAAGAAGACCGAAACTGGACCTAAGCCTGAAACTGAGTGCGTCTACTGCAAAGAGAATGGTCACTAGTAGCGGAACTGCCCTAAAAATACTTGGCGGATAAGAAGGATGGCAAAGTGAACAAAGGTATATTTGATATACATGTTATTGATGTGTACCTTACTAGTATTAGTAGTAGCCCCTCGGTATTTGATACTGGTTTAGTTGCTAAGATTAGTAACTCGAAATAGAAGTTGTGGAATAAACAGAGACTAGTTGAGGGTGAGATGACGATGTTTGTTGGAAGTGGTTCCAAGATTTATATGATCATCATCGCACACCCCCTATACTTTCAGGATTAGTGTTGAACCTAAATAAATGTTATTTGGTGTTTGCATTGAGCATGAACAAGATAGGATCATGTTTATTGCAATACAGTTATTCATTTAAGTCAGAGAATAACTGTTATCCTGTTTACATGAATAAAACCTTCTGTTCATACACCCAATATTAGTGGTTTATTGAATCTCGATCATAGTAATACACATATTCATAATATTGATGCCAAAAGATGCAAAGTTGATAATGATATTGCAATATACTTGTGGCACTACCATTTAGGTCATATTGGTGTGAAGCACATGAAGAAACTCCATGTTGATGGGCTTTTGGAATCACTTGATTATGAATCATTTGATACTTGCAAACCATGCCTCATGGGCAAGATGGCTAGAACTCCATTCTCCGGAACAATGGAGCGAGCAAATGACTTATTGGAAATAATACATACCGATGTATGCGGTCCGATGAGTGTTGAAGCACATGGTGGGTATCACTATTTTCTCACCTTCATAGAAGATTTGAGTAAATATGGGTATATCTACTTAACGAAACACAAGTCTGAAATATTTGAAAAGTTCAAAGAATTTCTGAGTGAAGTAGAGAATCCTTGTAACAAGAAAATAAAGTTTCTACGATCCGATCGTGGAGGCGAATATTTGAGTTATGAGTTCGGTCTTCATTTGAAACAATGTGGAATAGTTTCACAGCTCACGCCACATGGAACACCATAGCGTAATGGTGTGTCTGAACGTCGTAACCGTACTCTATTGGATATGGTGCATTCTATGATGTCTCTTACCAATTTTCCTTTATCATTTTAGGGTTATGCATTAGAGACAGCTACATTCACGTTAAATAGGGCACCGTTTAAATCCGTTGAGACGACACCGTATGAATTATGGTTTGGCAAGACACCAAAGCTGTCATTTCTTAAAGTTTTGGGTTGCGATGCTTATGTGAGAAAGCTTCAGCCTGATAAGCTCAAACACAAATCAGAGAAGTGCGTATTCATAGGTTACCAAAAAGAAACCGTTGGGGTGCACCTTGTGCCACAGATTCGAAGGCAAGATCTTTATTGCTAAGAATGGAACATTTCTAGAGAAGGAATCTTTCTCGAAAGAAGTGAGTGGGAGGAAGGTAGAACTTGATGAGGTAATTGTACCTTCGCTAGAATTAGAAAGTAGATCATCAGAGAAATCAGTTCCCGTGATGCCTACACCAACTAGAGAAGAAGCTAATGACAATGATCATGAAACTTCAGATCAAGTTACTAACGAACCACGAAGGTCGACCAGAACACGTACCACACCAGAGTGGTACGGTAACCCTGTCATAGAAGTGATGTTGTTAGACAACGGGAACCTTCGAACTATGAAGAAGCTATGGTGAGCCTAAATTCCGATAAATGGCTTGAAGCCATGTAATCTGAGATATGATCCATGTATGAGAACAAAGTGTGGACTTTGGTGGATTTGCGTGATGATCGACATGCCAATTATAATAAATGGATCTTCAAGAGGAAGACGTACACTGCTGGTAGTGTTACTATCTACAAAGTTCGACTTGTCGCAAAAGGTTTTCGACAAGTTCAAGGTATTGACTACGATGAAAATTTCTCACTCGTAGCGATGCTTAAGTCTGTCCAAATCATGTTAGAAATTGTAGCATTTTATGAAATCTGGCAAATGGATGTCAAAACTGCATTCCTTCATGGATTTTTTAAAGAACAGTTATATATGATACAACCAGATGGTTTTGTCAATCCTAAAGGTGCTAACAAAGTGTGCAAGCTTAAGTGATCCATTTATGGACTGGTGCAAGCATCTCGGAGTTCGAATATATGCTTTGATGAATTGATCAAAGCATAGACTTTTATACAGACTTGCAGTGAAGCATGTATTTACAAGAAAGTGAGTGGGAGCACTACATCCTTTCTGATAAGTATATGTGAATGACATATTGTTAATCGAAAATGATGAAAAAACTTCTGGAAAGCATAAAGGAGTGTTTGAAAGGAGTTTTTCAAAGAAAGACCTCGGTGAAGCTGCTTACATATTGGGCATAAAGATCTATAGAGATAGATCAAGACGCTTGATAAGACTTTTGATGAGTACATACCTTGATAAGATTTTGAAGGAGTTCAAAATGGATCAGTCAAAGAAGGAGTTCTTGCCTGAGTTGTAAGGTATGAAGTTGAGTAAGACTCAAAGCCCGATCATGGCAGAAAAATATAGAGAGAAGGAAAGGTATTCCATATGCCTCAGCCATAGGTTCTATAAAGCATGACGTCCTGTGTACCATACCTAATGTGTGCCTTGCCACATGTCTGGCAAGGGGGTACAAGAGTGATCCAGGAGTGGATCACAAGACAGTGGTCAAAATCATCCATAGAGGAATAAGGAAATATTTCTCGGTTATGGAGGTGATAGAGTTCGTCGTAAAGGGTTACGCCGATGCAAGATTTGACACTAATCCAGATGATTTTGGATGCGTAATGAACGTTGGAGCAATTATCTAGAGTAGATCTATGCAGAGCATTGTAGAAATAGGAATTTGCGAAATACACACGAATCTGAATGTTACAGGCCCGTTGACTAAAACTCTCTCACAAGAAAAACATGATCATACCTTAGAGTGTTAATCACATAAACAATGTGAACTAGATTATTGACTCTAGTAAACTCTTTGGATGTAAATCACATGGAAATTTGAACTATGGGTGTTAATCACATGGCGATGTGAACTAGATTATTGACTCTAGTAAACTCTATGGGTGTTAATCACATGGCGATGTGAACTAGATTATTGACTCTAGTGCAAGTGGGAGACTGATGGAAATTTGCCCTAGAGGCAATAATAAAATGGTTATTATTATATTTCCTTAATCATGATAAATGTTTATTATTCATGCTAGAATTGTATTGATCGGAAACCTAAATACATGTGGGAATACATTGACAAACACTATGTCCATATTGAGCCTCTACTTGACTAGCTCGTTGATCAAAGATTGTTAAGGTTTCCTAACCATGAACATGAGTTGTCATTTGATAATGGGATCACATCATTACGAGAATGATGTGATGGACAAGACCCATCTATTAGCTTAGCATTTGATCGTACAGTTTATTGCTACTGCTTTCATGTATGTCAAATACATATTCCTATGACTATGAGATCTTGCAACTACCAGATACCAGAGGAGTGCCTTGTTTGCTATCAAATGTCACAACGTAACTGGGTGATTATAAAGATGCTCTATAGGTATATCCGAAGGTGGTTTGTTGAGTTGGCATAGATCAAGATTAGTATTTGTCACTCCATGTATCGGAGAGGTATCTCTCGGCCCTCTCGGTAATACACATCATAAGAAGCCTTGCAAGCAAAGTGACTAATCAGTTAGTTGCAGGATGATGTATTACATAATGAGTAAAGAGACTTGCCAGAAACGAGATTGAACTAGGTATGAAGATACCGACGATCGAATCTCGGGCAAGTACCATACCGATGGAGAAAGGGAATAACGTGTGTTGTCATAATGATACGACCGATAAAGATCTTCGTAGAATATGTAGGAGCCAATATGAGCATCCACGTTCTGCTATTGGTTATTGACCGGAGAGGTGTCTCGGTCATGTCTACATAGTTCTCGAACCCGTAGGGTCCGCATGCTTAATGTTCAATGACGATATTGTATTATATGAGTTATGTGATTTGGTGACCGAATGTTGTTCGGAGTCTCGGATGAGACCACAGACATGATGAAGAGTCTCGAATTGGTTGAGAGGTAAAAATTGATATATAGGAAGATAGTATTCGGACACCGGAAGTGTTCCGAAGTGTATCTGGTAATTATCAGAGTACCGGAGGGGTTACCG
>LR738714.1:385470663-385496706 GCA_902687465.1 Secale cereale
ATAGATCTTGCGTGAGCGTAGGACTTTTTTGAAATTGCATGCTATGTTTCCCAACACCGAATCCAACCACACTTTATCCTATGGATGAATGTGTTCAACATCAAGCCCAAGGTGGTTGGCAGCGACCATGCGGACTGCGGCGAGGCCATGATCAGCAAGCTCACACGAGTCCAGTGGCCGAAGGGAAAATTTATCGACACCGTCAAGGTGTGGCAACAAGGATGGTTCTACATCACTCATCCAAGGGAATACACCTGGGTAGCGACTCCCGCATTTAGATCGGGACCCCCTACCAGACTGGCATCATGGACCACTAAGAGTCCGGACTGGGGGTCCGCTGTCAACTTGGAGGCGGTGTAGAAGCGCGCTGTTAACATGATGGGGACCGGCGCGAAGATGGTAAATGTGGTCCAGATCATGCTCAACCGCCGACACCTCCCTTGCCAGGAGAGGGCCAAGCCAATATGGGAGTACGAGCCCAAAGACCCGACCATCATACAGCACCTCTTCGGCACAACCCACAACAAAGTGTGGGGTCTGCTATTCAAGCCACAAGAGGATTGGCCAGTCGAGGGGGAGGACATCGGCCTCGACGCTACGAACCCTCCGACGGAGGTGAGTGGCATTCATCTTAACATGTGTTCGGATATTCACACTGCGTACGATTCGATTTGAACCTCTTTATGAGGATTTTGCAAGGCTGGATTGGCAAGGCCAAGAAGATTAGCTGCCCAGCGCCGCTGCCCGAAGAGCCCCGATCAGAACAACTTGAGGAGTTGTCGGTCGTGGTGCCTTACTAGGCGCTCGACAAGAAGGGCAAGAAGAAGGAGGTACCGGAGGCCAAGGAGGGCCTCCGCCGCAGAGCTCTGATACATCTCCAACACATCTATAATTTTTGATTGTTCCATGTTGTTATATTATCATGCTTGGATGTTTTACAATCATTTTATATCATTTTTTGGGACTAACCAATTGACATAGTGCCCAGTGCCAGTTGTTGTTTTCTGCTTGTTTTTTACATTGCATAAAATCAATACAAAACAGAGTCCAAATGCGGCAAAACTTTTTGGAGATTTTTTCTGGGCCAGAAGACACCTGATGGTCCAAAGAAGTACCTGGGTGGGTTGTACCATGCTACTTCTTGAGCTTGCGTTGTATTCCATCGAAGAGGAAAGGGTGATGCAGCACAGTAGCGTAAGTATTTCCCTCAGTTTTTGAGAACCAAGGTACCAATCCAGTAGGAGACCAGGCGCGAGTCCCTCGCACATGCACAAACAAATAAGAACTTCGTAGCCAACGTGATAACGGGTTGTCAATCCCTTTACGGTCACTTACGAAAGTGAGATCTGATAGATAGGATAGTTTGATATTTTTGGTATTTTTTGGATATAAGAACAGAAAGTAAAAACAGCAAAGTAAAGTAGATTGTAGATTAATATGTTGAGAATAGACCCGGGGGCCATAGGTTTCACTAGTGCCTTCTCTCTTGATAGCAGAATTATACGGTGGGTGACCAAATTACTGTCGAGCAATTGATAGAAAAGCGAATAATTATGAGAATATCTAGGCATGATCATTATATATAGGCATCACGTGTGTGACAAGTAGACCGAAATGATTCTGCATCTACTACTATTACTCCACACATCGACCGCTATCCAGCATGCATCTAGAGTATTAAGTTCATAAGAACATAGTAATGCTTTAAGCAAGATGACATGATGTAGAGGGATAAACTCAAGCAATATGATATAAACCCCATGTTTTTATCCTCGATGGCAACAATACAATACATGCCTTGCTACCCCTGCTGTCACTAGGAAAGGACACCGCAAGATTGAACCCAAAGCCAAGCGCTTCTCCCATTGCAAGAACTATAGATCTAGTAGGCCAAACCAAAGCGATAATTCCAAGAGACTTGCAAGGATATTACAATCATGCATAAAAGAATTCAGAAGAGAACCAAATATTTCTCATAGATAATCTTGATCATAAACCCACAATTCATCGGATCTCGACAAACACACCGCAAAAAGATTACATCGAATAGATCTCCTCGAAGACCGAGGATAACTTGGTATTGAGATCCAAAAAGAGAGAAGAAGCGATCTAGGTACTAACTATGGACCCGAAGGTCTGTGGTAAACTACTCAGATCTCATGGTGAGGCGATGGTGTTGATGTAGAAGCACTCCGTGGAAGATCCCCCCTCCGGCGGAGCTCCGGAACATGCCCCAAGATGGGATCTCACGGGAACAGAAGGTTGCGGCGGTGGAATTAGGATTTTCTCTGTTGCTTCGATGTTTTCAGGGTACATGGGTATAAATAGGAGGAAGGAGTACGTCGGTGGAGCAACGTGGGTCCCACGAGGGTGGGGGGCATGCCCAGCGGGAGGGGGCGCGCCCTGGACCCTCATGGGCACCACGTGTCCCCTTTGCCTTGGTTTTCAAGTCTCTCATGAAGATATCGTTCCAAAAATAACTCGCCCGAAGGTTTCATTCCGTTTGGACTCCGTTTGATATTCCTTTTCTGCGAATCCCTGAAATAGGCAAAAACAACAATCTATACTGGGCCTTTGGGTTAATAGGTTAGTCCCAAAAATAATATAAAAGTGTATAATAAAAGCCCATTAATCATCTAAAACATCATATATAATAGCATGGAACAATAAAAAATTAAAGATACGTTGGAGACGTATCATGCCCACCTCGGTGGCCTCCTGCACCGCCCCTTTGTTCTATAAATACCCTAATATTCGAGAAACCCTAGGGGAATCGACAAAAATTTATTCCAGCCAACGCAAGTTCCTGAACCATGAGATTCTATCTAGAGCCCTTTTCCGGCACTCCACCGAAGGGGAACACGATCACGGAGGGGTTCATCATCCTCATTGGTACCTCTCCGATGATGCGTGAGTAGTTCACCTCAGACCTACGGGTCTATAGGCAGTAGCTAGATGGCTTCTTCTCTCTTTGTTTATCAATACAATGGTCTCTTGGAGATCTATTTGATGTAATGACTTTGTGCGGTGTGTTTGTTGGGATCCGATGAATTGTGAGTTTATGATCAGATTTGCCTTGATTTAATGTCCATTTTTTATTATTATAGCCTCGTATTTTTCTTCGATATTTTGGCTTTGTTTGGCCAACTTGATCTATTTATCTTGCAATGGGAAGAGGTGCTTTGTAATGGATTCAATCTTGAAGTGTCCTTTCCCAGTGATAGAAGGGGCAGCAAGGCATGTATGTATCGTTGCTATTAAGGATAAAAGGATGGGGTCTATTAATTCATGAATAGATGTTGTCTACATCTTGTCATTGTTCTTATTGCATTACTCCATTTTTCCATGAACTTAATACACTAGATGCATGTTGGATAGCTGTCGATGTGTGGAGTAATAGTAGTAGATGCAGGCAGGAGTCGGTCTACTAATCTTGGACGTTATGACTATATACATGATCATTGTCTTGGATATCGTCATAATGGTTTTCTATCAATTGCTCAATAGTAATTTGTCTACCCACCACTGCTATTTTTCGATAGAAGCCACTAGTGAAATCTATGGCCCCCGGGTCTATTTTCCTATCATATACTTCTTGATCTATATTGCTACTTGATTTTTCCTCTATTTGCAACTTTTATTTTCATACCTATATTATCAAAAACACAAAAATACATTGCTGCATTTTATTTGCCATTCTTTCATTTGCATCTATCAATCTATCTATCTACCAATCTACTACCCGGGAGGGATTGACAACCCCTCTTACACATAGAATTAAAAGTATTTGTTATTTGTGCGCATGTACTATTTACGCAGTGTTGCATGATTCTCATACTAGTTCGATAACCTTGGTCTCATCACTAAGGGAAATATCTACTGTAGATGTGCTGCATCATCCGTTCCTCTTTGGGGGAAATACCGACGTAGTTCAAGCGACATCAAAAGGAATTTCTGGCACCGTTGCCAAGGAGACATCATCAACATCTATCAGTTTCCTAATCACAAATCTCATCCCCTTGCAATTTACATTATTTTCCTTTTGCCTCTCATTTTCATCTCCCCCACTTCACAAAAATTTTCCGTTTTATTCGCCCTCTGTTTTGTTTGCCGTTTTGCCGTTGGATCTCTTACCTTGCTTGTCACCATGACTGATTTTGGTATGTCAGAAACATATGATGGCCTAACTCCTAAAATTGGATGATCAGGCAATCTGGATGCTAAAACATTCATTTTGGGGCAAGGGAATGTTATGGGGAAAGAACATATCCAAGATATTTTCAATTGTGTTGGAAATTTGACTCTTGACGACACTCTGATACTCAAAAGAACAAAATCCTATGCGGAAGCTATTTCAGCACTAGTACTCAAACGGGCCGGTCTTGTCGGGCTAGCACGATAGCCCGTGTGCCTAGGCCGGCATGGCACGCAGTTTAGTGGGTCGTGCCTGGCATGTGGCCCGGCTAGGTCCGTGCCTGGGCTGCCTTGCCAGGCACGCGTGGCAACCCGGCACGACACGACTATCAAGCGGGGAGGAGTGCCTCATACGATCGGCAGGCAAGACTAGCGGAAGGAGGATTGTTTTGTCTAAAAAAAGACTAGCGAGCGGTGGGAGTGGCGGTTCGTACGATCGATCGATTAAAAAAATCATGCGCTAGTCCGCTCCTTTTTCTCTTTGAGGCAACGCTAGTGCGCTCCTGGAAATGAGCAGTCGAGGGCGTCCCGTGCTTGCGTGCCTATCGGGCCGGCGTGCCAGCACATTTAAGTCAGGGGTCGTGCCTGGGCCTCAGATGTCAGCACACGCTCCGGCCAGGCACGTCCAGTGTACTAAGTGTGCCCGGCCGGGCCGTGCCGTGCCTGGCTCGTGTAGCTCAGGCCAGGCCGGGCCGGCCCATTTAGCCAGGTATGCTAGTACCTAAACTTGAGAATAGATTTATTCGTACCCATCCTACCTTGCAAAGATTGTTTTATGAGCTACCCACTTTATAGGATCCTAAAGCTAGAAATTTAGCTACCCGTGTTCTTTTGAATGAATTTGATTCCATATTATGGGAAGCTAGGGAAAATTTTGATTTGTATGGTATGAACCGTGAAAAACCGGTTATAGATGAAATCCTTTACAATAGTGATTATACGTTGAGACACTTGCTTGGTAATAGCCAAATTTTTGACAAAAATCTTAAGAAGGCTATCCCAGTTTTAGATATAATCCAACAAGTTTTTAATGATGTCAATCAACAATATCATTGGATTGTGGCCGAAAATCAAAGGGGATGTGCGGATGGGCAACTTGATAATGCTAAAATTTCTATGGATAATGTGTTTCAAGTTATTTTTGCAAAACCTCATGACGAGATCACGCCTATAGAAAATAAGAATAAAAATGCCAACACTTGAGATCTATGTGTTATGCCTAGCTAGGGGCGTAAAATGATATCGCTCGTTGGGAGGCAACCAAACTTGTATCTTTTTGCCTTTTGGTTTTATTGCTGTTTTCCAATAATTACACAATTATTCCTCTCGTTAGATGTTTTTGTTGTTGTTTAAATTAGTGTCCTTGGCCAGTGACAGAAGGGCATCAAGGCACACATGTATCGTTTCTACCAAGGATAAAAAGATGGGGTCTATTACTACATGAATAGATCTTGTTTACATCATGTCATCGTTCTTATTGCATTACTCTATTTTTTCATGAAATTAATACACTAGATGCATGTTAGATAGCGGTCGATGTGTGGAGTAATAGTAGTAGATGCAGGCAGGAGTCGGTCTACTAATCTTGGATGTGATGCCTATATACATGATCATTGTCTTGGATATCATTATAACTATTCACTTTTCTATCAATTGCCCAACAATAATTTGTCTACCCACCGTTGCTATTTTTTGAGAGAAGCCACTAGTGAATCTACGCCCCTCGGCTCTATTTTCCTATCATATACTTTCAGACCTATATTCCTACTTGCTTTTTCCTCTATTTGCAACTTTTATTTTCATATCTACATTATCAAAAACACAAAAATACCTTGCTGCATTTTATTTGCCATTCTTCCATTTGCATCTATAAATCTACCTATTTACCAATCTATTACCCGAGAGGGATTGGCAACCCCACTTACACATGGGGTTGCAAGTATTTGTTAGTTGTGTGCATGTACTATTTTCATAGAGTTGCGTGATTCTCCTACTAGTTCAATAACCTTGGTCTCGTCACTGAGGGAAATACCTTCCGTAGTTGTGCTGCTGATAACCCACAAGTGTAGGGGATCGCAACAGTTTTCAAGGGTAAAGTATTAAACCCAAATTTGTTGGTTCGACACAAGGGGTGCCAAAGAATACTCTTAAGTATTAGCAGCTGAGTTGTCAATTCAGCCACACCTGGAAACTTAGTATCTGCAGCAAGGTAGTTTAGTAGAAAAGTAATATGATAGTGACGGTAGCAGCAATAAAAGTAAAGATAGTGTTTTTGTAGTTTTTGTGATATAAGCAACGGAAAAGTAAATAAGCGACAAGCAATATAGGTAAAGCTCGTAGGCATTGGACCGGTGATGGGAAATTATGTCGGATGCAATTCATCATGTAGAAGTAATAACCTAGGGTGACCCAGAACTAGCTCCAGTTCATCAATGCAATGTAGGCATGTATTCCGAATATAGTCATACGTGCTTATGGAAAAGAACTTGCGTGACATCTTTTGTCCTACCCTCCCGTGGCAGCAGGGTCCTATTGGAAACTAAGGGATATTAAGGCCTCCTTTTAATAGAGTACCGGACCAAAGCATTAACACATAGTGAATACATGAACTCCTCAAACTATGGTCATCACCGGGAGTGGTCCAGATTATTGTCACTTCAGGGTTGCCGGATCATAACACATAGTAGGTGACTATAGACTTGCAAGATAGGATCAAGAACACACATATATTCATGGAAACATAGTAGGTTCAGATCTGAAATCATGGCACTCGGGCCCTAGTGTCAAGCATTAAGCATAGCAAAGTCATAGCAACATCAATCTCAGAACATAGTGGATACTAGGGATCAAACCCTAACAAAACTAACTCGATTACATCATAGATCCCATCCAACCCATCACCGTCCAGCAAGCCTACGATGGAATTACTCACACACGGCAGTGAGCATCATGGAATTGGTGATGGAGGAAGGTTGATGATGATGATGGCGACAATCTCCACTCTCCGGAGCCCCGAACGGACTCCCGATCTGCCCTCCCGAGAGAGATTAGGGCTTGGCGGTGGCACCGGCTCGTAAAACGGAATAATTCTTTCTCTCTGATTTTTTTCTCCACAAAATGGTATATATAGGACCTGGGGATACGTCGGTGGAGCATCGAGGGGCCCTCGAGGCAGGGGGTGCGCCCTGGGAAGGGGGGCGCGCCCCCCACCCTTGAGGATAGGATGTGCCCCCCCCGGTGCAGATCTTCTTGCAGATATTTTTTATATTTTCTGAAATAATTCTCCGTTGATTTTCAGGCGATTCCGAGAACTTTTTATTCTGCACAAAAATAACACCATGGCAGTTCTGCTGAAAACAGCGTCAGTCCGGGCTAGTTCCATTCAAATCGTGCAATTTAGAGTCCAAAACGAGGGCAAAAGGGTTTGGAAAAGTAGATACGTTGGAGACGTATTAACTCCCCCAAGCTTAAACCTTTGCTTGTCCTCAAGCAATTCAGTTGATAAAATGGAAGTGATAAAGGAAAACTTTGACAAACTCTGTTTGCTCTTGTTGTTGTAAATATGTAAGATAGCATTCAGGTTTACAACAAGATCATGAACTAACCACATTCACAATAACTTTTAGGTCTCAAGACTACTCACATCAATGTCATAATCAACTAGCGAGCAATAATAATTGTCGGGGAAACTAGACGCCCACGAACACCTATGGGACCGGAGCCCCTTCTACGGTACGGCAAGGGTGCGGAGGGAGCACGAAGAGCGGATCGAGGAGCACACGCGGGAAGTTTACCCAGGTTCGGGCCGCGCGGACGCGTAAAACCCTACTCCTGCCTTGGTTGTATTGAGTTCTTGGGTTCGGGAGCTTGATGATCTACAGTACTAGCTGCACCGAGCGTGGGAGTGATCGAGTTTCCGGAATCGAACCCCCTCTACGTTGTGCATGGGCCTCCTTTTATAGCTCAAAGGGGTCACCGACAGGTGCCAACGTAGAGGAGGGTAAAAATGTGAAACTGGTGGTGGTTGTAACAGTGCATGAACAGTGTATGAACAGTGGTCTTCACCTAACTTTGACGGTGGGGGACAAAGGCATTGAATGCCTGTCGCCGTCGCCCCAAAAGCGTCCGTCCATGCGTCTCCGTTCGCCACGGCGATAGCCTCGTCACCGCGGCTTGCCACCGTGTACCCTAGGCTGCACAGCCATCTGCCACGTGCCCCCTGGAAGGGCCCCAGGGCGACGCGTGGCCAGATGAGCTGGAGCGCAGGCGCACAGTGTAGGCTTCCCCCGGCAAGCACCTTGCCGGGGTCGCAACCTTGCCGGGCCCGGGAGTTTGCCGCTCTCCGGGTCCTGCCGGGGCGCATGATGCACCGTGATATACTTTCTTGAGGTGTCGTTCTTTGGCCTTCCTGGAAAACTCCTCTTGCCAGGGTCTCGTGCTGGAATGATAACCTTGAGCCTGGAGCGGCCTTCCCGGCAAGCTCCTCTTGTCGGGGTCTTGTCTCTTAACTTGAATACTTTGTTCTTGAATGGCTTAAAGGAGTCTAGAGTGGGCTTTGGCGGGCGCGTGGTGAGCCAGACCATGGGATGCTGCTGCTGCCCGTGCACAAGTCGAGATACTAAGGTACCCCTACTTTAGTACACCGACAGGAGCCCCCGGGCCTGGGCCACACACGGTGCCGAGCGCTGTTGGTCCAGGCCCAGAACAGTGCACGGGCACACGCGGCCCACGGCGCGCCGTTTCCCACTCCAGACTCGCCGCATCCCTCCCTAACGGCACGCGTCGATTGCGGCGTCGTGGGAGAGATCGTCGCCTGTTTCTTTAATGGGGAAATGCGGAACGTCCCCCACTTCCCCCTTAAAAGCAGAGGAAGCAGGGGCAGTTTTCTCCCATTGCTTTCATTGCGCCATGAATCCTCAGAAACCCCCGCCGCTCCCTAATTCCGCCCTTCCTCCGCCATCTTCCCCACCCGCAGCGCCGTCGTCCTCCCTCGCCGTCCCCGACATGGCCCCGAAGAGCGACCAGGCGAAGAGCGACAAGGCGAAGAGCGATAAGGCGAAGAAGGACAAGTCTGAGCAGGCGGCGAAGCTGGCAGCCATGCGGAGAAGAATGGTGGTCTTCCCGCCGAGGCTCGGCCCGAGGGAGCTGCGGGACAAGTACTACTTGTTCTGGGCGAGGGAGACGAAGGATCACCCGCGCACCAGAGTCCTCCCCGCCGTGGCCGTCGACATGTTCCCGGGAGGTTACCACTTCTTCGCTTCGTTCTTCTATTGCGGTCTCTGCCCTCCGTATTCGGAGTTCTTCTGTGATGTGATGAACACGTATGGCCTCCACCTCTTAGATTTCACCCCAAATGCCGTTCTCACCTTGGCCGTTTTCGCACATCTGTGCGAAAACTATGTCGGGGTCCACCCAAATGTAGCTCTTTTCCACCACTTCTTCACGCCTAGAGTAGAGTCCGGATCCCCACTCTCCGGCGGCATCTCCTGGATCTTTAGGCTGAACAAGAAGGAGGCGTACTTTAAAGGAGAGCTTCGCGGCAAGTGGGAGGAGTGGAGGGATGACTGGTGCTGGGTTCTGGAAGATGCACCCGAGCAGTTTACCTTGTCGCGCCAGACTGCAATAGTGCGCGGCAAGGATTGGAGCGACTTGGCCCCGGAGGACGACAAGCTGCAGATTGCCCTTACTAGGATCCTTCGTCTCCGGATTGCCAATCTTACTGTAGGTGAAGTCGGGGCCGATTTCCTCCACCGCCGCATTGCCCCTCTGCAGGAAAGGAAGAGGCCTGCCTGGGAGTTCGGCAACGCGGCAGATCGCATGAGGCTGCGCCCCGGGCTGAACTATAATTTCACCGTCTTGGAGCTGAAGGGGATGGTCCGGGAGCTGTTCAAGCATGACCCCAACCACCCGGAATGGTTCAGACCGTCGGTCGGAGTAGTTCCTCTGTGTAATAATACTGCCCTCAGTGCCATCCGCGCGGCAATGCCTGAGTGCGACTCCCACGGGGTCGTCCCCACTTGGCTGGTGCCTTCGACGGAGACTGTGCAGGCCTTCTTTGATAATCTGGTTGAACGGCCACGCAACCCCGAGGAGAGAAAAGGCCTCACCCGGACGACCACCGACCGGGATGTGGCCTACATAGCCAACAGGATGGAGGAGGCCGCCGCAGCTGCAGCTGCGTGGGAGTTCGGGTACACTGTGGATGAGGCGGAAGCAGCGAACGCGGTGAGTCAGGCTGAGGAGGAGGAAATCCTCAAGTTGTTGAAGCTCGCGCCCGAGGAGTTTGCCGGGGGGCCTACCGGGGAGCCTGCAGGGGCGAGCGAGGCTGCCGGGCAAGGCACCGAGTCCAGTGAGCCCGCCGAAGAAGACGCCGAATCGGGCGATTCCAATGAAGACTCCGGCTGGTCTCTGAATCTCGACAACGACGCCTCCTCATCCTCGGAGAACTCTCCGCCACCACCAAGTCCTCCGCCACAGCAGAAGAAGCGCCTCCGCAAGGCCGCTGAGACGACGAGGCCACAGGCGCCTCAACAGCAGCCGAAGCGCCGTGCGACGCGTGCCACCACGACGAGCGAGGTCGTCAAGGAGGCGCCCCGTGCCCGAGCGACAAGCGGAGGGGGATCTTAACCGGAGTGGCTCTGGTGCCCCTTCTGCCCCTCGGTCCTCGGCGGCGACCGGTGCTGGGTCTTCACAGCCCACAGCCCCGGAGCCCGCCAAGCGCCCGAGGGAGCCTTCTCCTCCAGCTCCCCGCGCTGGAGCACGCGAGGCGGGGTTTGACTTCTCCGCCCTCAGCTCCGACGAAGAGGAGGAAGAGTAAGCACTTGCAATTTCAATTTTCCTTTTATTTTTGTTGCTTTTGTCTTGATTTCTTTTTTGTCTAACTCCGATCTTGTTTGGTTTCCAGGACCTTGACCCAGCGGATGGCGAAGAGGGCCAAGATCCCTGTGGTCGATCTCGAGGACGACGAGCCCGTCGCAGCGGCAGGTGATGCGCCAGCGACAGACTTGCCGGACTAGCCTGCTTCTCCGGAGAGCAGCCCCCAGCGCAGCCCCCAGCGTAAGTCCTGCGTTCACTTTTCCGCTCGATGGGCGCGCTTGAGCTTGTTACCCTTACTGATGTCTTGTTGTCTTGTGTCGAAGTGGAGCCGCAGCCGTAGGAGCACCAAGAGGTCGCCCCCGACGAACCGCTTGTTCCACCCTCCCCGCCAAGGATGAGCTCCCTGGCAAGGGACAGTGCTCCGCCAAGGACGGGTACTCCACCAAGGGCGAGTACCCCGCCAAGGGCAAGCACCCCGCCAAGGGTGGACTCCCCGCCAAGGGAAAACGCCAGCGGCCCTCCGCCGGCGGGGGCTTCTTCTACGCCGCCAAGGGATAACTCCCCGGCGAGGGACCCCGTTGTTGAAGAGGCCCGCGAAGGTAACTCTTGTAATTTCTTCTTCTTGGATTCTTCTTTTTTGGATATTTGCTTGACGACTCTTTCTTTTCTTTTTCTTCTTTTGTCAGACCCGCCTGCCCCGGAGCTGATGGAGACGGAAACCATCGCCGAGGAGGAGGTGCGCGGCGACGCTGGCGACGGCATCGCTGCGGAAGCAATGGCCGGCGCCGACGAGCCAGTCGCCGAGGAGACTGCCCCGACCGCTGACGCCGCGGCTGGGGAAGGGACCGGCGACCGCACTGCTGGCCCGGAGGCCGCAGGAGCGCCGGACGCTGCACCGGCCGCCGACCCTTCCGCCCCCGCGGCTGGGTCGGGCGTCTATCTGGAGGCCGCCAACGGGGTCTTTATCCAAGTCTCGTGGGCGTCCTCATCAAGGGCACCAGCGGAGGGGGAGACCTTCGACGGAGAAGTTCTCGCCTCCGCCGGGTTGAAGGTCGTCGACGCGCGTGGCAGCAGCGACGAGCCCGAAGAGGAGCAACTTCTACGTCGACTTCTGGCCTTGTACCGGGCCAGGCAGGCTAAGTTGGACTCCCGGGAGGCTCTGGCTGCCAAGGCTGGTGCTGATCTGGAGAAGCGAGCCGCGGAGCTCCGTGCCGCCAACCAGGCGGCCCTCCGGAACTTGGCGGAGGAGCGTGAAGAGCTTGCCGGAGCGCACCAAGCGTTCCTCCTCGAGAAGGCCGAGGTGGAGGAGCAGCAGCGTCTGGCCGCCGAGGAGCTGTCTCGGCGGGAGGGAGAGCTCAACCAGCGGAAGGTCGACCTCGACAGTCATGAGGACGACCTCACCGCTCGTGAGCAGGCCATTGGCGGGGCTCTGCAGGAGGCGAGGGACGCCGCTGCTGCTGCAGAGACCGCCAAGAGGGATCTGGAGGCCAGGGTGGCGCAGATGGAGCTGAACTTGAAGGCGAGTGAGGACAGGGTCACTGCGCTCAACGTGGCGCGGGAGAAGGACGCCCACACCAACTCGGAGCTACAAGTCCGCCTCTCTGAGAAGGGCAAAGAGCTCACCGACGCCAGGGACTCCATTGCTGACTTGGAGATGAAGGTTTCTACTCTCACCGACTTGCTTGACGCCGCCCGGGACCGCAAGACGAAGCTGAAGGATGATCTCCGTACTGAGAGGGCCTTGCTGGAAAGCGCCGCCGTCTCGCAAAACCACTTTCAGCGGATGGTGGAGCAGTGGACCGAGGAGCTCCTCACCTCCGCCGCCAACATCGATATGGAGATGGTGGCGCTGAGGGCGGAGCACCTCGCGTACTCCCCCGACGAGAATCTCCCCCACAGCGCCAAGCTGAGCTTGTTCCTCAGAGGAGTGGCACCAGCTCTCGCGCGGCTACGGGAGAAGATCCCCACGCAGTTGGCTGACGAGGCGCGCCGGCTTTGCATGGGTACTATGGAGCGGGTGTTGTCGAAGATCGTCTACCGCAACCCCGGGATCAACCTCGTCAACGTCCTCCGGACCCTGCTGCCCGAAACTGACCAGGAGGCGTTGAAGGCCCAAGTTGCCCACATCGTAGCCAAGGTGGGCAAGATCCAGAGGATCGACGGAGACCGAAGAGACTAAGCACCTTGCTTCCCTCGCCGCTGTCGATTAAGTCATAGGTAGTAGTTGTTTAGAACAGCGGCAAGTTATCTCTGTAATATATACTTTTATTTCGGGTAATCAATGCAATATTATCTCCCTCGCTTTAGTCCCTTCACTTTGTATGCTTTCTACCCTACACTTTTAGGGAACTTGCCGGCAAAGGGGGCCCTTGCCGCGAGCGCTGAGTGCGGGACTCTTAGCAGCCTGCTAGCAAAGCCCTTGTCGGCAAGAAACCTTGCCGCAGCTAGTCGCAGCACACTTAGATTGCTGAGCGAACTCGAAAACAAAATAAGGGCGCGACACTTGTCGCAGCTCTCTTAAGCCGTTGAGCGTGCTCGAAACAAAGTAAGGGCGCGGCTAGCCACGGGTAGGTTCCTCCACGCACAGGTTTTCCATACAAAGTGTGGTTGTTCAAGGAAGACAACAAAAAATTAAAAAATTTAAATTGCTCAAAATCTGGCAACTTAGCTTTCATGGATTGTTTGCTTCCCGGCACGGCTTTCCTTTCTTGAACAGCACTTGGTCCATACTTCTATCTCCTTCCCCCCGGCAAACTTGTGCGCGAGGAACACTCCTTCTGTTGCAGAGAGAAAGGAAAAAGAGGAGGAAATACAAGTACAGAGCCTTGCGGCTTGTTACTGCTTACCGAGGATGTGTGCTGCACAAAATGTCAGATGACACATGCAAGTAAAAGGAAAAGCACGAAATGACAAATGGTGCGAAGCACAAAAGTTTTACTGTTGCACGGGGTCTGCTCCCGGCTTTGTACAAAGGTTTACATGCAACAGCGGCAAGACTTGTACAAAAGGTGGTTGCCGGAGCGGATCACGGCAACCGTGCCTTACGGGTGAAACTTGCGAAGATGCTCTATGTTCCAGGAGTTGCTCACCGGTAAGCCTTCTTCGGTCTCAAGGCGGACAACGCCAGGCCTTGTGACTTGTCTCACCCGATAAGGGCCTTCCCACTTCGGCGTCAACTTGTTGGAGCCCTTGGCGGACTGAACGCGCCGAAGTACAAGGTCGCCTTCCTCGAGACTCCTGGCCCTGACCTTGCGGCTATGATAGCGACGCAAGGCTTGCTGGTATCGAGCAGCTCGTACAGCAGCCTGGAGACGTTCCTCCTCAAGGAGCAATGCATCATCTTGTCGCAGTTGCTCTTGCTCGAGTTCGTCGTAAGCGAGCACTCGAGGAGACCCGTATACGAGTTCGGTGGGGAGAACTGCCTCTGCTCCATAGACAAGAGCAAAGGGTGTCTGTCCGGTGGCTCGATTTGGTGTCGTCCTGATTGACCAAAGAGCCGCCGGCAACTCCTCGATCCAGCTTCTTCCGCACTTGTGCAGTCTATCGAAGGTTCTTGTCTTGAGTCCGCGCAGCACTTCAGCGTTTGCCCTCTCCGATTGACCATTGCTCCTTGGGTGAGCAACAGAAGCGAAGCAGACCTTGGCGCCAAGGTCTTGGACGTATTGCATGAAGGTGCGACTCGTGAACTGTGTGCCGTTGTCGGTGATGATCCTGTTAGGGATTCCGAAATGGCAAACTATTGATCTGAAGAACCTGACTGCTGACTGTGCTGTCACCTTTCTCACTGGTTCCACTTCTGGCCACTTTGTGAATTTGTCGATTGCGACGTACAAGTACTCAAAGCCCTCGACGGCGCGGGGAAAGGGGCCGAGGATGTCGAGCCCCCAGACCGAGAAGGGCCAGGACAAAGGGATCGTCTGGAGAGCTTGAGCTGGCTGGTGAATTTGCTTGGCATGGAACTGGCATGCTTCACACTTGGTTACTTGTGCAGTTGCATCTAGGAGGGCTTCTGGCCAAAAGAAACCTTGCCGGAACGCCTTCCCGGCAAGCGCTCTCGCGCCAATGTGGTGGCCACATATGCCTCCATGTATCTCTGCCAACAGCTTCTGTCCATCTTCCCGGGAAATGCACTTCAATCTGACACCATTGAGTCTTCTTCTGTACAGTTCGTTGCCAACGAACTGGTACATACTTGACTGCCTGGTTATCCTCTCTATCTCTTCTGGTTCTTCGGGAAGTTCTCCAGTCTGAAGAAAACAGACGATTTGTTGTGCCCATGCTGGAGCTTGAGGCTCAGCAACAAGGACTAAAGGCATCAGGGCTGCTGCGGGAACCTCGGCTTCTACGGTAAAAACCTGCGGCTCCGCCGGAGCTGAGGGTTCCCCGGCAAGCCTGCTGGGGCAAGGCTTGTCGGGAATGCCTGCTTCAACTGTACAGACCCTTGGGTCCGCAGGAGCAGACTGTTCCTTAGCATTTTGGTTGCTGATCTTGGGGACCTTGGCGGCGGCTTCGGGAAGATCCGCCGGCAAGTAGTCGCCGGAGACCAACTTCCTCTTCTTGCTCTGCCCAACTGATGGTGTAACGGATGGCTGAGTTAGCTTGAGCACGAAGACCCCTGGTTCCACAGGTAACTTCATTGCAGCACACTTTGAGAGGCCATCTGTGATATCATTCTGAGCTCTTGGAACGTGCTCCATCTGTAGGCCTTCAAAGTGTTCTTCAAGCTTCCTCACTTCATCGACATAAGCTTCCATCAGAGGGCTCTGGTAACTCTTGTTTACTTGTCGGACCACCAACTGTGAGTCTCCCCGCACAATCAGCTTCTTGATCCCAAGTTCGGCCGCAATTCTGAGACCGGCAAGCAAGCCTTCATACTCGGCAGTATTGTTTGTCGCTTGCTCCTTGGGAAAGTGCATTTGAACAACATACTTGAGGTGCTGTCCGGTGGGCGCTATGAGTAACACGCCAGCGCCGGCGCCTTGCAGCGAGAAGGCACCATCAAAGTACATTATCCACTCCTTGCTTGCTTCTTGGACGGGGATGCTTGTCTCTGAAACTTCTTCATCTGGTGTTGGGATCCATTCCGCTATGAACTCTGCCAAAGCTCTGCTCTGTATGGTTGAAGTACTCTCAAACTTGAGACCAAAGCTTGACAGCTCTAGTGCCCACTCGACGATCCTACCTGTTGCTTCTGGATTTTGCAATATCCTCTTCAACGGAAAGCGAGTGACCACTGTTATCTCGTGTGCTTGGAAGTAATGGCACAACTTTCTTGAGGCCATGAGGAGGACGAAAAGTAAATTCTGCACTCCAGAGTATCTTGATCTAGCCCCCTGCAAGAGGGAACTTACAAAATAAACTAGGCGCTGCACCATCTTCTTTCGCATTTCTCCTTGTTCCTGCGCAGGCTTGTCCTTGTCGGGGCCAGAGCTTGTCGGGGAAGCCCCCTGCTTGTCGCTGGGTGCGCTTGCTGGGGACGTGGGTTCGTCATCCGCCTCCCTCTCCGCCACCAACGCAGCACTAACCACTTGATTGGTTGCCGCTAGGTACAGCAGCAACTTCTCTTGTGGCTTAGGTGCGACAAGTATTGGAGTGGAGGATAGGTATCCTTTCAAGTCTTGCAGCGCAGCCTCCGCTTCCGGAGTCCATTTCATAGGACCTGCCTTTTTCAAGATTTTGAAGAAAGGCAGGGCGCATTCTGTAGACTTTGAAATGAACCTGCTGAGGGCAGCCACACAACCAGCAAGTCTCCTTACGTCCTTGACGCGCTTCGGGGCTTCAATCAGCTCGATGGCTTTAATCTTGTCGGGATTGGCTTCAATCCCCCTCTGGGACACGAAGAACCCGAGAAGCTTACCGGAGGGGACTCCGAAGACGCACTTCTCGGGGTTCAACTTGAGTTGTATCTTGCGCAGATTCTCAAAGGTCTCTCATAGGTCTTGAATCAGGGTATCTTTGCTCTTGCTCTTGACCACTATATCATCCATGTAGGCTTCTACATTTCTGTGTATCTGTGGCTCAAAAGCAGTGTGGACCACCCTTGCAAATGTTGAGCCCGCATTCTTCAATCCAAAGGGCATGCGTATAAAGCAATATGTACCACATGGAGTAATGAACGCGGTCTTCTCCTCGTCTTCCTCAGCCATGAATATCTGATGGTAACCTGAGTATGCATCAAGAAAGGAAAGCAACTCACATCCAGCCGTGGAGTCCACAATTTGGTCGATGCGCGGCAAGGGAAATGGATCCTTGGGACATGCTTTATTCACATCGGTGAAGTCTATACAAAGTCTCCACTTCCCATTGGCTTTGCGCACGACAACTGGATTGGCCAGCCACGTGGCATGAAGTACACCTCTAACAAGGCCTGCTGCTTCCAACTTCTTGATTTCTTCGGCGATGAACTCTTGGCGCTCCACCGCTTGCTTCCTGACCTTCTGCTTGACGGGCCGCGCATGAGGACAAACAGCAAGCTTGTGCTCAATTACCTTCCTGGGAACGCCGGGGATGTCAGACGGTTGCCACGCAAACACGTCCACATTCGCCCGCAGGAAGGCAACGAGCGCGCTTTCCTATTTGGGGTCGAGTGTAGCACTGATGGTGAAGGTACCACCAGTGCTGTCCTCCTTGGCGGACACCTTCTTGGTTGCCGGTGGGGCTACCATTCCCTTCTTGCACTTGCCGGTGGAGCTCGATGGTGCGTCCTCGACGGCAGCGCAACACTCCGAAGAGGTGCGTTTGCCGGAGTGGGCTCCAGAGCTCTTGCCGGACTTGGTCTTGGTCTTTCCCACGGGAGCTTCAGCGGCAAGTGTCTTGCTGTCTGCCGCGGCTGCAGTGTCCCGGTAGATCTTGTCGGCGCAGATAAGCACATCCTTCTTGTCGTCAGGGACAAAGATGACGTTTATTGGCCCTGGCATCTTGAGCATGTTGTATGCGTAGTGGGAAGCTGCCATGAACTTGGCGAGCGCAGGACGGCCAAGTATCCCATTGTATGGCAATGGGATATCGGCAACGTCGAACGTGATCCTCTCCGTCCTGAAGTTTAGCTCTCCACCAAAGGTTACTGGCAGCGCGATCTTCCGCTTCGGCTTGCTCCTTCCCGGGTTGATCCCTTGGAACGACCCGGTTTCCTCGAGCTCGCTGTCGGGAATCTGCAGCTTCTTGATCACAGCGGAGGAGATCAAGTTGAGGCCGGCCCCGCCGTCAACCAACATCTTGGTGACCTTGAGGTTGCGGATAGTTGGTTAAACCAACATCGGCAAACACCCGACCGCAGTTGTGCGGTCAGGGTGGTCCTCGAGGTCGAAGATGATGGGCGTGCCGGACCATTTCAGCAGCCAGCGTGACTCGACGGGTGGCTCAGCTGCATTCACTTCCCGCACCCATTGCTTGAGTTGGCGGTGGGAAGTGTGCAGAGAGGCACCTCCATCGACACACAGAACCTCTGTGGCCTTCTGGAACTCCTGCTCGCTGTTTTCTCCTTCATCCATATCCTCGTCATCGTCTTCGTCTTCGTCCTTGTCGCGGCCCCGGGGAGGTCTGTCTCCTTGCCGCTACTTGGCCTTGCCGCGGCGTCCTCCCCGGCCATTGAACGGCCGCTTCTTGCTGGGCTCTCCCCCGCCTCCTTGGGCCTTCTCCTTGTCGCGACGCTCGTATTCAGCCTTCTGCTGTTCTACGAGGTACTCTACTCTTTTGCAGTTCTGGAGATCGTGGCCCTTGGTGCGGTGGATCTTGCAGTACTGCTTGTCGGAGCCGTCCTGCTTGTCGGCTGCCGCTACAGGGGCGGAATCCTTGCCGGAGCCACCGGCCTGCGTCTTCTTGGCGGCAGCCTCCTTGCCGGACTGCTCGACAACTAGTACCTCCTTGTTCTTCTTCTTGTTGTTGTTCCGCCGCTGGTTTTTCCTTGCCGGGGCGGCATCCTCGCTGTCACTTCCTCCTGCACCGGCATCCTCTCCGGGGAGTCTCCTCCCCTCTTCAGCACGTGCACATTTGTCAGCCAGAGCGTAAAGCTCGCTGATGTCCCGGATCTTGGTCATCGCCATCTCCTCCCTCATCCGGCGGTTACGCACGTTCTGGTGGAACACGCTGATAACCGCGGCAGGGTGGACATCGGGGATATTGTGCTGAACGCGGCTGAACCTTTGGATGTATTTGCGCAGGGACTCTCCCTCCTTCTGGGCAAGGATGTGGAGATCGCTCTCCTGGCCGTGGGGTTTGTGGCCGCCCGTGAAGGCGCAAACAAACTGGTGGCACAAATCCGCCCATGAAGAGATGGAGTTCTCCGGCAAGTGCATAAGCCAAGACCTGACGTTTGTCTTAAGCACGAGCGGGAAGTAGTTGGCTAGGATCTTCACGTCGCGTCCCCCGGCAGCCTGCACCGCAATGGTGTAGATGCTGAGGAACTCCGAGGGGTGTGTCCTGCCGTCGTACTTCTCGGGTACGTCGGGCTTAAAGTTCTTCATGCTGGGCCACTGGACTTGCCGCAGCTCTCGGGTGAAGGCAGGGCAGCCTGACGCGTACGGCAAGTCGCCTGGTTCACCGGGCGCGTGCATGTCGACAGCGGTCCCGGCGCGCTGATCAGACTGTCTTCTAGCTTCTCTTCGACGCTCGATACGAGTTCGAGTGTCTTCTTGTCGCCTGTCTTCAAGGACTTGGCGCTGATCGTGGCGAGCCCGCGGATCCGACGACGCCGTGGAGTCGTCGTCGATGTTGATCCGGCGGGTCGGCGATTTCTGCTTCCGTGGCGGGGAGTGCACGGTAGTTGCACCCCCGGCGGTCTTGTCACCGTCGGCCTTCGCTTGGTCGACTTGCCGCGGCCGTGAAGTTGCCGGCTGCTGCGGCGCGTCGTTGTTGGCGAAGGCGATGAGGCTCTGGATCGTCGCCCTCCAGTCTTCGGCCTTGTCCGCCGCTGGAGGGAAGTCGAGGAGCAGCTGAGCCCTGGCCAGGGCTTCTGCTGGAGAGGACGGAAACGGTGGCGAACGGTGCGAGGAGCGGGATACGCTCGGACTTCTAACCGCGTTAGAAGTAGCATGTTCCCGTCCCGACGACCGCGCCTTGCTCGTGCCAGGACGTTGGCCTTGAGCGTCCCGTGACCCGCCGGTCTGGCCACGTCCCAGCAAGCGTATGGTACCTCTGGTACCACGTCGCTGCTGGTCTGGCACCTCCTGAGAGGGACGTGGTGCATGCACGGACACCGAGGCCTTGGAGTTCGCCCGGTCGTCCGTCTTGTCCTTAGAGTTGGTGGCGCCGTGAGTCTCCCCACCGGCGTCCACCCTTCCGCCGGCGTCTCCCCCACCAACCATCGGCTCTGGTGGTGGTGGGATCAACGCGGACGGGCCTCCGACCTCCGAAGCCTTCTTCTTCGGAGGCATGTTGATGTAGTCGATGAGGTTGATGGAGCTGGTGAAGTTGCTGAAAGTTGCGCCCGCGTTAGCGCCGGATCAGGTTCGCACAACCTCGACGCACCCCTACCTGGCGCGCCAAAGATGTCGGGGAAACTGGACGCCCACGAACACCTATGGGACCGGAGCCCCTTCTACGGTACGGCAAGGGTGCGGAGGGAGCACGAAGAGCGGATCGAGGAGCACACGCGGGAAGTTTACCCAGGTTCGGGCCGCGCGGACGCGTAAAACCCTACTCCTGCCTTGGTTGTATTGAGTTCTTGGGTTCGGGAGCTTGAGGATCTACAGTACTAGCTGCACCGAGCGTGGGAGTGATCGAGTTTCCGGAATCGAACCCCCTCTACGTTGTGCATGGGCCTCCTTTTATAGCTCAAAGGGGTCACCGACAGGTGCCAACGTAGAGGAGGGTAAAAATGTAAAACTGGTGGTGGTTGTAACAGTGCATGAACAGTGTATGAACAGTGGTCTTCACCTGACTTTGACGGTGGGGGACAAAGGCATTGAATGCCTGTCGCCGTCGCCCCAAAAGCGTCCGTCCATGCGTCTCCGTTCGCCACGGCGATAGCCTCGTCACCGCGGCTTGCCACCGTGTACCCTAGGCTGCACAGCCATCTGCCACGTGCCCCCTGGAAGGGCCCCAGGGCGACGCGTGGCCAGATGCGCTGGAGCGCAGGCGCACAGTGTAGGCTTCCCCCGGCAAGCACCTTGCCGGGGTCACAACCTTGCCGGGCCCGGGAGTTTGCCGCTCTCCTGGTCCTGCCGGGGCGCATGATGCACCGTGATATACTTTCTTGAGGTGCCATTCTTTGGCCTTCTTGGCAAACTCCTCTTGCCAGGGTCTCGTGCTGGAATGATAACCTTGAGCCTGGATCGGCCTTCCCGGCAAGCTCCTCTTGTCGGGGTCTTGTCTCTTAACTTGAATACTTTGTTCTTGAATGGCTTAAAGGGTTCTAGAGTGGGCTTTGGCGGGCGCGTGGTGAGCCAGACCATGGGATGCTGCTGCTGCCCGTGCACAAGTCGGGATACTAAGGTACCCCTACTTTAGTACACCGACAATAATAAACCTCGGATGACAACACTTCTCAAAACAATCATGATATGATATAACATGATGGTATCTCGCTAGCCCTTTCTGAGACCGCAAAACATAAATGTAGAGCACCTTTAAAGTTCAAGGACTGACTAGATATTATAATTCATGGTAAAAGAGATCCATTCATGATCATACTCAATGCAAATTAATAGTAATACATTCAACGACAGAGGTGCTCTCCTACTGGTGCTCTTTGATAAGAGGATGATGATTCTGCATAAAAGTAAATAGATAGGCCCTTCGTAGAGGGAAGCAGGGATTTGTAGAGGTGCCAGAGCTCGATTTTTAAATAGAGATTGAATAATATTTTGAGCGGTATACTTTCATTGTCAACATAACAACCAAGAATCCCGATATCTCCCATGCTACGCACATTTGTAGGCGGTTCCCAAACAGAATGGTAAAAGTTTATACTCCCCCAACCACCAACAAGCACACTCCACAGCCAGCCGAATCCATGGGTTACCGTCCAAACAAGCAACAACCCTGGGGGAGTTTTGTTTATTTATTAGGATTTTAAGCATGGGACTGGGCATCCCGGTTACCAGCCATTTTCTCGTGAATGATGATCGGAGTCCACTCATCGTGAGAATAACCCACCTAGCATGGAAGATATAGAGAACCCTAGTTGATACATGAGTTGTTCGAGCAATCAAAACAGAATTTCATTTAAAGGTTTAGAGTTTGGCACATAGAAATTTACTTGGAAAGGCAGGTTAATACCGCATATAGGAAGGTATGGTGGACTCATATGGAACAACTTTGGGGTTTATGGAAGTGGATGCACAAGCAGTATTCCCGCTTAGTACAGGTGAAGGCTAGAAGGAGACTGGGAAGCGACCAACTAGAGAGCAACAACGGTCATGAACATGCATTAAAATTAATCAACAATGAATGCACGCATGAGTAGGATATAAATCACCATGAACATAAATATCGTGAAGGCTATGTTCATTTGTTTCAACTACATGCGTGAACATGTGCCAAGTCAAGTCACTTAAATCGTACAGAGGAGGATACCACCCATCATACCACATCACAACCATTTTAATATCATGTTGGCACGCAAGATAGACCATTATAAACTCTGAGCTAATTAAGCATGGCATAAGCAGCTATGATCTCTAATTGTCATTGCAAACATGTTCCATTCATAACAAGCTGAATCAAGAACGGCGAGCAATCATATTTACAAAAACAAAAGAGGTCGAGTTCATACCAGCTTTTCTCATCTCAATTAGTTCATTATATATCATCCTTATTTCCTTTTACTCGCACGACAGAATGGTGTGAAAATTAATAATAGTGCACGTGCATTGGACTAAACTGGAATCTACAGGCATTTGATACAAGAGAGAAGACAAGGTAATATGGCTCAAGGTTAAATCAACAACAAAGCATATGAGAGCCACTAAGCATTTTCAATCATGCTCTTCTACTCTTAACCCCTAAAGAAAAGAAACTATTTACACGGGAAAGCTCCCGACAAGCAAAAGAAGAACGAGAAATCTTTTTGGGTTTTCATTTTTAGTTACTACTAATATTTTTTTGTTTTTCTGGGTTTTTCTAGCACACAAGAAAAAGACTAAGAAAAAGAAATTGAAAGTAAGCATGGATGGTACAGTGAAAGAGTGTGAGCACCGGCAACTAGAATAGGTGTGAACATGAAAGTAAGTCGGTGATAAACACATACTCCCCCAAGCTTAGGATTTTGGCCTAAGTTGGTCTATGGCCACGCATCGAAGCCACTCCCTCCAGTGTACTGAGATGTGTCCTCTGGGCGCCATTGGTTGGCAAGCTCGTCCAGCTCCCACCCATAAATAGATTGACGGGAAGGATCAAGTTGTGGTTCTGTCTCAGGCTCTGAAGCTTGTGCCTCGCCTTGGTACTTGTAGAAGACATCTGAGGTGATGAGGAATACGCGTGTACACAGATCAAACAAAGAAGGTGCAGGCAAGGTAACAATTTCACAGTATATTTCATCAAACCTCAATTTATAATGGAGCTGCATATTTTTGTCTTTAACAATAAAGTCATGAGCTACCGTGCTCTTGTAGTCTAGATAAATAGGGGCAAGCAATTTTTCTTCCTTCTCATGATGCCTAATAGGTATATTAAAATATTCAGCAAGGCGAGAAGCAAAGATGCCTCCAAAGACTGGCCCTCTTGAGTGGTTAAGACTCAATCGTTTGGCAACGACGGCGCCCAAGCTAAAAGTTGTGTCACGAAACAAAGCATGGCGTAAAATGATAATATCAGGGGCACCAAGATTTCCACTATTCCCATGACCAATTAAACACCTACTAGCAAATAAAGCAAAGTAGCGCAGAATAGGGAAGTGTATACTAGTGATTCTTGCCCCTGCAACTTGTCTAGTTTCACCTACGGCTATCATATCAATAAACCCTTTGATGACGTGGTTCATCGAGTCTACCTCCAAAGGGTACTTTGCATATTCCGCAGAAATCTAAAAGTGATATCTCCTTACTCACATCATATAAGCGAAACTCCACCGTAGGTGGTGTTTTCCTAGAATGAAAATGAAAACTTTGCGTAAAAAATATTGGTGAGTAAGAGATACTGTTCTTTTTGGTCGTTGAGGAAGTCGGTGATGCCTGCATTATTTGCCATCCAATGAAAGTCTTCGTAAATACCGGCGGACATCATGAAATCATTACAAGGCCATTCACATGGTCGAACTTCCACCATGCGAGGAAGATGATACTTGGGCTTCTTATTTTCTTCTTTCTTCTTCTCCTCTGAGCTCTTGCTAGAAGAGCCCCTCAATAATCTTTTTAACATTTTTCTTTTCTGAAAATTTCTGAAATTTTTAGTAAATCACAATAAAAGTTAACCAAACTCAACAAGAATGATAGCAACAACTCCTATAAGTGCCTAGAAGCTATATCATGCATCAGAACTACTTGGGACCAAGAAAATCTGACATGCAAGCTCAAGAACAAGGTCACCACAACAGCACAAATTTGCAACAAATAAAGCACTAGAACAAAAACTAATTGGACCAATGGAGGAGTCATATACCAAGGAACAATCTCCCCAAACAGTTTGGTGAATGGTGCTTTGAGCAAGGAGATCGAAAATGGCAGCAAAATGAGGTAGAACTCGGGTTTGAGCTGGTTGGGGATTTTTTTGGGAGGAAGAAGAAGAGCATGGGTGAAAGGATAAGTGGAGGGGGGCCACGTGGGGCCCTCGAGGCAAGGGGGCACGCCCTGGGCAGGGGGGCGCCCTGTGCCCTCGAGGCCACATGCTGGCTCCCCTCGTTGTGTGTTCAGTGCCATATTTTCTTAAATATTCTAGAAAAAATCATATTTCATTTTCATGGCATTTGGAGAACTTTTATTTTCGGGATATTTTTATTGCACAGATAAGTCTAGAAACAGACAGATCTTCTTGCAGATATTTTTTATATTTTCTGGAATAATTCTCCGTTCATTTTCAGGCGATTCCGAGAATTTTTTATTCTACACAAAAACAACACCATGGCAATTCTGCTGAAAACAGCGTCAGTCCGGGTTAGTTCCATTCAAATCATGCAAGTTAGAGTCCAAAACAAGGGCAAAAGGGTTTGGAAAAGTAGATACGTTGGAGACGTATCTGCTGCGTCATCCCTTCCTCCTTGATGAAATACCGATGTAGTTCAAGCGACATCAAGCTCGTCTGGACAACTGGTCCGAAGACGTTGCAGCCCCAGCCGCACACGATGAGGTCGAGGAGGAAAGATCCTCCTCGCACTCTAAGAAGAGGGCGGCGTCCAGCGACATCGAGGAGGTTCGACCTCCTCAGGCCCTGAAGAGGCAGTGTCAGCCTAAGCTGGTCCTGCCTGACAGCTCGGCCACCGACAAGGGGTCCGAAGCATCTACAAAGGTTCCGGAGAAGGAACCCAGTGTCAAGCACCCTACTGTGATACGGAGTATCCCATGATCATCCCCATGTTCACTCGACGAGACCTCAACTACACACAATTGGACACAAGGTTCACTCGCTCCTCTCTGAACCTCCACTTTCTACATGTGAGACATGCCTACTACCTCAAATATATGTGCTATGCATGTTCAGGAACACCCAAGGAGACCATGGAGAACCCAAGAACCAAGGCCAAGTGCGCGCGGAAGAGAAGGAAGAAAAGCCAGCATCTACAGGCCCCGGACATCCGGCCCCCAAGCCCGGACATCCGGCGCCCCTTCACAGAAGCGAGCACCGCAAGCCCGGACATCCGGCCCCATGCCTCGGACATCCGGCTCCACTGGAAGCCCCGGACATCCGGCCCCTTCGCCGGAAATCCGGCCACTCATCACAGAAGGCAACCGAAGCCGGCCACGCTCAGCCCGGACATCCGGCCAGAGGCCCGGACATCCGGCTCCTCGCGAGCCGCCGGACATCCGGCCCTCGGCCCGGACATCCGGCGCCTGCCTGCGCGCAGAGACGGGCCTGAGGCCCATGTATCCCTCTCCCACTTACCCCTTCGTGGACCTAGACTATATATACTCCTCCCCCTCCTCCATTTGAGGGTTAGCTTAG
>LR738714.1:385497412-385595541 GCA_902687465.1 Secale cereale
GTTTAGGCTACTTAGGGACCATTGCTTCTTCATCAACCACCACCACCACTTCCGCATACCCATTGCCCATTATACATAGCCAACCAAACTTAACCCAATTTTGTTCGAGCTTGTTTGAGTTGTGGCTTGTGTCTCCTAAGGTATTTCGGCTACTTAGGGACCGTGACTTCAACTCCGACAACGTGTATAGCCCATCATACACTTCCACCACCATAACCCATTTTGACCGGGTTTCCACCAACATTTCCGCAACCACCACCACATGTCCGCTACCACCATTTGACATTTGTCCTTGAGATTTTGAGTTGTGGTTTTTCCGTTTCCTAAGGTGTTTCGGCTAATTAGGAACGGGTCTACATCAAGAGCACCACCTCTCATCATCGACACGGACGGTAACTTCGACGACATCATTGTATATTCCCTTGCAATTGCATTGTTAACCCCTAGCCCATTTTTGCGTCACTTACCTATCGAGACTAGCCATTTGAGTATTGCCGGCAACGTGACTTGTGCACATTAGTGATCATACTTCCCATAGCATACATACCATATCACCGTGGTGCATATCTTGGTATCATCTCTTGTGACACAAGGTTGTCATCGCATATACTCAATTGCTATCTTGGTTCGTGAAGTTTTGCATGAGAAAAGAGCTCAAAAGAGAAAGAGCCAAACAAGCTTTTAAGCACAAAGAAAAAGATGAGCAAAGAGCTTTTAAGCAAGAACCATAGCATCATACTACATTAAGATTGTCATACTCGATCATTTTGGATCATACCACCGGAATACCATACATATAGCATACTTGGGATAGAAGTCGTTGCATTTTGCTTAGTAGGTTGTGCACAAGTTCGTATCCGCCTATTGTGCAATCGCGCTAGCGTCTCTCTAGTGTTGTGCAACACGAGCATTTTCGTGGATTCCACATTTTGGCTCATTCCTTGGTTGCACGACCCCATCTATCTATCCGTGTGTGTGTTTCCGTGTGCCACCCATCTTGCTATTGGTCTACTTGTTGCATTTGCAAATTTGTGAATCTTTTTCAACATTATTGAGTCTTGCTAACATTTCGCTTCAAATTTTAGTGCCACTATCCTCACCGAGCTCCACCATAAGCTTTACTTGTGTAGGTGTGAGAAACCGACAAGAATTGGTACCAATTGTGCTATTTCCTTGTTCCACATTTGAGTGATCATTGATCCATCTTCAACATCGGTCAAGGTACATTTGGTCTAGTTCTTCTCTTTCTCCCACTCATACTTGCTAGCGTCTTGTGATGGATAGGCAAGGCATTTCATCTCCGGTCTTCGACATCGACGGCGCGAACAAGGAAATCCACGCGAAAACCATCGGACTACAACGAGAAATGCAAGAGTGCTTGGGCAACATCGCCATCGAACTACGACACTCCAAGATAAGGACAATGGCTTCCTTCAACGACATGTGCGACTCCTTCAACAAACAAATGGCGGAGCTCCGACACTTGGTGGTCGATTACAAGTCTTCGTCCCCTTCGTCATCCTCTCGGCGGCGACGCTCAAGTCACAAGTCTTTGGAGCGCACACATGATGCAAGTGCAAGTCTTCCACGTCCACACCGCCATGGCGACAACCGACATCGTCATGAAGGGCAAGTCACCTCCAAGCATCATGTGCACGACGACGACGAACGACATCTACCAAGAGCTCAAGCACGACAACGACATCATCATCATGAAGATGCTCGACAAGCGCATACCTACAAGTCCGAAGAAGCTCTACATCACGCCAAGGCCAAGCTTCAAGAGCATCAGAGAAGACCGCGAGACAAGCACACCCAAGAAGGAGCTACGGCTACAACCACCACTTCGGCATCTTCGCCAAGTGCTATCAAGGCATCTTCGCCTTTGGATGTACGGCATCTTCGCCTACTTCCCATGAGTTCGCCTACATCGACGTCTTCATCTTCTACGAGCGACGGCGACAAGACGGTCGAGCATGGGCCATCCCCTTCGACCAAGGCGACGAGCATGACCCCCTTCGACACCATGAAGACGGCGCCCATATTGGACTACTACTCCGGGTCAAGCTACGCGAGCAAGCATGAGACCTTCTCTTTGACCTCGGAGGAGCATGATGGCTTGCCACACCCTACGGCATTCATCTTTGGAGGCATTACGGATGAGGAAGTTGAGCATGGAGACTTTTGCACCTACACCTCTTCGACATCCACTTATGACGAGATGCCCAAATTCCCATGTGAGGAGTGCCACCACCACTTGAGTGACATGAGTGACTCCACCATATGTGACATTGAGAGCATTTCCTATGAGAGGATGAGTGGGACCACCACTAGCCCCACACATGAGAGCATGCCATTTCTCCTATGTGAGGTTGAGAGCCATTTGAGTGACTCCACCAACCATACGAGTGAGAGCATCGAAGAGGGAGTGAGTGAGCCACAACACCTAGTGAGTGAGGTAGTTGAGAGGGCATGTGAGGCCACTATGCTTTCTAACGACTTAACCTCAACTCCGAGTGTGTTTTCTTTGGTGCTAGGTCTCCCACATGACGACACTACTACCCTCGATGAGTCCGTCCCTCCAATGGACAAAGCGATGGCCATGGTGGAAGAATATGCACCCCCCACATGGTACCATCAAGTTGCAACCTCACCTACAACACATGAGCCGAACTCCAAAGGTAACATAGGTGATGGTGCTTCTTTCGTCCCACTTGTGGACTATATCACCAATGATTGCTTGCATGATGTTGATTCACCTATGACCATGCTTCATGCTAGTGCAACTTCCTCATGTCTTGACTTACCTATTTATGATGAATACGATGATGAGCATGTTGAGTTGCCTAGTTGTGATGCTATGCTCCATAGGATATCATGTGAAAATTCGTTTGGTCACATCATGTTTGATAATCCTTTGAGCTTGTCATATGCTATGAGTGAGATCTCACATATTGTATCATTGCAATCTCAACATAGTAACTATGCATGCCCCATTAAAGTAAATCCTATTTGCACTTGTGGCATAGATGACAAGATGATGGTCATTGGCTTTTGTTTTTCATGCGATGATATTGCCATGCTCCCTTTACATAATTTGCGCAATTCATCTACTATGCCATGCCATGAACACATCGTTCCAAATATGCTTTGCTTTGGATGTTGTCAATATTCTCCATGTGATGTTTCCATTGATGCTCATGAGGAGACCCCCATAGTTTCCTCATACATACTAGGAGATTTTGATGCATTCCATACCTTGCATGATTACCATGATTGTGTGCACCATATGCATTCCATGAATGACAATGCTCATATTTCTTGTGATGCATTACACAATTCGAGTCTCCATTATGCTATACATAACAACAAACCTCTCATGATGGATGACATGTTTCTATATCACGCATCTCATTTATTTGAGCATTGGCTATTTTGTGCTAACCAACACACGCACGTGCGCATCATGATGGATGATGTGTACATATACCACGCACACACAATTTTTCCTTTGTCTTTGTTTTGTGTAGGTACTCATGAACATTTGTCAACCTCACAATCCCATGAGTTGACAAAACGAGCTCTTGAGAGCAACGACGATTTGGGATCCCGTGGATGGTCCCTACCACCGCTCTCTTTGCGCAACCACTACGCACATCTCTTTTACATCGCTCTCACACGGCTATGGGCTATTTGCCGCTTGTCACATTATGCCCATACTATCGTGTTCACTTTGCATGTTATGCCTCTTGCTATGATTTTGCCATGCAATTGTGACCCTTGCTTGCAATTACCCATGATTCACCATTATGATACTCCTATGTGTATTTGCATGCTTGGTGGAGACACTAGTAGCTATTGCCATGATTTCTTTGTGCCCCATGCTATTGTTGAGTCTTGTGTTGGGAGAGTCATGATATCCCATTGCTATTTCCATATGGCCTCTCATCAACACATTGATGCTATTTTGCTCATCTCTTGCTTTCATGCTTGTGCTATGCCATGTGCATCATGTATTCTCACTATTTGCACACATGCCATGATTGCCATGATTACTTCTAGTATGTTGCATCTTTGCACTACTAGCTTGCTTGACTTGATCACTATGCTTGCTTGCTATGTTGCATCACCCATGTTCCTCTCTTACTTGCTTTCTTGGGTTGATGACATATATGTTCATGCCATTCACATGATTCACATTGATCATTGTCATTTGTCTCCACTAGTTGCATCTCTCATCCCTTGTATTGAGTGCAACAATGCTATGTTTGTTGATCTTGGAGACTTGGACACCATACTTGTGATGCATGCTTGCTTGTTTGAGCCTAATGCCTTTGGATGTTATCGCATCTTATGCTTACATGCCATGCCACTTTACCTTGTCCTTTCTTATGATAAGAATGATGCAAGCACTTGTTGGGTATTTTCCCTCATGAATGCTAGGTTTTGCATTCACGCTAACCTCATTTGTTTTTCCGAGTGTTTGTCATGTTCTTTCATTTTGAAGGATTCACAAGGCGGTGCCGTCATGCGACAACGTGGTCATGCGAAGGCATACATGATGTGCAACACCAAAATCTTCGAGAAATTCCTAAAGGTGAATTCCTTCTTTGTGAGCCATCCTCACTTATGCATATTGGATGGGCCATACTTTCATTGTTGTTTCCTTCTTGTTTTCTACATGATACATCTACGGGATGGAGGACCGACATTGAAGATGGACCCTTTGGATGCACCTTTGGACCTTCACTCATGCCACGACATCGAGCATTGGTATATCAAAACTCCTTTGGCACATTGCACCAAAACCTTCATATTTGTTGATTGTGTGCTCACATGCCATGCTCCATGGACAAATCATACCCATGACAAATTTGCATCTTATGCATGGATTGACTCACAATATGGTTGCCTCGTTGCATCGTGTATTCCCATGTCATCCATGATATATGAGCTTGTGCATTTCCTTAGCAAATTTGTTGTGATCTTTCTTGATGGCATATTCATACATCATGATCATATTGTCCTCCATCAATTGCATGATAACATACACATATTGAGCATCCATTGCCATGTTCATGCTCTTGATAAACCATCACACTATGACATCATTTTGCATAATGGTTGCATTGATCACATTCACAACACCTTTGTGTGCACCACAAATGCATTTGATCACATGAATGCTTTACATATCATACTATATCATCTTGTTAAGCTTCATGTACCTTGTCACACAGACTCATTCTTACATGATGGACACTTTGTGTGCGCTAACCATTGTATTTCCAAGTGTCCTTTGTGTTTGCTCATTTTGCATGTACCACATACCGGAGACACCTTGGAGTACTTGGATTGCAACATGCCCTCAACTTCGTCCAACTACAAGTCCGTTTACGACTACCGTTTCCATGGTGATGAGGTTTTTGATCCGAGGTCGGATCTTTCCCAAGGGAGGGGAGATGATACGGAGTATCCCATGATCATCCCCATGTTCACTCGACGAGACCTCAACTACACACAATTGGACACAAGGTTCACTCGCTCCTCTCTGAACCTCCACTTTCTACATGTGAGACATGCCTACTACCTCAAATATATGTGCTATGCATGTTCAGGAACACCCAAGGAGACCATGGAGAACCCAAGAACCAAGGCCAAGTGCGCGCGGAAGAGAAGGAAGAAAAGCCAGCATCTACAGGCCCCGGACATCCGGCCCCCAAGCCCGGACATCCGGCGCCCCTTCACAGAAGCGAGCACCGCAAGCCCGGACATCCGGCCCCATGCCTCGGACATCCGGCTCCACTGGAAGCCCCGGACATCCGGCCCCTTCGCCGGAAATCCGGCCACTCATCACAGAAGGCAACCGAAGCCGGCCACGCTCAGCCCGGACATCCGGCCAGAGGCCCGGACATCCGGCTCCTCGCGAGCCGCCGGACATCCGGCCCTCGGCCCGGACATCCGGCGCCTGCCTGCGCGCAGAGACGGGCCTGAGGCCCATGTATCCCTCTCCCACTTACCCCTTCGTGGACCTAGACTATATATACTCCTCCCCCTCCTCCATTTGAGGGTTAGCTTAGGTTTAGCTCATTTGATACTATCTAGTGGTTCATCTCCTTGTGAGTGACTGCGGCCCCTCCACGGAGAAGATCCACTACGGATTCAGGACCTCCTTCATCGGAGAAGATCCCCAGGGATATCAAGACCTCCTCACGGAGAAGAACCGGTTACCCTTTGTATCGTCCCTTGTTGATCATGGATCTTGTATCTCTTTGTGTTTCGAGGATCTAGCATATGTGTGACTTGTTCTTGTTGGTTTGAGTGATTCTCTCGTGTTTCCCCTCGTGTTCCCTCTCGTGTTCTTCGTGTTCATCGTGGGATCCACTCCATTTCGTGAAAGATCCGCTGATTAGGGTTCCACCCTGTATCATACTGCCAGGTATGTATCATGGCGTTCAATTGCCTTATTTTCAGTAGTCCCTAGTAAAATGGAGATTGACAGTTCTTTGGTTATGCAACCCTCCACGTGGCCACCCCGCCGAGCAAACCTCAGAGGGGACGTCCCCGCCTACCGAACTGGTAGATAGGGGCTCCGCATCGCGTTCCGCAATTCCTTTAATTCTCGAAGAGGTTGGGGGTGGTGTCCCGAAAGACCCCTCCTCCTCCGAAAACGGGGAGGAGGTCGACGCCACCATGGCCGATGCTAACACCTTGGTGATAGAAGACCAGGGGGATGCATCCCTCCTGGATAATGAGGGAAGGGGATCCAGATCATCCTAACCCCATCAACCCTCTGCTCCCGAGCCCCCAAGGCCCTCGAGGGAGCCAGTTCCTCCTTCCGATGGAGAAGGTGCTGGGGGCCTGATGCCCTCGCCGAACACCTCCACTCGGGCGGCGGCGGGCTGGTCGGACGTGCTGGCCGAGTTGGTGAGCAACTCTGTCATCATCGACGAGCACCACACTCTTATGGGTGCGGTCATACAGGGTGGTCGGTCCGTCCATTCTGAACAAAACAACATTATACACGACCCGCTAATAGGCTTTGAGGTAAGTCAAGTAATACTCTTATCATGTTAAGCGGTTGTAGCCTTTAGTATGAGTACGCCGTGTACATAGTAGCCCCTGAGACTTTGCAAGGACTTCGGAGAAGCTTACAGGGGATCAAACTTTGTAGGTCGAATATTAAAGTAATGTGAATGTTCTTTGCTGACGTAGATATCTTGCTTGGCTGCGACCGCTAATGTCGCGACACTAGAGGAGATGGACTGGAAGCTCAAGCACTCCGACGGAGAGCTTGACCTTGTCAACAAGTGGCTCGACGAAGCGCAAGGTAAGCTTTTCATTAATGTGTGTGATCGCTCGTTGTCGGGTACTTATGCTCCGGACTGTATGCTGATCTTTCAATGTGCGGATACTTCAGTTGCCGCCGCTAATGTCGAGGGCTTGAAGGAGGCCCTGAAGGAAGCCGAGGCTGAGGTGGCCACCAAGAAATAGGCCACCGAAAAGGCGGTAGACGAGCTTGAGGAAGCCAAGCTTGCCGGCCAGAAGAACGAGGCTCGAGTGGCCGAAGTGCAGGTGGAACTCAAGGATGCTGCCACGAAGCTGAAGGCCCTTGAGAAGAAACAAGAGGAGCGGTCCTCCGTGCTGTCCAAGGTGGAGAAATAACTCCAGGAGGCAAGGACCAAAGTGCGATGTGTCCAGGAGGAAACGGTAAGAAATTCTTACTGCAGAGTGTGTTCGGAGGCAACATGTTCGCCTAACATGGGTCTGGCGCTCCGCAGGCGTCTTTGCTAAACTTCCGAGGAGTGTGGTAGCCGCAGCGGAGCACTATTCCACTCACGAGGAGGACTCCCAGCGGTGGCTCTTTTGGTCATTGTTTCCTGCTTCCCAGCATCCTCCCCTCCTCAACAACCAAATGAAGCAGCTGGTGGAGATGCATCGGATATCCGAGCTGGCCGCGAAGGACCTCTGTGTTAAGCTGCGGCCCACCGAACCAATTTTGGACACTTACTTCGGCCTCTTGCAGAAGCTGCGGGAGGCGCCGCTCCGGATTGGCGCCGTGAAGCGCTCGACGTGCCTTGAGGGGGCGAGGCTTGCTTTCGCAAAGACCATAGTGCATTGTGCGAGGATTAATCCGATGGACATGGCCACTGGTCCTCCGCCTAAGGGAAAGGAGCATCGCCACCCTGAGCTATACTTTGCACAGGTGATGAATGGCACGTGGGCGATAGAGGGCTAGTGTTCAAAAGATGTAATTCTTGAATGACTGTATTAAGTTTTTATCAACTGGACCTTATGCTTTATAATGTGTCCGCCTGACTTATTTTATCTTGTTATGATTTAATTTTGACTCATGTGCGGCCGTATGTTTATTCTGAAAGCTACCAGTCATCGGCTTGAGCCCCTAGGTGAATATCACGAGGGGTGTTTTGTCTCCGCACTTTTACCGTTAGCCAACGACTTGGTACCCGGGGGCGGTAGAGCGTGAGCAAAACTAGGCAATCGGGCTATTCGGCTTTATTGCTTTCACTTAGCCTTAGGAGCTTCACGGTGGGGGCTAAATACTAGTCCCTACTGTTTTGTGATGTACTTGGGAGCCAAGGCCTACCACTTCCGATCATGTGGTTTGTGTTAAAATGAACCCTTTGTGTGACATGGCAAAATCGCCAATGATTTTTGGAGTCAAAACCTTGTCATCAGATTGCTGACCAGCTCGCACCTACTATGGCGGTCAGTTTTCGGCTTTCTCCTCCTGAGGTACTTGACCGGGCAAGCCAGAAGTACAATCCCAGGGGTTCTCCCTTTTCCCTCTTAGCTAAACATGCAGAACGTAAGGGGCAAGCACAGAAGCCGGGCAACCCAACTATTGAGCCAAAACATAGTTCAGAACTGATGCATATAGTGCAATATCCGAGACGTCAAACACTCAGCGTAAAGCAGTGTCGGACTTTGTACACGGAGCTGATGAGTAAATCGAGCTCTTGGTTAGTTAACGGATCATGTTTTCATGCCGGGTTGTTCGAAGAGCGGGAGGAGAATCGGAAAAGAAGGAGACAGTCGCAAGATGCAGATATCCGAACACAACAAAGGGTGTTTTTATTATTTCTCATAGGCTCAAGACGTCTAACCGTACAATTCGAACTACCAAGGCATTATTTGTAAAAAAATAAAAAAGTTTTACAGAGTAAAGGTTTACGTAGGGCCTAGATGCGTGAGTCGAAGCCTCAACTGTGCCTTGCTGCATGTCTGTGCCTTTGCTTCTGAGAGGTGGGGGTTGGGACCTTTGATGAAACCCTTAGGGGGGGTCCTACCGATGAAGCTTGATGCAGGGGGGGGTCGGGAATTGACCCCATACTGTCCGAAGACAAGGTGATTCCAAAGTTCGTGTTAGCTGAACACATGGTGCAGATCTATTGATGTAGGCCTCACGGCTGCCCATGGTATTTTGAGCGCGAAATTGTGTTGATGAGGCATGTGGAGCGCGAAGATTTTGGATGTGTCGTGGGGCGTCCATCCCTATTTGTGACAAACGCATGCGGGTTCACATGACGTGGAATAGATTCGAACCCGTTTGATGTTGTCGCCGGCCTTTACGGCGGGCCGGTATTGCGACCAGTACGAGCCGGTTTGCTCTTCGGCCGCTAGGGCCGCGGTGCGCTCTTCGGTCCAAGTGAGCATTCTGTGTTCCCACTGACAGTTATGTTGCCGTGAGGACCGGCCATCTTCAACTTGAGGTACGCGTAGTGCGAAATGGTGTTGAATTTAGCGAACATCGTTCGACCGAGAAGGGTGTGATAACTGCTGTGAAGAGGTGCAATATCGAAGATCAAGTCCTCGCTTAGGAAGTTGTCTGGAGAGCCAAACAGTACTTCAAGCGTCACCGTGCCTGTGCAGCGGGCCTCCACTCCTGGAATGACCCCCTTGAAGGTGGTGCTACTGGGTTTGGTCCTTGACGGATCGATCCCCATCTTCCTCACTGTGTCTTCATATATCAGATTGAGGCTACTGCCTCTATCCATGAGGACTCTAGTGAGGTGGAATCCGTCAATGATGGAGTCGAGCACTAAGGTTGTGTTGTTGGGGAACATAGTATTTCAAAAAAATCCTACGATCACGCAAGATCTATCTACAAGATGCATAGCAATGAGAGGGAAGGGTGTGTCCACGTACCCTCGTAGACCGGGAGCGGAAGCGTCTAGTGACGCGGTTGATGTAGTCGAACTTTCTTCGTGATCCAACCGATCAAGCACCGAACGTACGGAGCCTCCGCATTCAGCACACGTTCAACTTGATGACGTCCCACGATCTCTTGATCCAATAGAACCTCGCGGGAGAGTTTCTTCAGCACAACGGCGTGGTGACGGAGATGATGAAGCTACCGGTGCAGGGCTTCGCCTAAGCACTACAACGGTATGACCGAGGTATGTTTCTGTGGAGAGGGGCACCACACACGGTTGGGAGAGATCAACTGATCAACTTGTGTGTGTATGTGGTGCCTCTACCCCCGTATATAAAGGAGTGGAGGAGGGGGAGGGCCGGCCCTCTCTATGGCGCGCCCTAGGGGAGTCCTACTCCCACCAGGAGTAGGATTCCCCCTTTCCTAGTAGAACTAGGAGCCCTTCCAAGTAGTAGGAGTATGGGAGAAGGAAAGGGAAAAGAGAAGAGAAGGAAGGAGGGGGCGCAGCCCCTCCCCCTAGTCCAATTCGGACTAAGCCTTGGGGGTGCAGTCATCTCTCTCTCTTTCCCCTAAAGCCCAATAAGGCCCACATACTCCCCGGCGAATTCCCGTAACTCTCCGGTACTCTGAAAAATACCCGAATCACTCGGAACCTTTTCGATGTCCGAATATAGTCGTCCAATATATCGATCTTAACATCTCGACCATTTCAAGACTCCTCGTCATGTCCCCGATCTCATCCGGGACTCCGAACTACCTTCGGTACATCAAAACACATAAACCCATAATAACGATCGTCATCAAACGTTAAGCATGCGGACCCTACGGGTTGGAGAACTATGTAGACATGACCGAGACTCATCTCCGGTCAATAACCAATAGTAGAACCTGGATGGTCATATTGGCTCCTACATATTCTACGAAGATCTTTATCGATCAAACCGCATAACAACATACGTTGTTCCCTTTGTCATCGGTATGTTACTTGCCTGAGATTCGATTGTCGGTATCACCATACCTAGTTAATCTCATTACCGGCAAGTCTCTTTACTCATTACGTAATACATCATCTTGTGACTAACTCATTATTCATTTGCTTGCAAGGCTGATTATGATGTGTATTACCGAGAGGGACCAGAGATACCTCTCCGACACTCGGAGTGACAAATCCTATTCTTGATCTATGCCAACACCACGAACACCTACGGAGACACCCGTAGAGCATCTTTATAATCACCCAGTTACGTTGTGACATTTGATAGCACACAAGGTGTTCCTCCAGTATTCGGGAGTTGCATAATCTCATAGTCATAGGAACATGTATAAGTCATGAAGAAAGCAATAGCAGTAAAACTAAACGATCATAGTGCTAAGCTAACGGATGGGTCTTGTCCATCACATCATTCTCCTAATGATGTGATCCCATTGATCAAATGACAACTCATGTCTATGGCTAGGAAACGTAACCATCTTTAATCAATGAGCTAATCTAGTAGAGGCATACTAGGGACACTCTTTTTTGTCTATGTATTCCCACATGTACTAAGTTTCCGGTCAATACAATTCTAGCATGAACAATAAACATTTATCATGATATAAGGAAATAAATAATAACTTATTGCCTCTAGGGCATATTTCCTTTAGTCTCCCACTTGCACTAGAGTCAATAATCTAGCTCACATCGCCATGTGATTTAATATGGATAGGTCACATCGTTATGTGAATAACACCCATAGTTCACATCGACATGTGACCAACACCCAAAGGGTTTACTAAAGTCAATAATCTAGTTCACATTGCTATGTGATTAACACCCAAGAGTAATATGTTGTGATCATGTTTTGCTTGTGAGAGAAGTTTAGTCAACGGGTCTGTCACATTCAGATCCGTATGTATTTCGCAAATTTCTATGTCTACAATGCTCTGCATGGAGCTACTCTAGCTAATTGCTCCCATTTTCAATATGCATCCAGATTGATACTTAGAGTCATCTGGATTGGTGTCAAAGCTTGCATCGACGTAATTCTTACGACGAACTCTTTATCACCTCCATAACCGAGAAATATTTCCTTAGTCATCCAGTAACTAAGGATAATTTTGACCGTTATCCAGTGATTTACTCCTAGATGAAAATTGTACTCCCTTTCCAAACTCAGGGTAGGGCATACAATAGGTCTGGTATACAACATTTCATACTTTATAGAACCTATGGCTAAGGCATAGGGAATGACTTTCATTCTCTCTCTATCTTCTGTAGTGGTCGGGCATTGAGTCTTACTCAACTTCACAGCTTTCAACACAGGCAAGAACTCTTTGTTTGACTGTTCCATTTTGAACTACTTCAAAAACTAGTCAAGGTATCTACTCATTGAAAAAACTTATCAAGCGTCTTGATCTGTCGCTATAGATTATGCTCAATATGTAAGCAACTTTACCAAGGTTTTTCTTTGAAAAAACTCCTTTCAAACACTCCTTTATGCTTTCCAAAAAAAATCTACATCATTTCTGATAGACAATATGTCATTCACATATACTAATCAGAAAGGTTGTAGTGCTCCCACTCACTTTCTTGTAAATACAAGCTTCACCGCAAGTCTGTATAAAGCTATATGCTTTGATAAACTTATCAAAGCGTATATTCCTACTCCGAGATGCTTGCACCAGTCCATAGATGGATCGCTGGAGCTTGCACATTTTGTTAGCACCTTTAGGATTGACAAAACCTTCTGGTTGCATCATATACAACTCTTCTTTAATAAACCCATTAAAGAATGTAGTTTTTGTTATCCATTTGCCAGATTTCATAAAAATGCGGCAATTGCTAACATGATTCGGACAGACTTAAGCATCGCTACGAGTGAGAAAATCTTATCGTAGTCAACACCTTGAACTTGTCGAAAACCTTTCGTACCAAGTCGAGCTTTGTAGATAGTAATATTACCATCGACGTCAGTCTTCCTCTTAAAGATTCATTTATTTTCAATGGCTTGTCGATCATCGGGCAAGTCAACCAAAGTCCACACTTTGTTCTCATACATGGATCCCATCTCAGATTTCATGGCCTCAAGCCATTTTGCGGAATCTGGGCTCATCATTGCTTCCTCATAGTTCGTAGGTTCATCATGGTCTAGTAACATGATTTCCAGAACTAGGTTACCGTACCACTTTGGTATGAAACATACTCTGGTTGACCTACGAGGTTCAGTAGTAACTTGATCTGAAGTTTCATGATCATCATCATTAGCTTCCTCGCTGATTGGTGTAGAAATCACTGGAACTAGCTTATGTGATGTACTACTTTCCAATTCGGGAGAAGGTACAATTACCTCATCAAGTTCCACTTTCCTCCCACTCACTTCTTTCGAGAGAAACTCCTACTCTAGATAGGATCCATTCTTAGCAACGAATATCTTGCCTTTCAGATCTGTGATAGAAGGTGTACCCAACAGTCTCCTTTGGGTATCCTATGAAGACACATTTCTCCGACTTGGGTTTGAGCTTATCGGGTTGAAGCTTTTTCACATAAGCATCGCAGCCCCAAACTTTAAGAAACAACAACTTTGGTTTCTTGCCAAACCACAGTTCATAAGGCGTCGTCTCAACGGATTTAGATGGTGCCCTTATTAAACGTGAATGCAGCTATCTCTAATGCATAACCCAAAACGATAGTGGTAAATCGGTAAGAGACATCATAGATCGCACCATATCTAACAAAGTACGATTACGACGTATGGACACACCATTACGCTGTGGTGTTCCAGGTGGCGTGAGCTGTGGAACTATTCCACATTGTTTTAAATGAAGGCCAAAAGTCGTAACTTCAAATATTCGTCTCCGCGATCAGATCGTGGAAAATTTTATTTTCTTGTAACGATGTTTCTCTAGTTCACTCTAAAATTTCTTTGAACCTTTCAAATGTTTCAGACTTGTGTTTCATCAAGTAGATATACCCATATCTGCTCAAATCATCAGTGAAGGTCAGAAAATAACGATACCCGCCACGACTCATCGGTCCACATACATCAGTGTATGATTTCCAACAAATTTGTTGCTCGCTCCATTGTTCCGGAGAACAGAGTTTTTAGTCATCTTGCCCATGAGGCATGGTTCGCAAGCACCAAGTGATTCATAATCAAGTGATTCCAAAAGTCCATCACTATGGAGTTTCTTCACGCGCTTTACACCAATATGACCTAAACGGCAGTGCCACAAATAAGTTGCACTATCATTATTAACCTTGCATCTTTTGGCTTAAGTATTATGAATATGTGTGTCACTACGATCGAGATCCAACAAACTATTTTCATTGGGTGTATGACCATCGAAGGCTTTATTCATGTAAAAAGAATAACAATTATTCTATGACTTTAAATGAATAACCGTATTGCAACAAACATGATCAAATCATATTCATGCTCAACGGAAATGCCAAATAACATTTATTTAGGTTCTACACTAATCCCGAAAGTATATGGAGTGTGCGATGATGATCATATCAATCTTGGATCCACTTCCAACACACATCATCACTTCACCTTTAACTAGTCTCTGTTCATTCTGCAACTCTCGTTTCGAGTTACTAATTTTAGCAACTGAACTGGTATCAAATACCCAGGGGTTGCTATGAACACTAGTAAAATACACATCAATAATCTGTACATCAAATACACCTTTGTTCACTTTGCCATCCTTCTTATCCGGCAAGTACCTAGGGCAGTTCCACTTCCAGTGACTATTTCCTTTGCAGTAGAAGCACTTAGTTTCAGGCTTGAGTTTAGCTTTGGGTTTCTTCACGGGAGTGACAACTTGCTTGTCATTCTTCTTGAAGTTCCCCTTCTATCCCTTTGCCCTTTACTTGAAACAAGTGGTCTCGTTAACCATCAACACTTGATATTCTTTCTTGATTTCTACCTTCGCCAATTTCAGCATCGCGAAGAGCTCGGGAATTACTTTCGTCATCCCTTGCATATAATAGTTCATCACGAAGTTCTACTAACTTGGTGATAGTGACTAGAGAAGTTTGTCAATTACTATCTTATCAGGAAGATTAACTCCCACTTGATTCAAGCAATTGTAGTACCCAGACAATCTGAGCACATGCTAACTGGTTGAGCTATTCTCCTCCATCTTGTAGGCAATGTACTGTCAGAGGTCTTATACCTCTCGACACGGGTATGAGTATGAAATACTAATTTCAACTCCTGGAACATCTCATAAGCTCCGTGGTATTCAAAACATTTTTGAAGTCCCGGTTCTAAGTCATAAATCATGGTGCACTAAATTATCAAGTAGTCATCATACCGAGCTTTTGTCAAAACATTCATAACGTCTGCATCTGCTTCTGCAATAGGTCTGTCACCTAGCGGTGCATCAAGGACATAATTCTTCTGCGCAGCAATGAGGAAAATACTCAGATCACGGAACAAGTCCGCATCATTGCTACTAACATCTTTCAACTTAGTTTTCTCTAGGAACATATAAAAAACAAACGGGGAGCTACATCACGAGCTATTGATCTACAACATAGATATGCTAATACTACCAGGACTAAGTTCATGATAAATTAAAGTTCAATTAATCAAATTACTTAAGGACTCCCACTTAGACAGACATCTCTCTAATCATCTAAGTGAACACGTGATCCATATCAACTAAACCATGTCTCATCATCACGTGATTTGGAGTAGTTTTCAATGGTGAACATCTTATGTTGATCATATCTACTATATGATTCACGCTCGAGCTTTCGGTCTCTAGTGTTCCGAGGCCATATCTGCATATGCTAGGCTCGTCAAGTTTAACCCGAGTATTCTGCGTGTGCAAAACTGGCTTACACCCTTTGTATGTGAACGTAGATCTTATCACACCCGATCATCACGTGGTGTCTCGGCACGACGAACTTTCGCAACGGTGCATACTCAGGGAGAACACTTATACCTTGAAATTTAGTGAGAGATCATCTTATAATGCTACCGTCGATCTAAGAAAAATAAGATGCATAAAAGATAAACATCACATGCAATCAATATAAGTGATATGATATGGCCATCATCATCTTGTTCCTTTGATCTCCATCTCCAAGGCACCGTCATGATCACCATCGTCACCGACGCGACACCTTGATCTCCATCGTAGCATCGTTGTCGTCTCACCAACTATTGCTTCCACGACTATCGCTACCGCTTAGTGATAAAGTAAAGCAATTACATGGCGATTGCATTTCATACAATAAAGCAACAACCATATGGCTCCTGCCAGTTGCCGATAACTTTAAAAAAACATGATCATCTCATACAATAACGTATCACTCATCGTGTCTTGACCATATCACATCACAACATGCCCTGCAAAAACAAGTTAGACGTCCTCTACTTTGTTGTTGCAAATTTTATGTGGCTGCTACGGGCTTAGCAAGAACCATTCTTACCTACGCATACAAAACGATAATGATATTTCATCAAGTATGTGTTGTTTTAACCTTCACAAGGACTGGGCGTAGCCACACTTGATTCAACTAAAGTTGGAGAAACTGACACCCGCCAGCCACCTGTGTGCGAAGCACGTCGGTAGAACCAGTCTCGCATAAGCGTACGCGTAATGTCGGTCCGGGCCACTTCATCCAACAATACCGCCGAATCAAAGTATGACATGCTGGTAAGCAGTATGACTAGTATCGTCCACAATTCACGTGTGTTCTACTCGTGCATATCATCTACGCATAGACCTGGCTCATGATGCCACTGTTGGGGAACATAGTATTTCAAAAAATTCCTACGATCACGCAAGATCTATCTACTAGATGCATAGCAACGAGAGAGAAGAGTGTGTCCACGTACCCTCGTAGACTGGGAGCGGAAGCATCTAGTGACGTGGTTGATGTAGTCGAACTTTCTTCGTGATCCAACCGATCAAGCACCGAACGTATGGAGCCTCCGCGTTCAGCACACGTTCAGCTTGATGATGTCCCACGAGCTCTTGATCCAGTAGAACCTCGCGGGAGAGTTTCGTCAGCACAATGGCGTGGTGACAGAGATGATGAAGCTACCGGCATAGGGCTTCGCCTAATCACTGCAACGGTATGACCGAGGTGTGTTTCTGTGGAGAGGGGCACCGCACACGGTTGGGAGAGATCAACTGATCAACTTGTGTGTCTATGGGGTGCCTCTACCCCCGTATATAAAGGAGTGGAGGAGGGGGAGGGCTGGCCCTCTCTACGGCGCGCCCTAGGGAAGTCCTACTCCCGCCGGGAGTAGGATTCCCCCTTCCTAGTAGAACTAGGAGCCCTTCCAAGTAGTAGCAGTAGGAGAGAAGCAAAGGGAAAAGAGAAGAGAAGGAAGGAGGGGGAGCAGCCCCTCCCCCTAGTCCAATTCGGACTAAGCCTTGGGGGGGCACAGCCTCGTCTCCCTCTTTCCCCTAAAGCCCAATAAGGCCCATATACTCCCCAGCTAATTCCCGTAACTCTCCGGTATTCCAAAAAATACCCGAATCACTCGGAACCTTTCCGATGTCCGAATATAGTCGTCCAATATATCAATATTTACGTCTCGACCATTTCGAGAGTCCTGGTCATGTCCCCAATCTCATCCGGGACTTTGAGCTACCTTCGGTACATCAAAACACATAAACTCATAATAATGATCGTCATCAAACGTTTAGTGTGCGGACCCTACGGGTTCGAGAACTATGTAGACATGACCAAGACTCATCTCCGATCAATAACCAATAGCGGAACCTGGACTCTCATATTGGCTCCTACATATTCTACGAAGATCTTTATCGGTCAAACCGCATAAGAACATACGTTGTTCCCTTTGTCATCGGTATGTTACTTGCTCGAGATTCGATCGTCGGTATCACCATACCTAGTTAATGTCGTTACCGCCAAGTCTCTTTACTCGTTCCGTAATACATCATCTCATGACTAACTCAATAGTCATTTGCTTGCAAGGCTTATTATGATGTGTATTACCGAGAGGCCCAGAGATACCTCTCCGACACTCGGAGTGACAAATCCTATTCTTGATCTATGCCAACACCACGAACACCTTTGGAGACACCTGTAGAGCATCTTTATAATCACCTAGTTACGTTGTGATGTTTTATAGCACACATGGTGTTCCTCCGGTATTCGGGAGTTGCATAATCTCATAGTCATAGGAACATGTATAAGTCATGAAGAAAGCAATAACAGTAAAACTAATTGATCATAGTGCTAAGCTAACGGATGGGTCTTGTCCATCACATCATTCTCCAAATGATGTGATCCCATTGATCAAATGACAACTCATGTCTATGGCTAGGAAACGTAACCATCTTTGATCAATGAGCTAGTCTAGTAGAGGCATACTAGGGACACTCTGTTTTGTCTATGTATTCACACATGTACTAAGTTTCCGGTAAATAAAATTCTAGTATGAACAATAAACATTTATCATGATATAAGGAAATAAACAATATCTTTATTATTTCCTCTAGGGCATATTTCCTTTGTGTGGACCCTCCGTGGCATATGTTGGTCGGATGGTCCCCGCGATCGAAGGTGATCGGGTAGGCTGGCAATGGATTAAACTTCGACCCTACGGGCTCGACGACATGTACGTCCTGCAGTGGTTGCTTCCTCTCCTTCTTCGGTATGTGGGTTGCGTAGATCATGGTCACTGTCTTGAACTTGGAAGGGAAGGGTTTCTAGCCTCCACTATTTGGCCTGCAGGGCTCATCATCGTCCTCACTTCATGGGCTTTTGCTAGAGTCTTCGGCTGAGAGCTTGCTGGCCTGTTTTATCACCCAATAGTTACGGTTGGAGTGGTTAGCAGGCTTCTCTGATGTGTCGTGCATCTGACAGGGCCTGTCCAGAATTGCGTGTAGTCTAGACTGTCTCTCGCCGTTGCCTTTATGGGTCTTTTTTTGAGATCCGACTTCTGATTTTGGCATCCGGCATTTACTGTCGTATCCACGCCATCGATGGCGTTGTGGCGAAGTTTATTCTTGTTGTGTCGCGGCTTTCCGTTTCCGTCCCAAACGTCAGAGGTACCGGGTGTATCGAGGTTGGTGTTTTTACGAGCGAGCCAACTTTCTACGCCTGTGCAAAAGCGGGTCATGAGAGAAGTAAGGGCTTCTTGGTTTATCCTAGCCAAGCTGTCGTACGAGCCATTCGTCCTTGACACTATGCTTGAAAGCAGCCATGGCTTCGGCATCCGGATAGTCAACAATCTAGTTCTTCTTTGTGAGGAATCGATTCCGGAATTGTCGGGCAGATTCTCCGGGTTGTTGTGTGATGCGATTTAGGTCGGCGGTGTCCGGAGGCCGAACATAGGTGCCTTGAAAGTTCGCTCGAAAAGTGTCCTCGAGCTCTTCTCAACAGCCTATAGAGTCTTCGGGAAGGCTTTTCAACCAGTGTCGAGCTGGTGCCTTAAGCTTCAGTGGAAAATACTTAATGGCGTGGAGGTCATCTCCTCGTGCCATGTGAAAGTGGAGGAGGAAATCCTCTATCCATATGGCCGGATCTGTGGTTCCGTCGTATGGTTGGATGTTCATGGGCTTGAAGCCTCCCGAGAATTGGTGCTACATTACTCTCTCTATGAAGTACAGGGGGTGTGCGGCGCCCCGAACTCGGGCTATATCGCATCGGAGGTTTTCGGCCATCCGAGTCTGCTGGTGCTCCCGAACTCTATCGTTTCGGGTCAGCCAATCGTAATTTCCTTCCTGGTGAGCGGGCGGGTCTTCTCTGGGTTTGTAGATAGACCTAGCATGGCCTCCTCGAGCGTCTAGGTCATGGCGGAGGTCATATTCATAGGAAGGCCACACTTTATCCATACCGTAATGTCGAGGTGGGCGGCGGGGTGCTCGGCCTCGTCAGCTTCTCTGTCACGCCCTCTAGGGGGGCGGTCCGACTGTTCGGCGTGGGTGTGTGTTGGATGTGTTGGCTCTACGGCCTCATCGTCGAATTGCGACAGTAATCTTCGCTTGGGATAACTTTTGATTGGCCGTTCGTGGCCGCACCCTTCTTCAGTGGCTAGGACTTTAGTCCATCGGTCGTTGAGGTTGTCCTGTTCAGCCTTGATTCTGCATTTTTGTTTCTTCAGGTTGCAGGCGGTGTCTATAAGCTTCCGCTTGAACCGTTCCTGCTCCATCGGGTCTTCGGGGACGATGAAATTTTCATCCTCGAGACTAGCCTCCTCTTCAGAGGGTGGGAGGTAGTTGCTATCTTCGGAGTCATCGAGGTCTTCTAGGTTGAGCAGCTCCTCCCCCGCGGGGTCATCCTACTGATGTTCCTTGGCCATGGTTCCGGCGAGGTCATTCGTATTATTCATGGTGTCCTTTTCACGGAGTTCATGTTGGTCGCATGGCTTTGATGTGCCTTTGATCGATGACACTATCTGTGGTGTTTTGGCGGCTCATCTTCGGGCCTGTTATTGTCCTGATTAGTATTGTCATCGCCGTCCTTGGGGGTGTCCACCATGTAGATATCATAGGTGGACATGGCCGACAAGCAGCCGATGATGGGCCGAGAGCAACATCGGTGCTAGCCATGGATCTGCTATCCTCCTCCATGTATTCGGTGTTTTCTGAATTATAATCTAGCATGTCGGTTAAATCTTCGACAGTGGCTACCAAGTGGGTGGTGGGTGGGACGTAATATTCCCTATGGTACGCCTCGAAGGGTTGCTAATTGTGGGCTGCGAGCAAGTCCTCCCGGATGGTCATTCTCTAAATTCAGTCCAGTGCCTCATTTAACATAGCGAGGGTCACCGAATTTGAGGGCTCTAGGCCAAATTCCGTTGTAACGGGGCGGGGAACTGTCTGTGCCCTAGCTGGTCCTTGGTTTCTGCAGACCAAGCTAAGCTCGGAGTACAAGACCGGATTCTTGAGGGAGTCCGAATTAAGCTCGAAGACTAAGGACGGTCCTTGGTCTTCACGTGCAGTTTCCACGCTAGGATTCGATCTCGAGCCGCTTCGGGCCGGGGGTGACCCCCGACCATCGGTCGTGACTCATCGTGAGGGCTCAGGGCCAGAGGAGTGTTGTGAAGGAAAGGTTCGACCAAGATTGACTCTTGTCTTCCGCCTCCTGATTCCGCCTCGAGGGGCAAAGATAGGTCCTCCACAGATATAGTGAGTCCGGCGGAAGGTGGAGTCTGGCCCCCGCTTGGAGTGGAATCCTCCTGTTCGAAGATGTTCAGAGGACTGGGGATGATCTGTAGGTCAGATCAAAGGGGGACTCCTGAGCCGACACGACAAAGCATGTGGGGGTACGAGAAGGGTAGTGAATCCGGCAGAGACCAGATCGCCCCGCATGTCCGTAATGTATTCTAGATTGCCGAATTGAATTCGGTGTTCAGGAGAGAAGTTATCGATCTGATACGACCAGTAGGGTCGGCGTGCAACATGATGCTGCCGAACACGAAGAGTTGATCGGGTACGAAGAGGGTCCTGGAGCTGATGCCTTCTCCTATGATCAGGCAAGTCATCGATCCTTGGGCCAGCCCATAGCAGAACCCTCAATGAAAGCAACAATGTCGGTGTCAAAACTGGTAGACCTCAGGGTAGGGAGTACCAAGCCGTGGATCTTGGATCAATGGGTAACAAGGGATGATGAACATGGTGTTTACCCAGGTTCGGGCCCTCTCTAAGAGGTAATACCCTACATCCTGCTTGATTTATATTGGATGTGTAATATGATTACATAGTGGATCTACCTCGAGATCAGCATGAGCAAAACCCTAAGGTGATGAGCTGTTGGATGTAGCTCTATCCCTAAAGACTACAACCCTCGGTTTATATAGACACCAGTATGGTTAGGGTTATAGGAGATCGATTACAATAAGAGGTAGAGAGATCATGCCTATCCTTGACCTGGAGGGCACACCACGTTCTTGAAGCTTCCTTATCCGATCAGATACTTGTATCCAGGCCTGGCTCCCTGTGGCCCATTAATCCCGCCCAACTGTAATAGGTTTGCGGCCCGAGGACCCCTGAATCCAGGACCCCTCACAAGGGATGATTGTATTATATGGGCCTAAGACCATCTATAATCCAACAATCCCCCATCAGATATCGAGGCACATAAGTTTGTCAACTGTTCCAATATACCAGAATTTTCAGTTGAGACTTAAGTTCAACTTCCACCTAGAGCAATGGGATTAGATTTCTTCACAGCTGAACAATGTGCTATGTCTAGAATTGTCAGTTTGGCGTGCATAATTTTTGCCTATTGTCAGCTGATACGTGCTTACCGAAGGCTAAACCCCACGTATGTAGGTTATTCATCATACTCCATACCTTCTCATGAGCTTCCTAGAGATTACCCGATCTCATAGACTGTGACCAGAGGTCTGGTTCACATAGGTGTGTTCCTACGAATGCAACGTAGTATAGCATCTTGCTTACATAAGCTTTGGAACACATTAAGACAAAAATCAACCCGCCTTACAGATTATGAGAGTTTATTGCATCTCCAACGAAGTGGGTTAATTAAGGATACTCTCCTTAGTTGACAGCTGGATTGTTTTTCCAGGTCCTATTTCACGGGATCTCCGATCAAATAAGTTGGGTTACCCCCATGAAAACTTACGCGGGTCTCATGCCCATCTCCCTCGATGCATTTTCTATCACAATCCATGATAGCCCTTTCATACAGGACTTGCCAGATTTTTAGTAGTCTGGATATAATCAAACGCTAGCACTCCAGAGTTTCTTGATTTTCTGACATATTTTAATCTTCTTCTTATGTGTTTTGTGGATTTCATGTTGTCCTTTGAACTTTTGTTCTTGGCAATCGCTGTTTGATTGTCACAGTTCATAAGGACAGCCCAGACTGGTTTATAAACCACGACAAATCCATCAAAACCTCTCGAAGCCATTCTGCCTCGACGCATGATGTGTCTAATGTTGTGATTTCTGCTTGCATAGTTGATCCTTATAACCCAGAAGTATAGGGGATCGCAACAGTTTTCGAGGGTAGTATCTCACCCAAATCTATTTATTCGACACAAGGGGAGCCAAAGAATATGTTATTGCTATAGAGTCGAGCTACTAGGTGACTCCGTGATCGGACGGGAAACCCTCGGAGGCTAGGTGTGTCCTCCAAGTCGGGATAGAAGATTCAGCATGTTATTTTTTTTGTTATAACATACCATGTGTAACGCTAGTACTCCTGGTGCCTATATAAACCAGAGGGTTTGGGTCCGTAGAGGCTAGAACAACATCCATCACCCTACTAGCCTAGGGCTTAGTCCATCTGATCTCGAGGTAGATCAGCTCTGTAATCATCCAATACACTTCAATATAATCAAGCAGGACGTAGGGTTTTACCTCTTAGAGAGGGCCTGAACCTGGGTAAACATTTTGTCCTTCATCTCTTGCTTCCCATCGATCCAAGATCCACAGATCGACACACCCTACCCGAGATCTGTTGGTTTTGACACCGAAATTGGTGCTTTCATTGACAGTTCCACTGTTGGATCGCCAAGGTATCGATGGCTCACCTGATCATCGGAGATGGCATCAACACCGGGGACACCTTTGTCCCCGGTCAACTTTTCACGTTCGGCACCATTGTTCTGCACGCCAACCCGACCTGTCATCTTGACCGAGTCGATAGTTTCGCTCCTGAATACCAGATTAGGTTCGTTAACCTTGAGTACATTGCCGACACTTGGGGCGACTTGGTCTTTGCCAGATTCTCGGCATCACCCGAGACACTCGTGGACTCCAGATCCTTTACTCTGGAACTTCTCCCCGATCCGATCTCTACATCGGACAATACCTTGCGGCTGGCTTCGAGCTCAGACGCAACCGTAACATCTGAAGACTGGGAGTCACCCTTAACCGGACCCGCTCCTCTCACCGCGGGTCTGGCACTAAGCTCCAATACTAAAATGGCTCCCGAAGACCACGAATCGTCCCTCGCCGAGCTCCCTCTCCTCACCATGGATCCGGTTTGGTGCCCCGACACGGGAGCGGCATCCAACGACCAGGGTTTGTCCTCGGCTAAACTCGCGTTCCCTCTCTCAAAACCGGTCCTGGACCATGACGTAGATTTGGTACACAAGGACGAGGAGCAGGCCTTAGCAAGACCGACCCCTCGCCTCACCATCACAATGGAGGTCAGCTCAGAAGGAACCTCTCATGTTAGTCCGGTCAGCCTCGCCATGTTACACGAGGCGCTTGATCAGATCCAGATGATGACTATCCAGGATGACACGTCCTCAGCTCGTGCTTGGCTGGGCCTCGAGACAGAATACAGGGAATTTTACGACCCACCCACCACCCACCTGGTAGCCACTATCGAAGACTTAACTGACATGCTGCACTGTGCCTCGGAAGAGGCCGAAGATATGGAGAATACATTGGAAACCCGACCCCTCCCATCACCGGCCATTGGATGGTCACTTCAACATACGATGTTTATATGATGGACACCCCCAAGAATGACGGCGACTGTACCGATAACGGTGATGACACCCCGAGGAGAAACGACGGCAAACCAAACGAAGAGCCATCCAAACACCGGAGACAGCACCAACAACCCAAGGGACGTCGAGGTAAGGAAAGCGAGACGGGTACTGGAGAAAAAGACACCCCGAATAATAGGGACGACCTTGGCGAGCCCGCTACCACTGACCAACAGCCAGATGACTCACAGGAACACAGGGATCGATTCATTCCCGATGACCTCAATGATTCCAAAGACAACACTTACCTCCCTCTCTCCGAAGAGTAGGTTAGCCTTGGAGCCGAGGACTTCATCGTTCCCAAGGATCCAATGGACCAAGATACACCCATGCCAATCAACCAGACTCGCCCCTCAACGATGAGACAGGTCGGCTGAACAAGTCGAACACCCGCCCGTTCCTCCTTGCTGAAGAGGTAAGGATCCGGTCCGCCAGGAATATGAATACGACTGACGACGTGACCGGGATGCTAGAGAAGGTCACACAAGATACATTGACGGATCCAAAGAGTATCCTACCGCTGGAAGGGGCAGAGATCAAGCACAGCTCGACTGAAATGACAAAGCTCGGGAAGAGCAACATACCTAGATGTTAGATGACCTGCGACGCAACGTGGCCCGAGTCAGGGGCACCACTCACCCAATGTGCTTCTTGGACGAGGTGATGCAGCATCAATTCTCTGAAGGGTTTAAACCCATAAATATCTAACAATTACGACAGAACTACAGATCCGGCTGTGTGGATTGAGGACTTCCTTCTCCACATACATATGGCACGAGGGGACGACTTCCATGCCATAAAATATTTGCCATTAAAGCTCAAAGGGCATGTTGGGAAACGTTGCATGGAAAACAAACAAAAATCTATGCACACGCAAGATCTATCCATGGAGATGCATAGCTACGAGAGGGGGAGAGCATCTACATACCCTTGAAGATTGCTAAGCGGAAGCGTTTACCAATGCGTTGATGTAGTCGTACACCTTCACGATCCATCCCGATCAAGTACCAAATGTACGGCACCTTCAAAATCAGCACACGTTCAGCTCAATGACGTCCTCGCCTTCTTGATCCAGCAAGAGGGGTGAAATAGTAGATGAGTTCCGGCAGCATGATTGAGTAGTGATGGTGGTGGTGAAGAACAATCTCTGTGGGGCTTCGCCAAGCCCATAAAAAACGATGACGGAGGATAAACTAGAGGGGACGGGATTGCCGGCACATGGCTTGGTGAATCTTGATGTGTTCCGGGTGCTAGCCATGCCCCTCTATATATATGTTGAGCCTTGAGGTCGTATCTTGGAGAAAAAGTGTAACATCCCAAATTTTCAATTTGGAATGTTATACATAGGTCATATTGCATATCATATTTTATTGCATTCGTGTGTTGCGATCCTCAAAATTCTAAGCAACTCAAGGACCCACGGAGAGAGTTGGGGATTTTACCGTTTCCATATTTGAGTTTTCTCAAATATCGGTACGAGGATCACTTTGGTTTTAATTGTTTTTCTCTCCGAAAATATTTCATAATAAAATATATGAGTGGAGATAATATGACTTCTCCAAAACAAAAGAAATATTGGAGGAAAAAATATTAAAATCAACCTTGGTATTTTATTTGGATTTATTTGCAATTTTATTTACATAGGAAAAATACGTGCTTTTGAAAATTGTATTTAGGTCCAGGAAAAATGTTCACTTTGTCCTAAATATTGTTAGAGGACAGTGAAAATATATTTCGGTATTTTTTTGAGTCCTTTTAGTATTTTTTTTCGTCTATTTTTCCGCGTTAGGACTGTTTACAAAAAAGGAAACCGACCTACCTGGGCCGTGTCCGACCTGGACTCCCCCCCGGTTGGCCTTTAAAGGGCGAGGCCTAGCCCCGCCCCTCGCCTCAGCCCACCCCTCCCAAATCCTAGCCGCCGCCCGAAGCAGCTGAAGCCGCCCCTGCCGCCGCCGGACGCCGCAGCCGCCGCACCAGTGCAGCTACCGGACGCCACCGCCGCCGGAGCCCGCACCGCCGCCTCCGGAGTCTCGCCACCGCCGATCTCACCGGAGCCCCCACCGCCGAGGTAGCCGCCGCCGTTGTCGGTTTTCTCGGAAAAACCGATCGGTTTTTTTAAGAACCCTAGATCTCGTTTTTTCGGTTTAGTTCGGTTTTCTGTAGGTTTGGTTAAATAGCAGACGTTCGTCCGTACGTTCGTTTTAACGAACTTTGTTCGCCTGTCATTCACAGACAATGAACGTTCATTCGTTAGCCTGTTCGTCAGTTTTCGTTTTTCAGGGTTTTCCGCGATTATTTTTTCGATCGTGATTTCTGCCCTGATCTTCGTTTTAGTTTTTCTTTTCGGTTGTAAGTCAGAATCAGGCGATTCAAGCGCGTGGATCTTTGTCTCGAGGCCTTCTTTCTGTTTAACCAACTTGAACAAGGTTTTGGTACTATAAAATTTGACTTTAGTTTAATTTAGTAAACGGATCCTGTTTCTTTCGTAGTTTGAGTTTCTTTGCTCCGTTTGATTTGATTCTTTTTCCAAACCGAAGTTCTTCAGTTGAAATTTCTGGTTAGATCTTCTTATTTGAGTTTTACCCGTGCATCTTAGCTTTGTTTCTTATCTATACTATTGTTTGCTTGCGATAGAATTCCCGGAGTGCGAAGCGTGCTACTACGAGTCCCTAGGTTTTGTGAATCGTCAGCAAGGCAAGTAACACTTTGATCATACCCTTTATTTCCTGATTTTTATGCATTAGATCAAACCCCCACACATTGCATGAGTAGGATCTCTTAACATGTGGGTCTGGGAAGTAGATTGACGTAGAACCTATTACCTGCATTATTTTCAAACCCCTGGGAGTTACTTCTACGTTGTGCTTAGGTTGCCATGCTATGCTCGTAGACGTGGATTGGGTTTGAGAGTATCCATGACAAATGTGAGATTGTTAATTAATGGTTCAACTTAATGTGGCTACTTTAATACACATCTAGGTGGATTGGTTGCAGTGCACCTGGAGAATCCAGTGTTGTCCTAGGAAATCCCGGAGGAACCATGTGATTATCCTATGGAATGCCACCCATGCTCAAAGGGATCATAAGACTATTCATGCTAGAAACTTCCATGTGTAGCCACAATGCCATTATGGGCTCTGGCATAGTTGAGTATGTTGTGTGAGATCTTTCAGTTGTGGACTAGCAGATGGAGGGGAAAGTAGGTGTACTGGTCCACCCGGGGTAAAGAGTAAATGCTTCTGAAAGACTGTGTCTCGGTCATCCATTTCTCAAACACCATGCAGTGCGAGAAATCCAAAGGAGGAGATCGAGTCTCGCGGGGGAAAAGTGCGCAAACCTTTGCAGAGTGTACAAACTAATCATGGTTAGCCGTGTCCCCGGTTATGGACATCTTGAGTATCTGGTACTTGAATTATTGGTTGATCTCATCACTCTAAAACTAATTTGCTGGGTTAATGATCACTACCTTAATTGGGATTGAGTTGGAGGAACCTTCTCAATGATGTTTCAACTACCATGATAGTTAAAATAAAATTTATTCCTTTGTTGTAGGGAAAAATTGGCTTTATGCAAAAACTTTAACCTTAGGGCCTCCACCAGCCATATATGCATGTAGTGTTAGCCTTTATTCTGTTACTTGCTCTACTATGTTATCTTGCCAGCATATTCCATGTGCTGACCTGTTTCGGGCTGCAACATGTCATGTTGCAGACTTTTTAGAAGAAGAGTGAGGTGTGCTAGGTCGTTTGTCATGCACTCAGCTATGCCATTGGAGTTGATGGACTCACTTATCTTCCAAGCCTTCCGCTGTTACCGTGTTAGATGGCCTTATGCCATATTATTTTGTAATAAGTTCTCTTTTGAGACATTCGATGTAAAAAGTGTGTGATTGCCACTCTGTTATAAATCCTTCAAGTGTTGTGCGTGTCAGCATTACCGATCCAGGGATGACACTGAACACAGAGACTTCGGTCCATTCGGATCGTGGTCGCTACAAGATGGTATCAGAGGACACGTTGAATGTAGGACACGACCACTAAGATAAATCCTAGGTCACTCTTCCCTACTCATTTCTGACTCCTCTCCATTTTCTACTCTTTAGGATGGTGTACCCTAGGAACAAGTTCACTCAACCGGATGAAGACACACCTTTTGGACAACACTTGAAGGAAGTCACTAGGTACCTGAACATCGGAATACCAAGCTTCAGCGGGACCTACACCGCCACTTTACCAGAAGAGGAGCGATGGATTATTCACGTTCAAATTCCCGAAAGGACTTTCATGCCAGTCACGGAGCCCATAGAGTTTTCGTTTGATGCACCAACCTAGAGCCTAGGTAAGATTATGGCAGCCCACATTGCCATGGGACATATTGGAGAAGTCTACAAGCAGGAGCTGAAGGACACTATCTACCAGATATGTGGACGCCGAGATGAGCAATGGGATATGATAAGCACCCGGAAGAACAGGTCCATTGCAGCTTTCATCCAGGAGTTAAACTAGCACATTCGTCGACAGGAGCACTAGATGTGCGCAGGCATGACAGATTTGAAGAAGGCATTAACGAGGAACTAAGAGCTAGAAGAGGAACTCAAGTCTACACGTGACAGATACGAGGAGGAAATGACAATACTTGTGGAGAAGAATGATGACCTGACAAGGAAGCTAGGAGTATTCATGGGAGATCCCGCGCCAGGAGGAGAAGAAGAACAAGAATCCTAGGAGATACGTTCTGAGGACTACATCATCATCGACAACACCGACTCAGAACCTGATGATAGTGATGATGACTATGAAGATGAAGCTAGAGCAGATATGATGGAATCTTCCGCCGATCAAAATTTCTAGATGACCACCCTATGACTAGTAGTTTTTCCCCATAAAGTAGAATTTAGAGCACTTTCTAACGTTAGATCTTTTGTATGCTCTTGTTTGAAATGGATTGGTGTGATATGATTGTGTTTGCCTCATGTTCATATGGGTAGTGAATTTCCCCCTAGACCTCATTTCTATTCTAATCTCTTCCCTCTAAACCCATCAGATGCCTCCGAGACGTGAGCTCGGGTTTCAGCTTCCCCCTGAGCACACTCAGTTGATCCAGCAGTAGAACACTTTGCTGCAACTTCTTGTCCAGAACGCCCAGAACAACCAGAAAAATCAGAACAACAACAACAACCCTCCACCACCACCACCAGTGGAAAACCTAACTAGTTTTCTAAGGTTGCAGCCACCAGCGTTTTCTAGTAGTGTTGAGCCAATAGTTGCTGATGACTGGCTACGCAAGATTGGAAGGGAGTTTACCAGCGCAAACTGCATGGATGCTGAGAAGGTGCGTTTTGCCGCACATCAATTGGCTGGACCAGCAGCAGCATGGTGGGAGAATTACACAACCACTTTTCATATAGCCAATGTCACTTGGGATCAGTTTCAGCAAGCTTTTCGCTCCGCCCATGTCTCAACTGGAACCATGAGCATGAAGAAGCATGAGTTTCACAACTTGCGCCAAGGAAATCGTACTGTGGCTCAGTACGTAGATGAGTTTAGTACTCTATCTCGCTCTTCCCCTGACGATGTGGCCACAGATGCCGCGAAGCAGGAGAAGTTTATGGAAGGGCTGAATGATGAGATGAGCATACAATTGATGGTGGCAACATTCAACAACTACCAGGAGTTCGTAGATAAGGCTCTTGTGATTGAAGGGGATCAACAACAGATTGAGTGCTGCAAGAGGAAGTATGGACAAGGAAAGAATAATTCTGGAGCCCAGCAGAAGCCCCATTTCACCCCGAACTCGGGAGGATACACCCATAACCATGGAAGCCATGCCCATAATGGAGGGAGTTCTCATAACCACAATGGCTCCAAGAATGGGAATGGGAACGAAGCAAGCAATAATTAGAACCGCTCTACTCCATCCACACCTGCCAAGAGGGATTTAGGTCACATTACCTGTTTCAAGTGCGGGAAGAATGGACACTACGCCACAGGGTGCCCTGAAGCAAAGAATGGGAACGACAATGGAAGCACTGGGAAGAAGCCCAACCCTTTCAACAGGGGACAAGTGAACCACGTGAACGCGGAGGAGGTTGAAGAGAAGCCTGATGCTGTTGTTGGTAAGTTTTTGGTTAAGTCATTTACCACAATAGTTCTTTTCGATACTGGTGCATCGCATTCATATATTTCAAGGGGATTCGTGAACAGATATAAGTTGCCCACCCAAGTACTTAAGACCCCCATGTTAGTAAGTTCCCTAGGAGCAGAGTATATGGCAAGTCAAGGATGTTTTCAAGTGCCATTGACCATTGGACGTCATGTTTTCCCCTCAGACCTGAGAATTTTGGAGTCACAAGGATTGGATGTGATACTAGGTATGGATTGTCTATCGATGTATGGAGGGAACATCGATTGTGCCAGTAAGTTGATTTTAGTTACCACCCCGGAGGGAAAAAGGATCAAGTATGTATCTAGGCATTCGCCTAGGAGGACACAAGTAAATTCTCTCTCGTGAGTTGTTCAGGAGGAAGTGCCAGTAGTAAAGGATTACCCAGATGTATTTCCAGAGGAGCTACCAGGCATGCTGCCAGATCGGCACATTCAGTTTTTTTTATAGAGCTATTGCCAAGCACTGGACCAATATCAAAGAGACCATATCGGATGCCAGCAAACGATCTGGAGGAGATCCAGAAGTAGATTAAGGAGTTATTGGGGAAAGGATTCATTCGACAAAGTTCATCACCTTGGGGAGCACCCGTGCTTTTAGTCGAGAAGAAGGATGGATCTTCAAGGATGGTGGTTGATTATCGAGCACTAAACGAAGTGACGATTAAGAATAAGTACCCACTGCCGATGATCAATGATTCGTTCGACCAACTTCAAGGAGCTAAAGTATTCTCCAAGATCGATCTACGATCAAGATACCACCAGTTGAAGATCCGAGAGAAGGATATACCTAAGACAACCTTCACCACAAGGTATGGGCTATATGAATACACGGTTATGTCGTTTGGATTGACTAACGCCCCTGCCTATTTCATGAGTATGATTAATAAAGTATTCATGGAGTTCTTGGATAAGTTTGTCGTGGTATTCATTGATGATATCTTGGTGTATCCGAAGAACGAAGAGGAACACGAGGAGGATTTGCATTTGGTTCTTGAGAAGCTCAGAGAACATCAGTTATATGCCAAGTTCAGCAAATGTGAGTTTTGGTTGAAGGAATTTGGATTCTTAGGACATGTTATATCAGGAGAAGGTATATTAGTGGATCCTATCAAGGTGCAGGCAGTCACTGAGTGGTTGGCACCCAACTCAGTTGGAGAAATCCACAGTTTTCTTGGACTCACGAGATATTACCGGAGATTCATAAAGAATTTCTCCAAGATTGCAAAGCCTATGATGGCATTGTTAAAGAAGGACATAAAGTTTTATTGGACTGAAGAGTGCAAAGAAAGTTTCTAGGAATTGAAGAAACGTTTGACGACAGCCCCAGTACTGATCTTGCCAGATATACGCAAGGATTTCCAAGTGTATTGTGATGCTTCTCGCTTAGGACTTGGAGGAGTACTCAGGCAGGATGGAAGAGTTGTTTCTTATGCATCTCGTCAACTTCGACCGCACGAGTTGAATTATGCTACGCATGATTTGGAGTTAGCAGCAGTAGTGCATGCGCTCAAAACCTGGAGACATTTCCTCACTGGAAATCATTGTTATGTGTACACGGATCACAAGAGTTTGAAGTACATTTTCACTCAGAAGGAGCTGAACCTCAGACAGAGGAGATGGTTGGAGCTCATAAAGGATTATGATATGAAGCTGCACTATCATCCAGGCAAGGCCAATGTCGTTGCAGATGCCTTGAGCCGGAAGAGTTATGCCAATACCCTAGTAAATGGAGGATTGTCGAAGGGGTTAGTAGAAGATCTCGGGGAGCTTCATTTGGAGATAGTTCCTAGAGGTTTTGTTGCAGCCTTGGAGGTTCAGCCAACATTATTGGGAAAGATACGAGAAGTCTAGAAAGATGACAAAGAAATTGCAGAAATAAAGGAGAAGATGAGTGAAGGAAAAGCCAAGGGTTTTCGTGAGGACGAACACGACACCTTGTGGTTTGAGGATCGAGTCTATGTGCCCAACAACGCCGAGATCAGGAAGTTGATACTACAGGAAGCACATGATTCGCCATACTCGATACACTCCGGAAACACTGAGATGTATTTGCATTTGAAGGAACGTTTCTGGTGGACGGGAATGAAGAAGGATATTGCCGAGTATGTAGCCGTATGTGATGTATGCCAAAGAGTGAAGGCAGAACATCAGAAGCCAGCAGGATTACTGCAGCCTATGCCAATACCCGAATGGAAGTGGGATAATCTTGGCATGGACTTTATCACCGGATTACCCAGGACCCGATCAGGATATGACTCAATCTAGGTAGTAGTGGATCGCTTGACCAAAGTAGCCCACTTTATCCCCGTGAAAACAACGTATACCAGTGCGAAGTTGGCCAAGATATACATGACCAGGATCGTATGTCTGCACGGAGTTCCGAGGACCATCGTATCAAATAGAGGAACACAATTTACATCAAAGTTTTGGCATCAGTTGCACCAAACTTTGGGTACCATGCTAGAGTTCAGTATAGCCTTTCATCCGCAGACTGATGGACAGACCGAGAGAGTCAATCGAATCCTGGAGGACATGTTGAGAGCTTGCGCGTTAGATTATGGATCTAGTTGGGATGACAACTTGCCCTACGCGGAGTTTTCGTACAACAACTGTTACCAGGCTAGTTTGAAGATGGCACCGTTCGAAGCATTGTACGGGAGGAGATGCCGAACACCATTGATGTGGGATGAAGTCGGAGACCGTCAGTTATTCGGACCAGATCTAATCAAAGAGTCAGAAGAGAAGGTTAAGCTGATTCGAGATAGATTGAAGGTAGCTCAGTCCAGGCAGAAGAGTTATGCAGTCCAGGTAGAAGAGTTAAGCTGATTCGAGATATATTATGTAGTCTATGAAATCGGAGACAGAGCATACCTCAGAGTGTCACCTCTGCGAGGTATTAAATGATTCGGAGTCAAGGGAAAGTTAGCCCCGAGATTTGTAGAACCGTACCGTGTTTTGGAACGCATTAGAGAGGTTGCCTACAAGTTGGAGTTACCTGAAGGATTGTCACGAGTTCATGACGTGTTTCACGTTTCCCAGCTTAAGAAGTGACATGCGGAGATGGCCGATATTCCTCTGAGAGACACAGTGCCCCTGGAAGCAATTCAACTGGATATTGATCTAACTTACGAGGAGAAACCAGTCAAGATCCTCGAGTTTTTAAGCAAAGTCACCCGCAGCAAGGTTATCAAGTTTTGCAAAGTTCAGTGGAGTCACCATACCAAAGATGAAGCCACCTGGGAGCGAGAGAATGATCTACGCAAGGACCATCCACACCTATTTTCTAGCCAACCCGAATCTCGAGGGCGAGATTCATCTTAAGGGGGGTAGGTTTGTAACATCCCAAATTTTCAATTTGGAATGTTATACATAGGTCATATTGCATATCATATTTTATTGAATTCGTGTGTTGCGATCCTCGAAATTCTAAGCAACTCAAGGACCCACGGAGAGAGTTGGGGATTTTACCGTTTTCATATTTGAGTTTTCTCAAATATCGGTACGAGGAACACATTGGTTTTAATACTTTTTCTCTCCGAAAATATTTCATAATAAAATATATAAGCAGAGATAATATGACTTCTCCAAAACAAAAGAAATATTGGATGAAAAATATTAAAATCAACCTTGGTATTTTATTTTGATTTATTTGCAATTTTATTTGCATAGGAAAAATACGTGTTTTTCAAAATTGCATATAGGTCCGGGAAAAATGTTCACTTTGTCCTAAATATTATTAGAGGTCGGTGAAAATTTATTTCGGTATTTTTTCGAGTCCGTTTAGTATTTTTTTTTTCATCTGTTTTGCCGCGTCAGGACTGTTTAAAAAAAAGGAAACCGACCTACTTGGGCCATGTCCGACCTGGACTCCCCCCCCGGCCGACCTTTAAAGGCCGAGGCCCAGCCCCACCCCTCACCTCAGCCTGCCCCGCCCAAACCCTAGCCGCTTCCCGAAGCAGCCGAAGCCGCCCCTGTCGCTGCCGCCGTCGCGCCGTTGCCACCGGATGTCACGGTCGACGGAGTACGCCGCGCCGCCGCCGGAGCCCGCAGCGCCGCCTCCCGAAGCGCCGCCGCCGGAGTCCCGCCGCCGCCGATCTCGTCGGATCCCCCGCCGCCGAGGTAGCAACCGTAGCCGTCGGTTTTCTCGGAAAAACCGATCGTTTTTTTAAGAACCCCAGATCTCGTTTTTTCTGTTTAGTTCGGTTTTCTGTCGGTTCGGTTAAATAGCGGACGTTCGTACATACGTTCGTTTTAACGAACGTTGTTCGCCCGTCAGTCACACACAACGAACGTTCGCTCGTTAGTCTGTTCGTCAGTTTTCATTTTTCAGGGTTTTCCGCGATTATTTTTTCGATCGCGATTTCTGCCCTGATCTTCATTTTAGTTTATCTTTTTGCTCGTAAGTCGGAATCAGGCGATTCAAGCGCCTGGATCTTCGTCTCGAAGCCCTCTTTCCGTTTAACCAACTTGAGCAAGGTTTTGGTACTGTAAAATTTGACTTTAGTTCAGTTTGGTAAATGGATCTTGTTTCTTTCTTAGTTTGAGTTTCGTTGCTCCGTTTGATTTGATTCTTTATGCAAACCAGAGTTCTTCAGTTGAACTTTTTGGTTAAATCTTCTTATTTGAGTTTTACCCGTGCATCTTAGCTTGGTTTCTTGTGTATGCTATTGTTTGCTTGCGATAGAATTCGCGGAGTGCGAAGTGTGCTACTACGAGTCCCTAGCTTTTGCGAATCGTTAGTAAGGCAAGTAACACTTTGATCTTAGATCAAACCCCCACAGATTGCATGAGTTGGATCTCTTAACATGTGGGTCTAGGAAGTAGATTGAGGTAGAACCTACTACCTGCATTATTTTCAAACCCCTAGGAGTTACTTCTACGTTGTGCTTAGGTTGCCATGCTATGCTCGTAGACGTGGATTGGGTTTGAGAGTATCCATGACAGATGTGAGATTGTTAATTAATGGTTCAACTTAAGGTGCCTACTTTAATACACATCTGGGTCAATTGGTTGCAGGGCACCTGGAGAATCCAGTGTTGTCCTAGGAAATCCCGGAGGAACCGTGTGATTATCCTATGGAATGCCACCCAGGCTCAAAGAGTTCATAAGACTATTCATGCTAGAAACTTCCGTGTGCAGCCACAATGCCATTATGGGCTCTGTCATAGTTGAGTATGTTGTGTGAGGTGTTTTAGTGGTGGACTAGCAGATGTAGGGGAAAGTAGGTGTACCGGTCCACCCGGGGTAAAGAGTAAATGCTTCTGAAAGACTGTGTCTCGGTCATCCGTTTCTCAAACACCATGCACTGCGAGAAATCCAATGGAGGAGATCGAGTCTTGTGGGGAAAAGTGCGCAAACCTCTGCAGAGTGTACAAACTAATCATGGTTAGCCATGTCTCTGATTATGGACATCTTGAGTATCTGGTACTTGAATTTTTGGTTGATCTCATCACTCTAAAACTAAATTGTCGGGTTAATGATCACTACTTTAATTGGGATTGAGTTGGAGGAACCTTCTCAATGATGTTTCAACTACCATGATAGTTAAAATAAAATTTATTCCTTTGTTGTAGGGAAAAATTGGGGTTATGCAAAAAAATTAACCTTAGGGCCTCCACCCGCCATATATGCATGTAGTGTTAGCCTTTATTCTGTTACTTGCTCTACTATGTTATCTTGCCAGCATATTCCATGTGCTGACCCATTTCGGGCTGCAACATGTCATGTTGCAGACTTTTCAGAAGAAGAGTATGGTGCGCTAGGTCGTTTGTCATGCACTCAGCTATGCTGTTGGAGTTGATGGACTCACTTATCTTCCAAGCCTTCCGTTGTTACCGTGTTAGATGGCCTTATGCCATATTATTTTGTAATAAGTTCTCTTTTGAGACATTCGATGTAAAAAGTGTGTGATTGCCACTCTGTTATAAATCCTTCAAGTGTTGTGCGTGTCAGCATTACCGATCCAGGGATGACACTGAACACAGAGACTTCGGTCCATTCGGATCGTGGTCGCTACAAAAGCCTCCTCAAACTCGGTTTAGCCCGCAAGGAAGAGTCCTTCTCGGACTTCCAGGACCAGATGCCACAGTCCTTGGCATCTGGTCCAAAAGCTATGGGCCTCGATGTCTGGCCTAGGGCCAGATGGCAGGGTCCTTGGCGTCTGGTACCGACCTCTGCAAAACTTCCTTTTGCACGACCTAAAGCCCCTGGGACATACACCTTGGGCCAAACATATCATCCAATATATCTATTTTTACCTCCGGACCATTCCGGAGCTCCTCGTCACGTCTGTGATCTCATCCGGGACTCCGAACAACATTCGGTCACCAACATACATAACTCATATAATACTATATCATCAATGAACGTTAAGCGTGCATACCCTATGGGTTCTAGAATGATGTAGACATAACCGAGATGCTTCTCCAGTCAATAACAAATAACGGGACTTGGATGCCCATATTTCTTCCTACATATTCTATGAAGATATTTATAAGTCGAACCTTTATGACAACATACATAGTTCCCATTGTCTATCGGTTTGTTACTTGCCCGAGATTCATTCATCAGTATCTCCATACCTAGTTCAATCTCGTTACCAGCAAGTATCTTTACTTGTTTTGTAATACATCATCTTGTAAGTAACTCCTTAGTCACTTTGCTTGCAAGCGTCTTGTGATGCAGTATTACTAAGAGGGCTCATAGATACCTCTCCGTTACACGGAGTGATAAATCCTAGTCTCGATCCATGCCAACCCAACAGATACCTTTGGAGATACCTGTAGAGCATCTTTATGATCACCTAGTTACGTTGTGACGTTTGATAGCACACAAGGTATTCCTCCGATAACCGGGAGTCGCATGATCTCATGGTGGAAGAAACATGTATTTGACAGTAAGAAAACAGTAGCAATTAATTGAATGATCATATGCTGTGCTAATGGATGGGTCTTGTCCATCACATCATTCTCCTAACGATATGACCCCATTATCAAATGACAACTCATGTCTATGGTTAGGAAACCTTAACCATCTTTGATCAAGGTGCTAGTCCAGTAGAGACTCACTAGGGACACGGTATTTGTTTATGTATCCACACATGTATTTAATTTTCCAATCAATACAATTCTATCATGAATAATAAACCGTTATCATGAATAAGGAAATATAAAATAATTATAACTTTATTATTGACTCTAGGGAAAATTTCCACTAGTCTCCCACTTGCAGTAGAGTCAATAATCTAGTTCACATCGCCATGTGATTAACACCCAAAGAGTTCACTAGAGTCAATAATCTAGTTCACATTGCCATGTGATTAACACCCATACAGTTTCTAAGGTGTGATCATGGTTTGCTTGTGAGAGAGGTTTTATTCAAATGGGTCTGCAACATTCGGATCCATGTGTATTTAGCAAATCCTTATGTCATATAGTAGATGCTGCTACCACGCTTTACTTGGAGCTATTCCAAATGACTGCTCCATTATACGTATCTGGTTTGCTACTCTGAGTTATCCGGATCGATGTCAAAGCTTGCATCGACGTAACCCTTTACGATGAACTCTTTATTACCTCCATAATCGAGAAACATTTCCTTAGTCGTCTAGTTACTAAGGATAATTTTGACCGATGTCCAGTGATTCACTCCTTGATCACTCTTGTACCCCTTTTCCAGACACATGGCAAAGCACACATCAAGTGTGGTACAAGTAAGGCATATCGTCTAGAGACTATGGCTAAGACATAGGGAATGGATTTCATTCTCTCTCTATCTTCTGCCGTGGTCGGTCGTTGAGTCTTACTCAATTTCACACCTCACAAAACACACAAGAACCCCTTCTTGGACTAATCCATTTTGAACTTCTTCAAAATCTTATCAAGGTATGTGCTTTGTGAAAGTCGTATTAAGCGTCTTGATCTATCCCTATAGATCTTGATGCCCAATATGTAAGCAGCTTTACGAGGTATTTCATTGAAATATTCTTATTGAAGTATCCTTTTATGCTCTCCAGAAATTCTATATCATTTCCCATCTACAATATGTCATCCACATATAATATTAGAAATGCTATAGAGCTCCCACTCACTTTCTTATAAATACAAGCTTCAACGTAAGTCTGCATAAAACCATATGCTTTGATCTCCTCATCAAAGCATGTATACCAACTCCGAGATTCTTGCACCAGTCCATATATGGATCGCTGGAGTTTGTTCACTTTGTTAGCACCTTTAGGATCAACAAAACCTTCTGGTTGCACCATATACAACTCTTCTTTAAGAAACCCATTAAGGAATGCATTTTGACGTCCATTTACCAGATTTCATAATCATAAAATTCGGCAATTGCTAACATGATTCAGACAGACTTAAGCATCGCTACGGGTGAGAAAGTCTCATTGTAGTCAACACATTGTAGTTGTCGAAAACCTTTCGCAACAAGTCGAGCTTTGTAGTCAGTGATAGTACCATCAGTGTTTGTCTTCCTCTTGAAGATCCATTTATTCTCAATGGCTTTCCGATCATTGGGAAAGTCCACCAAAGTCCACACTTTATTCTCATACATGGATCCTATCTCAGATTTCATGACCTCAAGCCATTTATCAGAATCTGGGCTCATCATAGCTTCTTCATAGTTCAAAGGTTCGCCGTTGTCTAACAACATGACTTCCAGGACAGGATTACTATACCACTTTGGTGCGGCACGTGTTCTGGTTGACCTTCGAGGTTCACTAGTAACTTGATCTGAAGTTTCAAGATCATCATCATTAGCTTTTTCTCCAGTTGGTTTAGGCATCACGGGGACAATTTTCCCCAATGTGCTACTTTCCAATTTGAGAGAAGGTACAACTACTTCACCAAGTTCTACTTTCCTCCCACTCACTTCTTTCGAGAGAAACTCCTTCTCTAGAAAGGACCCATTCTTAGAAACAAAGATCTTGCCTTTGGATCTGTGGTAGAAGGTATACCCAATAGTTTCTTTAGGATATCGTATGAAGACGCACCTGCCCGCTTTGGGTTCGAGCTCATCAGGCTGAAGCCTTTTAACATAAGCGTCGCATCCCCAAACTTGAAGAAACGACAACTTAGGTTTATTGCCAAACCACAGTTCATACGGTGTCATCTCAACAGATTTAGATGGTGCCCTATTTAACGTGAATGCACCTGTCTCTAATGCATAACCCCAAAACGATGGTGGCAAATCAGTAAGAGACATCATAGATCGCACAATATCTAGTAAAGTACGGTTACGACGTTCGTACACACCATTATGTTGACCACATTGTTTTAAATGAAGGGCAAACTCATAACTAAAATATTCACCTCCACGGTCAGATCGTACAAATTTTATTTTCTTGTTAAGATGATTATCCACTTCACTCTGAAATTCTTTGAAAAATTTCGAATGTTTCAGACTTGTGTTTCATCAAGTAGATATATCCATGCCTACTTAAATCATTTGTGAAGGTTAGAAAATAACGATACCCGCCGCGTGCTTCAACACTCATCGGACCGGATACATCGCTATGTATTATTTATAGTAAGTCATAAGCCCGCTGCATTGTTCCGAAGAATGATTTTTTAGTCATCTAACCCATGAGGCATGGTTCGCAAGTATCAATTAACTCATAATCAAGTGATTCCAAAAGTCCATCTAAATGGAGTTTCTTCATGCTTTACATCAATATGACCTAAACGGCAGTTCCACCAGTATGTTGCACTATCATTATCAACTATGCATCTTTTGGCATCCATATTATGAATATATGTATCACTTCGATCGAGATTTAATAAACCATTCACATTGGGTGTAAGACCATAGAAGGTTTTATTCATGTAAACAGAACAACAATTATTTTCTGACTTAAGTGAATAACGTATTGCAATAAACATGATCTAATCATGTTCATGCTCAACGCAAACACCAAATAACATTTATTTAGGCTCGACACTAATCCCGAAGGTAGAGGGAGTGTGTGATGGTGATCATATCAATCTTGGAAACACTTCCAACACACATCGTGACTTCACCCTTAACTAGTTTTCTTTATTCTGCAACTCCTGTTTCGGGTTACTAATCTTAGCAACCGAACCGGTATAAAATACCCAGGGGCTTACTGGGAGCACTAGTAAGGTACACATCAATAACATGTATATCAAATATAACTTTGTTTACTTTGGCATCCTTCTTATCTGCCAAGTATTTGGGGCAGTTCCGCTTCCAGTGACCATTTCCTTTGTAGTAGAAGCACTCAATTTCAGGCTTGGGTCCAACTTTCGGCTTCTTCATGGGAGCGGAAACTTGTTTGTTGTTCTTCTTGAATTTGCCTTTTTTTCCCTTGCTCTTTTTCTTAAATCTGGTGGTCTTGTTAACCATCAACACATGATGCTCTTTCTTCATTTCTACCTTCGCCGATTTCAACATCACGAATAGTTTTGGGAATCGTTTTCGTCACCCCTTGCATATTTATAGTTCATCAGGAAGCTCTAGTAGCTTGGTGATAGTGACTGGAAAAATCTATCAATCACTATCTTATCTGGAAGATTAACCCCCACTTGATCAAGCGATTGTAGTACCCTTACATTATGAGCGCATGCTCACTGGATGAGCTATTCTCCTCCATCTTGTAGGCAAAGTACTTGTCAGCGGTCTCATACCACTCAACATGGACTTTGAGCCTTAAATACCAATTTCAGCTCTTGGCACATCTCATATATTCCATGGAGTTCAAAACGTCTTTGGAGCCCCGATTCTAAGCCGTAAAGCATGGCGCACTAAACTATCAAGTAGTCATCTAATCGAGCTAGCCAAACATTCATAACGTCTGCATTATCTCCTGGAACAGGTATGTCACCTAGCGGTGCATCAAGGACATAATTCTTCTGTGCAGCAATGAGCATAATCCTCAGATCATGAACCCAGTCTGCGTTATTGCTACCATCATCTTTCAACTTAGTTTTCTCTACGAACGTATCAAAAACAGTGTAGCTACATCGCGAGCTATTTATCTACAACATAATATGCAAAGACATTTTGACTATGTTCATGATAAAATCTAATTCAATTAATCAAATTACTAAAGAACTCTCACTTAGCAACATCCTCAAGTTGTCTAAGTGATACATGATCCAAATCAACTGAACCATATCCGATCATCATGTGAGATGGAGTAGTCTTCAATGGTGAACATCTACATGCTGATCATATCTACTATATAACTCATGTTCAACCTTTCGGTCTCTAGTGTACTGAGACCATGTCTGTACATTCTAGGCTCGTCAATTTTAACCCAAGTATTCTGCGTGTGTGAAACCGGCTTACACCTGTCGTATGTGAATGTAGAGTCTATCACACCCGATCATCATGAGGTGTCTCGAAACGGCGAACTATAGCAACGGTGCATACTCAGGGAGAACACTTTTATCTTGAAATTAAGTGAAGGGATCATCTTATAATGCTACCGTCGATCTAATCAAAATAAGATGCATAAAGGATAAACATCACATGCAATTAAAATATGTGACATGACATGGCCATCATCATCTTATGCTTTTGATCTCCATCTCCAACGCAATGTCATGATCTCTATCATCGCCGGCTGGACGCCTTGATCTCCATCGTTGTGTCGGGGTCATCTCACCAACTATTTCTTCTACAACTATTGCTAACTCATAGCGATAAAGTAAAGTAATTACATGGTGCTTGCATTTCATACAATAATTAAGAGACAACCCTAAGGCTCCTTCCGGTTCTCGATATTAGAAAACATGACCATCTCATACAATAACATATATCACATCACAAGATTCCCTGCAAAAACAAGTTAGTCATCCTCTACGTTGTTGTTGCATGTTTTACGTGGCTGCTTCAGGCAACTAGCAAGAACCTTTCTTACCTACGCAAAACCACAACGGCGATCTATCAAGTTTGCTGTTTTAACCTTCTTCAAGGACCGTCCGTGGTCAAATTTGATTCAACTAAAGTAGGAGAAACAGACACCCGCCAGCCACCTTTATGCAAAACACGTTGCATGTCTGTCGGTGGAACCGGTCTCATGTACGTGGACATGTAAGGTTGGTCTGGGCCGCTTCATCCCACAATGACGCTGAATCAAAATAAGACATTGCTGGCAAGCAGTATGAATATAACTGCCTACAACTCCTTTGTGTTCTACTCGTGCATATCATCTACGCATAGACCTGACTCATGATGCCACTGTTGGGGAACGTTGCATGGAAAACAAAAAAAATTCTACACACACACAAGATCTATCCATGGATATGCATAGCTATGAGAGGGGGAGCATCTTCATACCCTTGAAGATCGCTAAGCGGAAGCGTTTATCAACGCGGTTGAGGTAATTGTACACCTTCACGATCCGTCCCAATCAAGTACCAAATATATGACACCTCCACGTTCAACACACATTCATCTCGATGATGTCCTCCCCGTCTTGATCCAACAAGAGGGGCTAAGTAGTAGATGAGTTCCAGCAGCACAAGGGCATGGTGCCAGTGGTGGTGAAGAACAATCTATGCAGGGCTTCACCAAGCACAATGGAAACTATGACGGTGGATAAACTAGAGGGGATGTGGTTGCTGGCACATGGCTTGGTGAACCTTGATGTGTTCCGGGTGCTAGCCGTGCCCCTCTATTTATATGTTGAGCCCTGGGGTCGTATCTTGGAGAAAAAGCCTCCTCAAAATTGGTTCAGCCTGCAAGGAAGAGTCCTTCTTAGACTTCCAGGACCAGACGCCACAGTCCTTGGCTTTTGGCCCAAACGCCATGGGGCTCGGGGGCCAGACGCCAGGGTCCCTGGCGTCTGGTACCGACCTCCGCAAAACTTCCTTCTGCACGACCTAAAGCCCCATGGGCCTTACACCTTGGCCCAACCATATCATCCAATATATCCATTTTTACCTCCGCACAATTCTGGAGCTCCTCGTCGTGTCTGTGATCTCATCCAGGACTCCAAACAACATTCGGTCACCAGCATACATAACTCATATAATACTATATCGTCAAGGAACGTTAAGCGTGTGGACCCTATGGGTTCGAGAATGATGTAGACATGACTGAGATGCTTCTCCGGTCAATAACCAATAGCGGGACCTGGATGCCCATATTGGTTCCTACATATTCTACGATGATCTTTATCAGTTAAACCTTTATGACAACATACGTAGTTCCCTTTGTGTGTCGGTATGTTACTTGCCAGAGATTCGATAGTCGGTATCTCCATACCTAGTTCAATCTCATTACTCGCAAGTCTCTTTACTCATTCCGTAATACATCATCTTGCAACTAACTCCTTAGTCACTTTGCTTGCAAGCTTCTTACGATATTGTATTACCAAGAGGGCCAAGAGATACCACTCCGTTACATGGAGTGACAAATCCCAGTCTTGATCCATGCCAACCCAACAGACACCTTTGGAGATACATGTAGAGAATCTTTATGATCACCCAATTACGTTGTGACGTTTGATAGCACACAAGGTATTCCTCCGGTATCCGGGAGTTGCATGATCTCTTGGTCGAAGAAACGTGTATTTGAAATTAAGAAAGCAGTAGCAATAAACTGAATGATCATATGCTATGCTAATGGATGGGTCTTCTCCATCACATCATTCTCCTAATGATGTGATATCGTTATCAAATGACAACTCATGTCTATGGTTAGGAAACCTTAACCATCTTTGATCAACGAGCTAGTCTAGTAGAGGCTCACTAGGGACACAATATTTGCTTATGTATCCACACATGTATTTAAGATTCCGGTCAATACAATTATAACATGAATAATAAACCTTTCTGATGAATAAGGAAATATAAAATAATAAAAACTTTATTATTGCCTCTAGGGCATATTTCCATTAGGACTAGCCATGCATTAGCTGAATAAACTCACCGAAAACTCAATAGGATGCTGGGAGGAGCTTGAGGATGCCTTTAGAGCCAACTTTCAAGGCACTTATGTCCGACCTCCGGACGCCGATGACCTAAGCCATGTGGTCCAATAACCCGGATAATCAGCTCGACAATTCTGGAATCAGTTTTGACCAAGAAGAACCAGATCATCGACTGTCCGGATGCCGAAGCCATAGCCTCTTTCAAACATAGTATACGGGACGAACGGCTAGCACGTCAGCTCGGCTAGGACAAACCAAGGACAATGTATGCACTTACATCTCTAATGGACCGCTTCTACCTACTACTACATGTAGTCTGCTGACAATGACCAGGAGTAGTTTAGGAGCATCCTAGGCAGTAGGCCTACTCCTCTTTCGATCTGTATCCCAGTTTGTGCTAGCCATCTTATGGCAACTTGTTTAACTTTATGTCTGTACTCAGATATTGTTGCTTCTGCTGACTCGTCTATGATCGAGTTCTTGTATTCGAGCTCTCGAGGCCCCTGGCTTGTAATATGAAGCTTGTATGACTTATTTTATTTTTAGAGTAGTGTTGTTATATCTTCCAGTGAGTCTCTAATCTTGGTCGTACACATTTGCGTGCATGATTAGTGTACGGTCGAATCGGGGGCGTCACAGGTAGCATTATAAGATGATCCCTTAACTGAATTTCAAGGTAAAAGTGTTCCCCCTGAGTATGCACCATTGCTACCATTCGTCATTTTGAGACACCACGTGATGCTCGGGTGTGATAGACTCTACATTCACATACAACGGATGCAAGACAGTTTTGCACATGCGGAATACTCAGGTTAAATTTGACGAGCGCATGTACAGACATGGCCTTGGAACACTGGAGACCGAAAGGTCAAACCTGAGTCATATAGTAGATATGATCAACATAGAGATGTTCACCACTGATGACTACTCCATCTCACGTGATGATCGAACATGCTTTAGTTGATTTGGATCATGTATCACTTAGATAACTTGAGGGATGTTATTTTAATTGGGAGTTCATTAGTAATTAGATTAATTGAACTTAATTTATCATGAACTTAGTCCTGATAGTATTTACATATCTATGTTGTAGATCAATAGCTCATGATTCAGCTCCCCTGTTTTTGAAATGTTCCTAGAGAAAACTAAGTTGAAAGATGTTAGTAGCAATGATGTGGACTGGGTCCATGATCTGATGATTATCCTCGTTGCTGCATAGAAGAATTATGCCCGTTATGCACTGCTAGGTGACAGACCTATTGCAGGAACAGATTCCAACATTATGAACATTTAGCAATCTTGATACGATGACAACTTAATAGTTTAGTGCACCATGCTTTACGGCTTAGAACCAGGACTTGAAAAAAGTTTTGAATGCCACGGAGCATATGAGATGTTATAAGAGCTGAAATTGGTATTTCAGACTCATGCCCGTGTCAAGAGTTATGAAACTCTAAAAAGTACTTTGCCTACAAGATCGAGGAGAATAGCTCAGCTAGTGAGCATGTGCTTAGAATGTCTGGGTGCTACAATCACTTGAATCAAGTGGGAGTTAATCTTCCAGATAAGATAGTGATTGACAGAGTTCTCTAGTCACTATCACCAAGCTACTAGAACTTCGTGATGAACTATAATATGCAAGGGATGACGAAAATGATTGCCAAGCTCTTCGTGATTCTGAAATCAACGAAGATAGAAGTCAAGAAAGAGCATCAAATGTTGATGGTTAACAAAACCACTAGTTTCAAAGAAAAGGGCAAGGGTAAGAAAAGGGAACTTCAAGAAGATTGGCAAGCAAGTTTGCACTCCCATGAAGAAGCCCAAAACTGGACCTAAGCCTGAAACTGAGTGCTTCTACTACAAAGAGAATGGTCACTAGCAACGGAACTGCCCCAAAAATACTTGGCAGATAAGAAGGATGGCAAAGTGAACAAAGGTATATTTGATATACAAGTTATTGATGTGTACCTTACTAGTATTAGTAGTATCCCCTCGGTATGTGATACCGATTCGGTTGCTAAGATTAGTAACTCGAAACAGAAGTTCCAGAATAAACAAAGACTAGTTGAGGGTGAGATGACGATGTGTGTTTCAAGTGGTTCCAAGATTGATATGATCACCATCGCACACTCCCTATACTTTCGGGATTAGTGTTGAACCTAAGTAAATCTTATTTGGTGTTTACGTTGAGCATGAACAAGATAGAATCGTGTTTATTGCAATATGGTTATTCATTTAAGTCAGAGAATAATTGTTATTCTGTTTACATGAATAAATCCTTCTATGTTCATACACCCAATATTAGTGGTTTATTGAATCTCGATCGTAGTAATACACATATTCATAATATTGATGCCAAAAGATGCAAAGTTGATAATGATAGTGCAACATACTTGTGGCACTGCCGTTTAGGTCATATTGGTGTAAAGTTCATGAAGAAACTCCATGCTGATGGGCTTTTGGATTCACGTGATTATGAATCATTTGATACTTGCGAACCATGCCTCATGGGCAAGATGACTAAAACTCCGTTCTCCGGAACAATGGAGCGAGCAAATGACTTATTGGAAATAATACATACCGATGTATGCGGTCCGATGAGTGTTGAAGCACACGGCGGGTATCGTTATTTTCCCACCTTCACAGATGATTTGAGTAGATATGGGTATATCTACTTAATGAAACACAAGTCTGAACATTTGAAAAGTTCAAAGAGTTTCTGAGTGAATTAGAGAATCATTGTAACAAGAAAATAAAGTTTCTATGATCTGGTCGCGGAGGTGAATATTTGAGTTGTGAGTTTGTTCTTCATTTGAAACAATATGGTATAGTTTCATAGCTCACGCCACCTGGAACACCACAACGTAATAGTGTGCCTGAACGTCGTAACCATACTCTATTGGATATGGTGCATTCTATGATGTCTCTTACCGATTTGCCTTTATCATTTTGGGGTTATGCATTAGAGATAGCTACATTCACGTTAAATAGGGCACCTTCTAAATCTGTTGAGACGACACTGTATGAACTATGGTTTGGTAAGAAACCAAAGCTATCATTTCTTAAAGTTTGGGGTTGCGATGCTTATGTGAAAAAGCTTTAGCCTGATAAGCTCGAACCCAAATCGGAGAAGTGCATCTTCACAGGATACCCAAAAGAAACTGTTGGGGTACACCTTCTACCATTGATCCGAAGGCAAGATCTTTATTGCTAAGAATGGATCATTTCTAGAGAAGGAGTCTTTCTCGAAAGAAGTGAGTGGGAGGAAGGTAGAACTTGATGAGGTAATTGTACCTTCCCTCGAAATGGAAAGTAGATCAGCAGAGAAATCAGTTCCCGTGATGACTACACCAACTAGAGACGAAGCTAATGATAATGATCATGAAACTTTGGATCAAGTTACTATAGAATATCGAAGGTCGACCAGAACACGTACCGCACCAGAGTGGTATGGTAACCCTGTCCTGGAAGTGATGTTGTTAGACAATGGTGAACGTTCGAACTATGAAGAAGCTATGATGAGCCTAGATTCTGATAAATGGCTTGAAGCCATGTAATCTGAGATATGATCCATGTATGAGAAAAAAGTGTGGACTTTGGTTACCTTGCGCGATGATCGACAAGCCATTGAGAATAAATGGATCTTTAAGAGGAAGATGTACCCTGCTGGTAGTGTTACTATCTACAAAGCTCGAAATATCGCAAAAGGTTTTCAACGAGTTCAAGGTATTGACTACTATGAAATTTTCTCACTCGTAGCGATGCTTAAGTCCGTCCAAATCATGTTAGCAATTGCCGCATTATATGAAATCTGGCAAATGGATGTCAAAACTACATTCCTTAATAGATTTCTTAAAGAAGAGTTGTATATGATGCATATAGAAGGGTTTGTCAATCCTAAAGGTGCAAACAAAGTGTGCAAGCTCTAGCGGTCCATTTATGGATTGGTGCAAGCATCTCGGAGTTCGAATATACACTTTGATGAGTTGATCAAAGCATATAGTTTTATACAGACTTGTGGTGAAGCCTGTATTTACAAGAAAGTGAGTGGGAGCACTACATCCTTTCTGGCAAGTATATGTGAATGACATATTGTTAATCGAAAATGATGTAGAAATTTCAGGAAAGCATAAAGGAGTGTTTGAAAGGAGTTTTTAAAAGAAAGACCTCGGTGAAGCTGCTTACATATTGGGCATCAAGATCTATAGAGATAGATCAAGACGCTTGATAAGACTTTCGATGAGTACATACCTTGATAAGATTTTGAAGGAGTTCCAAATGGATTAGTCAAAGAAGGATTTTTTGCCTCAGTTGTAAGGTATGAAGTTGAGTAAGACTCAAAGCACGATCATGGTAGAAAAATATAGAGAGAATGAAAGGCATTCCCTATGCCTCAGCCATAGGTTCTATAAAGCATGACATGCTGTGTATGATACCTAATGTCTGCCTTGCCACGTGTCTGGCAAGGGGGTACCACTATAAAAAGAACCCCCATATAGCACCGCATATGTACCAACGATAACAAACTATGCGTTGTTCCCAAACACCACCCCACTTAGCGCTCATCTCCTCGTTTCCTTCAAAATAGCTGCTAACTTCCATGTGCCCACCTCCATATGTGCCTCCTCCATCCAATCATTGTTAGAAAAAAACAATTTTCCTTATCCCATCTCTCCCCTCCCTTGATTCCTCTCTTACCAGAGCTCCATAACCATGCCGCCGCCACCACCTACAATTTGGGCTACCTCCAGCGCTCTCGCACGCCAAAGCTCGTGGTCCCTGCCCCCCTTAGTTCTCTTTGCCGACCCTCCATCACCGCGACGTCCTCCACGCCCTTGCCCGTGCCCCTGCATCAACACTAGTCGCCACGGGTTGCGGGCGCAACTCCTGCTCCTCTTGTTTGTCGGCTCATTACTCCTCGCATCTCCGGACGGGAGGTTGCCACCACAGGCTGGACGGTGCTTTTCTACCACGTCTACCTCGACTCCGGCGCCGATAGTTCAGTGAGACACTTATCCCCTATGTTTCTTATCCTCTCTGGTGATGTATGTGGCATGGCTACCAAGGATTTTTCATCATGGCGTCATAGATGACGGCTGGATCTACCAATACCTACGGCCGCTCTCTCCCAGGGAGGCTGCCATGGTCGCCTACTGCCTACCCCACCGGCGCCTAGATTATCTCACTGAAGAAGGTGACAAGTCTTTTATTTCCAGTAATTTCCCCCCGCAAATTTAATGTAGCGACCCGACCCAAATGGATCGAAGTCTCTGTGCTTAAGTGTCATCCCTGGATCGGTATGCTGACACACACAGTACTCGATGAATTATTACAGAGTTCAATCACACACTTTATTACATCGAGGTCATCAAAAGAGTATTTATTACAATAATATGGCCAAAGGCCATCTGGATAAAATAACTGCGGAAGCATCAAAAGTAAAATGAGTCCATCAACTCCACGGCAAACTGAGTGCAGAACAACGACCTATCGCACCTTTACTCCTCGTCGGAAAACTCTGCAACATGAGACGTTGCAGCCGTGTAGGTCAGCACATGGAATATGCTGGCAATGTCACACCATAGAAATAATAATAAAGAAAAAGACTATCTCTATATGCAAATTTAGCTGGTGGAGGCTCTAAGTTTAATTTTTGCATAAAGCCAATTTTTACCCTACAACAAAGGAATACATTTTTATTTACTACTAAGTTAGAAATGCCATTATTGAGAAGGTTCCTCCAACTCAAATCCCAAAATTCCCAAGTTATTAGTAACCCAGTGATTTCATTAAATAAAGTGATGACATCAACCAATAATTCACTTCTAGATACTCAAGTTGTCCATAACCGGGGACACGACTAATCATGATTAGTTTTTACACTCTGCAGAGATTTGCGCACTTTTCCCCACAAGACTCGACCACCTCCATGATCGGAAGATCGAGACATAGTCTTTCTGAAATATTTCCTCCAAACCCTGGGTAGACCGGTACACCTACTTTCCCCTACATCAGCTAGTCTACCACGGAAAGAGGTCACACAACTTACTCAACTATGCCAGAGCCCATAATGGCTTGTGGCTGCACACGGAAGTTTCTAGGCATGAAATATCTTATGATCCCTTTGAGCCTGGGTGGCGGACCTAGGGTAATCACACGGGTACTCCGGGATTCCCCTTGGGCAAGAACTGGTTTCTCCAGGTGCCCCAAACAATCCACCCAGATGTGTATTAAAGTTGCCACCTTATGTTGTCCCAAAATTATTATCTCTCGCAACTTGCATGTATCACACATACCAATCCCCGTCTACGAGCATGGCTAAGCAATATATGATATAACGAATATTCCTGGGGTGATAAAAGGTCATAGGTACCTACCAAATGAACTACATAGCATAACCACATGTTCCCAATCCTACTCATGCAATCTTTGAGGGTGAAACTAATGCATAGTAAAAACTGGGTATTTAAACTTATGATCAAAGTGTGAACTTGCCTTGCTGACGTTCGTTGAACTCTAAAGATTCGTAGTAGCAAGCTTCGCACTCCGGATGATCTAGCGTAAGCAAGCAATAACATACATAAGCATACAAGCAAGGATCCAAAAAGGAAACAAATAAAAGACTTCGAAAAACTCCAAAAACACCAAAATAAAGTTTCTGTACAAAACGTAATTTTTACAGCAACAAAAATAAATGGTTTTGGTTTTAACAGAAAGTACATGTCACAAGCTTCGATTTGCAAAAAGAATCACCCAAAACGGTGTTACGAAACTCAAGTTATGGCCTAACGAAGTTTGAATTCAGATCTGTTTGAATTCAAATTTTAAAATTTTCAAAAATATATTTCGTTTGGTTCTCTGGATAGAGGATATTTTTATGAAACCGTAGGAAAAAGAATCAACTAAATCGGATCTATAGACTAAAAGATATACTAGAAACAAGATTCGGTAAAGAATCTGAATTGGAAAATATACTGATAAAAGAGAAAAAAAATTCGCACAGGGTGTTCACCGGACTTGTCGCCGGAGACGAGGAAGAAGGTGGCTCCGGTGTGCTTCGGCTAAGGATGCATGCAGGACGGTGTAGAGGACGATGAGGTGAACCACTTGATCAAGGTGTGGTTGTAGATAGCTTCATGTACACACGGTGAGAGGTCGCCGGAATTCACAAACTCCGGCGAGCAATTGGCGAGGTTAGGGAGGGGGAAAAGCTCCAGAAGGAGAGGGCTTCGGACGAGGGGTGAGAGGGGCTCGCGGGGTGCCTTTTATAGGTCTTGGGGAGGTCCAGAGTTGGGTGGGGCGAGATGTGTTAATGGCTGCAGTTTCAAGCGTTCATGGTGGCCATTAGAGATGGAATTAAGGCGCACTAGTGAAGGGGAAGGGGTAGAGGAATGCAAGGGGGTTCCGTTCAGAGGCGTTTTGGGGCGGGGGAGAGGAAGGGGAGGGGTGGGGCGCTGGATGGATGTGTGTGGCCATGGATGCTGTGCGAGCCATGAGCTCGTGGGCTGCTCGGCCAATGGGTCAAGTTGGGCCATGGCTGTAAGTTGTTTTTTTTAATTAGACAAAGAGAAAAAAATAAAAAAGACAGAAAATAAAAATAATTTTATATAGGACATATATATATCAAAAAATTCAGAAAAATAAATCCTACAAGATGAACTATTTTTAGAGGCGAAATAAAAACTTTATAAAAAACATTTTTCTAAAAAATCCAAATGAAACTCAAATTTGAATTTAAAACTTTCGGCATTGTTTTCTTCTGACTTTTTGGAGTGTCATGTTAGCTCCTCTCATACTTTTGAACAAGTATCTCGTCAGGGATTTTTGAAATAAATTTCAATTGCCAAGTAGAATTCAAAGTCAGATAAAATTCAAATGCCTCTGAAATTTCCAAATGACACTCAAATAAAAAAAATGCATAGATGCTTAGCTAATAATTGTAAAACATTCCAAATTGAAAATTTGGGATGTTACAAACCTACCCCCCTTAAGATGAATCTCGCCCTCGAGATTCGGGTTGGCTAGCAAAAAGGTGTGGGTGATCCTGTCGAAGATCTTCTTCGCGTTCCCACGTGGCTTCTTCCTCAGTATGATGACTCCACTGAACCTTGCAAAACTTGATGACCTTGCTGCGGGTAACCCTGCTTGTTGTTTCGAGAATCTTGACGGGCTTCTCATCATAGGTCAGATCACTATCCAACTGTATGGCCTCCAGTGGCATTGTATCTCTCAAAGGAATATCAGCCATATCTGCATGGCACTTCTTCAACTGGGAAACGTGAAACACATCATGAACTCCTGACAAGGCTTCGGGTAATTCCAACTTGTAGGCAACTTCACCCATGCGTTCCAAAATTCTGTATGGCCCCACAAATCGTGGTGCTAGTTTGCCTTTAACTCCAAACCGTTTAACACCTCGAAGTGGAGACACACGAAGATATGCTCTATCTCCGACTTCATAAGTTACTTCCTTGCGTTTAGTATCGGCATAACTCTTCTGTCTGGATTGGGCTATCTTAAGTCTGTCACGGATCAACTTGACTTTCTCCTCTGAATCTCTGATAAGGTCGGGACCAAATAATTTACGGTCTCCAACTCCATCCCACATTGATGGTGTCCTGCACCTCCTTCCGTACAAAGCTTCGAAAGGGGCCATCTTCAAACTAGCTTGATAGCTGTTGTTATATGAGAATTTTGCGTATGGCAAATTATCATCCCAACTAGATCCATAATCTAGCGCACAAGCTCTCAACATGTCCTCCAGTATCTGATTGACTCTCTCGGTCTGCCTATCTGTCTGCGGATGAAAGGCTGTACTGAATTCTAGCCTGGTACCCAAAGTTTCGTGCAACTGATGCCAAAACTTTGAGGTAAATTGTGTTCCTCTATCTGATACGATGGTCCTCGGAACTCCATGCAGACATACGATCCTGGTCATATATATCTTGGCCAACTTAGCACTTGTATATGTGGTTTTCACGGGGATGAAGTGAGCTACCTTGGTCAAGCGATCAACTACTACCCAAATAGAATCATAGCCTGATCGGGTCTTGGGTAATCCTGTAATGAAGTCCATGCCAAGCTTGTCCCACTTCCAATCCGGTATCGGCAAAGGCTGAAGTAATCCTGCTGGTTTCTGGTGCTCTGCCTTAACCCTTTGACATACATCACATACTGCGACATACTCGGCAATATCCTTTTTCATACATGTCCACCAGAAACTTTCCTTCAAGTCCAAATACATCTTGGTGTTTCCTGGGTGTATCGAATAAGGTGAATCATGAGCCTCCTGAAGAATCAACTTCCTGATCTCTGTGTCATTTGGCACATAAATACGCTGCTCAAACCATAAGGTTCCGTGTTCATCCTCACGAAATCCTTCTGCCTTTCCTTGGTTCATCCTTTCATTTATTTCTGCAATACCTTTGTCTAACTTTTGGGCTTCTCGGATCTTTCCCAACAAGGTGGATTGAATTTCCATTGCGGTAACAAAACCTCGTGGTACTATCTCCAATCGGAGATCTCTGAGATCATCAACTAACTCTTGAGGTAATCCTCCTGTTGTGAGGGTATTGACATAACTCTTGCGGCTCAATGCATCTGCCACAACATTGGCCTTTCCTGGGTGATAGTGCAATTTCATGTCATAATCTTTTATGAGCTCCAACCATCTTCTTTGCCTAAGGTTCAAATCCTTTTGCGTGAAGATGTATTTCAGACTCTTGTGATCCGTGTAAACATCACAATGATTTCCAATAAGAAAATGCCTCCAGGTCTTGAGCGCATGCACTACGGCTGCTAACTCCAAATCATGTGTGGCATAATTCCGCTCATGGGGTCGAAGTTGACGTGAGGCATATGAAACAACTCTTCCTTCTTGCATAAGAACACCTCCAAGTCCCCGACGAGAAGCATCGCAATATACCTGAAAATCCTTGCGTATATTCGGAAGAATTAGTACTGGGGCTGTGACCAAACGTTTCTTCAACTCCTAAAAACTGGCCTCACATTCCTCGGTCCAATTAAATTTGGTGTCTTTCTTCAATAACTCTGTCATGGGCTTCGCGATCTTGGAGAAATTCTCAATAAACCTCCGATAATATCCTGCGAGTCCAAGGAAACTGCGAATCTCTCCGACTGAGGGGGTGCCTTCCATTCGGTGACGGCTTCAACTTTCGAAGGATCCACTGCTATTCCTTCCCCTGATATAACATGTCCGAGAAATCCAACTTCCTTCAACCAGAATTCACACTTGCTGAACTTTGCATATAACTGATGTTCCCTGAGCTTCTCAAGAACCAAGCGCAAATGTTCCTTGTGTTCTTCTTCATTCTTTGAGTAAATCAATATATCATCAATGAATACCACAACAAACTTATCCAAGAACTCCATGAATACCTTATTCATCATATTCATAAAATAGGCAGGGGCATTAGTCAAACCAAAAGACATGACTGTATACTCATAAAGCCCATATCTCGTGGTAAAGGCTGTCTTGGGTATATCCTGTTCTCGAATCTTCAGCTGGTGATATCCAGATCGAAGATCGATTTTTGAGAAAACTTTTGCTCCTTGTAGCTGGTCAAACAAATCATTGATCATCGGCAGAGGGTACTTGTTCTTGATCGTCACCTCATTCAACACACGGTAATCCACAACCATTTTCAAGGATCCATCCTTCTTCTCAACTAGAAGCACTGGGGCTCCCCAAGGTGATGAACTCGGTCGAATATAACCTTTCTCCAATAATTCCTTAATCTGCTTCTTAATTTCCTCCAGGTCATTTGCGGGCATCCGGTACGGTCTCTTGGATATTGGTCCAGTGCCTGGTAACAATTCAATCAAAAACTCTATGTCCCGATCCGGTGGCATGCCTGGTAGTTCCTCCGGAAAAACATCGGGATAATCCTTCACAACTGGAACTTCTTCCTGAACAACTCCCGAAAGAGAATTCACTTGAGTCCTCCTTGGCGTATGCCTCGACACATACTTGATCCGTTTCCCCTCTGGGGTGGTGAGAAGAATCGACTTACTAGCAGAATCAATATTCCCTTCATACTTGGATAACCAGTCCATGCCTAGAATTACGTCCAATCCTTGTGATTCTAAGATGATGAGGTCTATGGGAAAAACGTGTCTCCCTATGGTCAATGGCAACTGAAAACATCCCCGACTAGCCATATTCTCTGCTCCTGGGGAACTCACTAACATTGGTGTTTTAAGGGCTACGGTCGGCAACTTAAACTTATCCACAAAGCCCCTTGATATGAATGAATGCGATGCACCAGTGTCAAAAAGAACAAGGGCTGTAAATGAATTAATCAAGAACTTACCAACAACGGCGTCAGGCTGGTCATAAACTTCCTCCACATTGACATGGTTCACCTGACCTCTGGTAAAAGGATTTGGCTTCTTTCCAGAGCTTCCATTGCCATTCCCGTTCTTCGCCTCAGGACATTCGGTGGCGTAGTGTCCGGTCTTCCCGCACTTGAAACAGGTAATGTGGCTCAGATCCTTCTTTGTCGGTGTAGCGGGGTTGGAGTGATGCTGATTGTTGTTTCCTCCGTTTCCATTGCCATTCCTATGGCTATGGTTGTGTCCATTCCCCCCATGATGTGAATTTCCTCCATGGTTATGGTGAGTGTGTCCACCATACTTGCCAGATCCTGATCCATTATTTCCCGAGTACGGGGTATAGCGGGGCTTCTGCTGAACTCCAGAGTTGTACTTTCCCTGTCCGTACTTTCTCTTGCGGTTTTCCACCTGCTGCTGCTTGCCTTCCAGAATGAGAGCCTTGTCAACCGACTCTTGATAATTGTTAAAGGTAGCCACAGTCAACTGAAGTCCCAGATCATCGTTTAGTCCCTCAAGAAATTTCTCCTGCTTAGCGGCATCATCAGCCACGTCTCCGGGAGCATACCTGGATAACTTGCTGAATTCTTCCACATAATCACCAACAGAACGATTACCCTGGCGTAAGTTGCGGAACTCACGCTTCTTCAGACTCATAGCTCCGGCTGAAACATGTGCAATACGAAACGCCTGTTGGAACTGATCCCAAGTCACATTTGCTATGGGGAATGTGGTGGTGTAATTCTCCCACCACGAAGCTGCTGGTCCATCCAGTTGATGTGCGGCAAAGCGCACCTTCTCTGTTTCAGTACATCCTGCGGTGGTCAGCTCCCTTCCGATCTTGCGAAGCCAGTCATCTGCGACAATCGGCTCCGTGCTGCTAGAGAACATGGGTGGGTTCAACCTCAGGAAACGGGTAAGGTTGTCGACCGGGGGTGGCGGTGGTGGGTTGTTGTTGTTCTGGTTCTGATTCTGGATGAGTAGCTGCATGAGGGCATTCTGGTTCTGGATCAACTGGGTAAGTTCCGGCGGAAATTCCGGGTCACGTCTCGGAGGCATCTGTTAGGTTTAGAGTGGATGAGAAATTAGAATAGAATAAGGGCCTAATGAGAGAAATCACTACCCATATGCTTATGATAGCAATAAAATTTCAAATCAAGCAATTCACACAAATCACACCACACAAGCAAAACCTACAGGTAAGGTCATATCCACAAGAGATATGATCTCTTCATACTACCGTAATCATTCGTTGGACTACATTTGGTTGTGGTGGTCTGAACTAAATCTTCTCAAATCAAAGTCAATTCTCGCTTCTTCTTCTTCGTCAATGATGTCTTCATGGGTCTTGGTCTCATCAGCTGATCAACTTTGTCATGGGGTTCAACAACTATTGAATTGAAGTAGAGAAGAGATAGAAATGAATAGAGAAGAGTACAGACCAACGGATATATAAGGAAGTGGTAAAATAGAGTTTTCTTCCTATGGTTTTCCATTTCCTAGTGGCCGCGTCCTACAGTCAGCGTGTGCTCTGATACCATCTTGTAGCGACCCGACCCAAATGGATCGAAGTCTCTGTGCTTAAGTGTCATCCCTGGATCGGTATGCTGACACACACAGTACTCGATGAATTATAACAGAGTTCAATCACACACTTTATTACATCGAGGTCATCAAAAGAGTATTTATTACAATAATATGGCCAAAGGCCATCTGGATAAAATAACTGCAGAAGCATCAAAAGTAAAATGAGTCCATCAACTCCACGGCAAACTGAGTGCAGAACAACGACCTATCGCACCTTTACTCCTCGTCGGAAAACTCTGCAACATGAGACGTTGCAGCCGTGTAGGTCAGCACATGGAATATGCTGGCAATGTAACACCATAGAAATAATAATAAAGAAAAAGACTATCTCTATATGCAAATTTAGCTGGTGGAGGCTCTAAGTTTAATTTTTGCATAAAGCCAATTTTTACCCTACAACAAAGGAATACATTTTTATTTACTACTAAGTTAGAAATGCCATTATTGAGAAGGTTCCTCCAACTCAAATCCCAAAATTCCCAAGTTATTAGTAACCCAGTGATTTCATTAAATAAAGTGATGACATCAACCAATAATTCACTTCTAGATACTCAAGTTGTCCATAACCGGGGACACGACTAATCATGATTAGTTTTTACACTCTGCAGAGGTTTGCGCACTTTTCCCCATAAGACTCGACCACCTCCATGATCGGAAGATCGAGACATAGTCTTTCTGAAATATTTCCTCCAAACCCTGGGTAGACCGGTACACCTACTTTCCCCTACATCAGCTAGTCTACCACGGAAAGAGGTCACACAACTTACTCAACTATGCCAGAGCCCATAATGGCTTGTGGCTGCACACGGAAGTTTCTAGGCATGAAATATCTTATGATCCCTTTGAGCCTGGGTGGCGGACCTAGGGTAATCACACGGGTACTCCGGGATTCCCCTTGGGCAAGAACTGGTTTCTCCAGGTGCCCCAAACAATCCACCCAGATGTGTATTAAAGTTGCCACCTTATGTTGTCCCAAAATTATTATCTCTCGCAACTTGCATGTATCACACATACCAATCCCCGTCTACGAGCATGGCTAAGCAATATATGATATAACGAATATTCCTGGGGTGATAAAAGGTCATAGGTACCTACCAAATGAACTACATAGCATAACCACATGTTCCCAATCCTACTCATGCAATCTTTGAGGGTGAAACTAATGCATAGTAAAAACTGGGTATTTAAACTTATGATCAAAGTGTGAACTTGCCTTGCTGACGTTCGTTGAACTCTAAAGATTCGTAGTAGCAAGCTTCGCACTCCGGATGATCTAGCGTAAGCAAGCAATAACATACATAAGCATACAAGCAAGGATCCAAAAAGGAAACAAATAAAAGACTTCGAAAAACTCCAAAAACACCAAATAAAGTTTCTGTACAAAACGTAATTTTTACAGCAACAAAAATAAATGGTTTTGGTTTTAACAGAAAGTACATGTCACAAGCTTCGATTTGCAAAAAGAATCACCCAAAACGGTGTTACGAAACTCAAGTTATGGCCTAACGAAGTTTGAATTCAGATCTGTTTGAATTCAAATTTTAAAATTTTCAAAAATATATTTCGTTTGGTTCTCTGGATAGAGGATATTTTTATGAAACCGTAGGAAAAAGAATCAACTAAATCGGATCTATAGACTAAAAGATATACTAGAAACAAGATTCGGTAAAGAATCTGAATTGGAAAATATACTGATAAAAGAGAAAAAAAATTCGCACAGGGTGTTCACCGGACTTGTCGCCGGAGACGAGGAAGAAGGTGGCTCTGGTGTGCTTCGGCTAAGGATGCATGCAGGACGGTGTAGAGGACGATGAGGTGAACCACTTGATCAAGGTGTGGTTGTAGATAGCTTCATGTACACACGGTGAGAGGTCGCCGGAATTCACAAACTCCGGCGAGCAATTGGCGAGGTTAGGGAGTGGGAAAAGCTCCAGAAGGAGAGGGCTTCGGACGAGGGGTGAGAGGGGCTCGCGGGGTGCCTTTTATAGGGCTTGGGGAGGTCCAAAGTTGGGTGGGGCGAGATGTGTTAATGGCTGCAGTTTCAAGCGTTCATGGTGGCCATTAGAGATGGAATTAAGGCGCACTAGTGAAGGGGAAGGGGTAGAGGAATGCGAGGGGGTTCCGTTCAGAGGCGTTTTGGGGCGGGGGAGAGGAAGGGGAGGGGTGGGGCGCTGGATGGATGTGTGTGGCCATGGATGCTGTGCGTGTTGTGTACGTCAGGAGGAAGACGAGCCATGAGCTCGTGGGCTGCTCGGCCAATGGGTCAAGTTGGGCCATGGCTGTAAGTTGTTTTGTTTAATTAGACAAAGAGAAAAAAAATAAAAAGACAGAAAATAAAAATAATTTTATATAGGACATATATATATATCAAAAAATTCAGAAAAATAAATCCTACAAGACGAACTATTTTTAGAGGCGAAATAAAAACTTTATAAAAAACATTTTTCTAAAAAATCCAAATGAAACTCAAATTTGAATTTAAAACTTTCGGCATTGTTTTCTTCTGACTTTTTGGAGTGTCATGTTGGCTCCTCTCATACTTTTGAACAAGTATCTCGTCAGGGATTTTTGAAATAAATTTCAATTGCCAAGTAGAATTCAAAGTCAGATAAAATTCAAATGCCTCTGAAATTTCCAAATGACACTCAAATAAAAAAATGCATAGATGCTTAGCTAATAATTGTAAAACATTCCAAATTGAAAATTTGGGATGTTACATTTAACCACATGGTGGCTTCTATTATTTCATTGGCATTTGGTGCCCTAGCTTCTCTAACCTTCCACTTGTGCCATGGGTGGACCAATTATGTTACTTAAATTATGGCTAGTGATTCTCCTTTTTTGTTGTTGAAGGAAACCTGATCCTCTAATTTTGCTGTGCATGTTTGGGCTGGTGATCTTCTGCTTTAGTTGTTCAGACCATAATTGTGTTTGCATATCCATATGTACTAATTTCTCTAGATGTATATCATACTCTAGAGTGCTAGATTACACTTCAGAATAAAGTAATTATTTTGCCTTGGATGACTATTATTCACCAGTCTGGTTTATATCAATGCTTGCATCGTTCGGGACTTATCAAGAGAGAATCAAGTTTTCCGTGGAAACAAGGGTCAGTAGTGTGTGTCAGTCCTAAAAAACGGTTTTCACCCCTTTTCGCAATGTCATTTGGAACCGTCGCCAAATGAATGTGTGCAATAGGGTGTCTTTCCCACATGACCAAAAAATCGTCCGGGATAGGCCCTCCTAGGACCCAGGCTGGGGCCGTGTGCGATTGGGCGAGGCATGGAAACCCAATCATTTCTGTAGGTATGTCCATCCCACACGGTAATCCGAGAAAATCATTTCCGCAGGTATGTACATCCCACACGGTAATCTGAGAAAATCATTTCCGTAGGTATGTACATCCCACACGGTGAATCCGAGAAAAACATTTCCGGTCGTATGTATATCACACACAGTCAATCCAAGGAATACGTTTCCGTTCTTATGTACATCCCAGACAGTCAATCCAGGGAAAACGTTTCCGTTCGGACGTAAATCCCACACAGTTTTATGTGTAGGCTCGTGTTTTAAAGGTGTAACTATCACACACGGTCTTCCTTGGTTAACTGTTTGCTTTTATCAACTATATCACACACGATTTGATGAAGAAAACTATGTGGCGTTGGGCTATACATCGCAAGCGCTTTTACTGCTAGAACAGTTTGCAAAGGTCCATGACTGTCTGTTCTATTTTTATTTTTGCCTGTAATTTATTATTCTAATTGTAAATTTTGAAATACAAACCATGCAATTCAAAATTTCAGCACAATGGTTCAACAACAAATCCATAAATAAAATTGCCAGTAAAATATGTTCAGTAATCATAGGATTAGGCAGCAATTAACTATGATGAACCGCAATTTTTAAAGGCGGTAAAGGTGAAGAGACAAGCGTAAATCATTTTGACTGCCGACAGTGTTGAAGAAGTGGAATGCCCATAATGTGCCTTCTTGCATGCCATAGGCACGAACCACTTTTGTCCAACCCCTTGTGATGATCACCCGCCCATCCTTCACCGCCTTCAGGAAGACTTCTAGAGCATTACCATGGTATCATGAATTATATACTTTAATGTTAGTTGCTTCCACTCCGGTCATGTAGTTTGCAAGGTAATCATCAGTAAATAGCTTCGGAAACCACAAAAAAGACAAAAATATCTGATACTGAGGTATAATAGAGTAACTTGTTGTGGGCAGGGGGAAAAGGCAACACATTACTTACCATCCTAAAGTCCACAGTTGTCTTCGACAAAGTGTAAATAAAGAGCTTAATTCCAGTCACCCGTTTCTTTCGCCTAACAATCTTTCTTAGTTTCCTCACTTGACGCTTCTTCATGAATATCTCATTGCCCCATACACAAAAGGGATCGAAGCGTGGATTAGTACCCTTCATATATGTACCTACAAGCAACTAGTAAATGTTAGAAGCTAAACAGAGATTGCACAAATGTTGTAAAATACAACTACCTATGTTCCTAAGTACAAGTATTTTTTTGAGATTTCAGTATGAACTACATACAGATGTATATAGAATTATAGATATAGTTTAGATTAGAATCTAGATTCACTCATTTTGCTCCTTATGTAGTCTATATTAGACTCTCTAAAAATACTTATATTTAGGAATAGATGGTGTATAAGACAAGGGATGCAGCTAACCTCGACGGCAAACAACAGCATCGCCCTTTGTAGCCCTGTGTAAGTACATGGAAAGCTAATGTTAACTACAACAAGGTTAACATCCACCAAAAATAGCAAATGGTAATAAAATGGCAACATCTGTAGTGATATCTTCATTTCGAAAGAGTATCACGGTAGCAAAGGGATGGATTAAAAAATGGATACAACCGTTAACTGCAACAGGCTTAACAACATCCTAATTCATGTTTTGTAAGTTTGTAGCCATTGAAATACAACTCTTTAAAAATTGATACAACTGTTAATTGCAACAAGCTTAATGGCCATTGAAACCGGTACTGAAAAAAATGCAGTTGACAGAGTTAAACATCACAGGGCAAGTGCGGCCAGAGCAGATAATGGCCCATTTGTCTACAAAAAGGTAGGGAAAATAGCTCAAATGTGTTAGGCACGTTTACTACAACATGCTTAATACATCGACAGTACAAAACATAGCCATTAATTGCAACTGGTATTGGTAAGATTGAACTGGTGGGTTCATACTTGGTTAGTCCTGAGAGGTACTTGCCGGGGAACTTCATCTTGGCCAGAGCCCGCCCAAAGTTAGTGGCAGCGGAGGCGAGCCGTTCCTCCGGGTCGATGCGTGGATCAGTGCCACTGACATATGTACCTACAGGCAACCAGTAAATGGTAGAAGTTAAAATGCAATTGCACAAATGATGTGAAATACTGTAAGACATGGGATACACCTAACCTTGACGGCAAACAACAACATCGGCCATTATGACCCTGCGTAAGTACATGAACAAGCATGTTAAGTACAACAGGGTTAGCATCCACCAAAAATAGCAAATGGGGCAGCATCTCTAGTATATCTTGTTGGGGATCGTAGCAGAAATCAAAAAATTTCTACGCATCACCAAGATCAATCTATGGAGTAATCTAGCAACGAGGGAGAGGGGAGTGCATCTACATACCCTTGTAGATAACTAAGCGGAAGCATTACAAGAACGCAGATGAAGGAGTCGTACTCGTAGCGATTCAGATCGCGGTTGATTCCGATCTAAGCGCCGAACAACGACGCCTCCACGTTCAACACACGCGCAGCCCGGTGACGTCTCCCATGCCTTGATCCAGCAAGGGGAGAAGGAGAGGTTGGGGAAGACTCCGTCCAGCAGCAGCACGACGGCGTGGTGGTGGTGGAGGAGCGCGGGACTCCAGCAGGGCTTCGCCAAGCACTACGAGAGACGAGGAGGGAGAGAGGTAGGGCTGCACCAAGAGAGAGAGGTCAAACCGTATGTTGGGCAGCCCCATACCTCATGTATATATAGGGGGAGGGGAGGGGCTGCGCCTCCTCTAGGGGTCCCTCTCTGAGGGGGGCGGCAGCCCTAGATCCTATCTAGAGTGGCGGCCAGAGGGGAGAGGAAGAGGGGGGCGCACCAGGATGGGCCCTAGGGCCCATCTGCCCTAGGGTTTGCCCCCCTCCCCTCTTAAAGGCGCCTTGGGCCCTGTGGGAGGCTCCCCAGCCCATCTAGGGGCTGGTCCCTTCCCACTATTGGCCCACGTAGGCCTCCGGGGCTGGTGGCCCCTCCCGGTGGACCCCCGGACCCTTCCGTTGGTCCCGGTACATTATCGGTGATGCCCGGAACACTTCCGGTGGCCAAATCCTCACTTCCTATATATCAATCTTTACCTCCGCACCATTCCGGAAATCCTCGTGACGTCCGGGATCTCATCCGGGACTCCGAACAACATTCGGTAACCGTGTACATACTTTCCCTATAACCCTAGCGTAATCGATCCTTAAGTGTGTAGACCCTACGGGTTCGGGAGTCATGTAGACATGGCCGAGACAACTCTCCGGTAAATAACCAACAACGGGATCTGGATACCCATGTTGTCCCCCACATGCTCCACGATGATCTCGTCGGATGAACCACGATGTCAAGGATTCCATCAATCCCGTATACAATTCCCTTTGTCTACCGGTATAGTACTTGCCAGAGATTCGATTGTCGGTATCCCGATACCTTCTTCAATCTCGTTATCGGCAAGTCTCTTTACTCATTCCGTAACACATCATCACGTGATCAACTCCTTGATCACATCGTGCACATTATGATGATGTCTTACCGAGTGGGCCCAAAGATACCTCTCTGTCACACGGAGTGACAAATCCCAGTCTCAATTCGTGCCAACCCAACAGACACTTTCGGAGATACCCGTAGTGCACCTTTATAGCCACCCAGTTACGTTGTGACGTTTGGCGCACCCAAAGCATTCCTACGGTATCCGCGAGTTGCACAATCTCATGGTCTAAGGAAAAGATACTTGACATTTAGAAAAGCTTTAGCATACGAACTACACGATCTTGTGCTAGGCTTAGGATTGGGTCTTGTCCATCACATCATTCTCCTAATGATGTGATCCCGTTATCAATGACATCCAATGTCCATGGTCAGGAAACCGCAACCATCTATTGATCAACGAGCCAGTTAACTAGAGGCTCACTAGGGACATGGTGTTTGTCTATGTATCCACACATGTATCTGAGTTTCCTATCAATACAATTCTAGCATGGATAATAAACAATTATGATGAACAAGGAAATATAATAATAACCAATTTATTATTGCCTCTAGGGCATATTTCCAACAGTCTCCCACTTGCACTAGAGTCAATAATCTAGCTCACATCGCCATGTGATTAACACTCATAGGTCACATCGCCATGTGACTAACATCCAAAGAGTTTACTAGAGTGAATAATCTAGTTCACATCACTATGTGATTAGCACTCAATGAGTTCTGGGTTTGATCATGTTATGCTTATGAGAGAGGTTGTAGTTAACGGGTCTGCAACATTCAGATCCCTATGTATTTCGCAAAATTTTATGTCATATCGTAGATGCTGCTACCACGTTCCACTTGGAGCTATTCCAAATTGTTGCTCCATTTACGTATCCGGTATCTCTACTCAAAGCTATCCGGATAGGTTTTAAGCTTGCATCGACGTAACTCTTTACGTCGAACTCTTTATCACCTCCATAACCGAGAAACATTTCCTTATTACTCTAACGATAATTTTGACCACTATATAGTGATCCACTCCTGGATCACCTTTGTACCCTCTTGCCAGACATGTGGCAAGGCACACATCAGGTGCGGTACTCAGCATGGCATACCGTATAGAGCCTATGACAAAAGCATAGGGGACGACCTTCGTCCTTCCTCTTTCTTCTGCCGCGGTCAAGCTTTGAGTCTTACTCAACTTCACACCTTACAACTCAGGTAAGAACTACTTCTTTGACTCATCTATTTTGAAATCCTTCAAAACATGTTAAAGGTGTGTATTCTTTTGAAAGTATCATTAGGCGTCTTGATCTATCTCTATAGATCTTGATGGCCAATATGTAAGCAGCTTTATCCAGGTCTTCCTTTGAAAAACAACCCTTTATGCTTACCATAAATTCTACATCATTTCGGATCAACAATATACTTATCAGAAATGTTGTAGTGCTCCCACTCACTTTATTGTAAATACAAGTTTCTAACAAACTTTGTATAAACCCAAAAACTTTGATCACTCCATCAAAGCGTATATTCCGACTCCGAGATGCTATCTCTAGTTCATGGAAGGATCGCTGGAGCTAGCATACCTTTTAGCATCCTTAGGATCGACAAAACCTTTCTGATTGTATCACATACAACCTTTCCTTACGAAAAGAATATTGTATCTCAATGGCTTGCCGATCATCAGGCAAGTCCACCAAAGTCCATACTTTGTTTTGATACATGGATCCTTTCTCGGAGTTCTCGGCTTCAAACCATTTGTCGGAATACGGGCCCACCATCGCATCCCCATAGTTCGTAGGTTCATTGTTGTCCAACAACATGACATCTAAGACAGGATCACCGTACCACTCAGGAGTTGTACATATCCTTGTCGACCTACGAGGTTCGATAGCAACTTGATCCGAAGCTTCATGATCACTATCATTAGTTTCCTCTTCAACATTCGTAAGTTCCATAGAAACATCTTTCTGTGTTGCACTACTCTCCGGTTGAAGTGAGGGTTCGACAACCTCATCAAGTTCTATCTTCCTCCCACTCAATTCTTTCGAGAGAAACTCCTTCTCGAGAAAGTACCCGTTCTTAGCGACAAACATTTTTGCCCTTGGATCTGAGATAGAAGGTATACCCAACTGTTACCTTTGGGTATCCTATGAAGATGTATTTGTCCGCTTTGGGTTTGAGCTTTTTCCTGCTGAAGCCATAAGCATCGCAGTCCCAAACATTAAGAAACGACAACTTTGGTTTCTTGCCAAACCATACTTCATACGGCGTCGTCTCAACGGACTTCGATGGTGCCCTATCTAAAGTGAATGCACGTGTCTCTAATGCACAACCTCAAAATAGCGGTAGATCGGTAAGAGACATCATAGATCGCACCATATCTTATAAGGTTTGATTACGCCGTCCGGACACACCATTACGCTATGGTGTTCCAGGTGGCTTCAACTGCGAAACAATTCCACAATGTCTTAAGTGATTGCGAAACTCATAACTCAGAAAATCTCCCCTTGATAAGATCGTAGGAACATGACCTTCTTGTTATGACGATTCTTAACTTCACTCTGAAATTGCTTGAACCTTTCAAATGTTTCAGACTTTTGCTTCATTAAGTAAATATACCCATATCTACTCAAATCGTCAGTGAAGATGCAAAAATAATGATATCCACCACATGCCTTAATTCTCACTAGACCATGACGACACGTGTTACCGCGACCGTCCTTTGTGTAAATATAGGCGAAGTTATGATGACTTTTTTATAACAATATAGAATACATGTACTTGTTCTTATGAGGATAATATAGATGAACTTTTGTTCTTAGGAGGATAATATAGATGAACTTTACTTCATTTACGATATAGAATATTGATATCTTAGGAGGATAGAATAGATGAACTTTTCTCAGGAGGACAATATAGGACAAATACAATTGTAAAGTTTAGTTACCAAACCCTGAGATAATACCATAGGAGTTTCCACAATATTAATTGTAATGTCAGATGACAAATCCATGGGTGATGCACGATCAGCCTTCTGGGGTCTTCGTGAGTGTCAAAAGTGTGTATACATATAACTCACTTGTGCAATTAAAAAATGGTCATTGGTTGGTTGTTATGCCAACTCGAGAACTTTTTATGACAAATCTTATTGGCGAATAATAATTTAATGGGTTAGCAAATCTATATTTCAAAGTAGTGATATGTCACACTACTCAAAGAGAATGATATTGAGCTCGTTCTAGTTATAGTGTGTGGGATATGCAGGTGCAAAACTTAGAATTCTTTGGTTGTAGGCAACTAAGGACTTGATCATGCTACGAAGATGCAAGCTCAGGAAATTATCTGAGAGAGACCAAGGGGAACGGGGCTCAACCTGTGCTTCCTGTCCAATCTTGCATAGGAATCTTATATGGTTATTTAAGTGGATAGCCATGATTAGGTACATGAATCTTTCTTAATTAGGCATGGTGAGAACTGGCCAAGGATGATATGCAAGTGCATGTGTCAGCTAGCTACAGTGACATTCATTGCCATTCTTTTATATGTAATCTCCATGCAGGACTCATGAGTTGGCATATATCCTTAGGCCATTGGTTTGGGAATTGATGCTATCTAGAGGTCGAGTCAGGGTCCTATAATCTCTGCAACTTTAGCTGGTCATCATGCATTAAAGCAATATTAATGCTGACATGGACCAAATTTTCAAGAACTATTAAATCTTAGAAAATAGTTACAGAAGACATCATAGTTGATTGGTACAAATTATCCACAGTGAAACTGAACACAATATAAAGCAAAATGGCATAGATCACACTACGAGCAGGCATGGTACATTTAGACGCACGTAGAAACTCACCATGGTGAAACTGGATTCAATGGAATAACATCTTTTTGAGGGTCCTGACATAAAACATGAGATAGTTCTTCATGTTCCATCCTGCTTTTATTTTTCACATTGAAAATTCCCTGACATCATTATTACAGCATAAATAAGCAACCTTAAATGGAAGAAGATGCATATATCTTACCTCAGCTTCTCAAACAACTAAAATATATATAGCTTGTCAGTAAGGTGTCTCTTTTCCTTGTGCTGATATCAACCTAATAGCCGCACACTATAGTAGAGGAATTGGAGTTTATATCTAAACAAATAGGAAAAAATTCAGGTGAGGTTGCTTTATCTAAAAAACTACAAACATATTTTCCCCTAATGATAGTGCACCAAACAAATTGTCTCCTTCTATATACGCTGTAGGGCAATTATCTTCACCAACATTTTGCAAAAGAAAAAAATCATTGAATACTCTTGTCAGCCTTTAACGCAAATGCCATGTGAAATATCCGCAAATATATAAATAAGAAAACTTGGTGAGTGAGCAGCTGGCTAGCTATAAAACCGTCAGCAGCCAGTACATTTTTTATTTTTCTTCAGGTACAAGCCTACAATTTGATCCATGTCAGCGACAATATGTAAGAAATCAATGAGGCCACATTATTCAGTTGGACTTACATAGGTTTCCTTCTAACTTGTAAAAATCTAACCATTCAGTTCACCATCACCTATAGATGACTCACACAGTCAGACATACGAATTTAAATGAGATATGAAAACATCTTGAACAAAGTTAGAAAAAAGAAGTGATGCAAACAATGATGTACTGCTTTTTGTCGGAGGCGGCGGTGTGGGATCAGACACGCCAACAAGGGGCACACGGGCTGCGATGGAGCTGATCTGTGATAGTTAGGGTTAGAGAGAGAGAGAGAGAGAGATCGCGTGCGCAACAGATCTCACCTGGAAGGGGGAGGCACTTCATCGCTCCGTACCACCGCATGTGGAGCTATAGATCTCATCTGGAAGGAGGGGGCACTTCATCGGCACCGCCGCCCGGCGCGGTTAGGATGAGGAGGCGCTGAGAGATAGAAGTCAAAACGAAGGGGTGTCGTCGAGCGAAGGGAACCAGTGGCTGGCTCGTTCCTTGTTTCCTTGTGAGTTTTCAATGAGCTTCCTGCGAGAACGAGGGCCCAATTAACCACGTGGCTGCAATTTTGCTGCCGGAGCAGCTGCCGGAGCCCGTTAGCGATCCTTATTAGCGAACGGAGCTAGATTAGGCGTGATTCACAGCAAATCCGACGGTCAAAAGGCCTCAACAGTGACGATCGAACGGCTAGAAATGTTGATGGGCTAAGAGGGCTGGAAAAGTGCTCGTTTATAATGTTTCTAAATTGGTTCACACACATCAGCATGTATGATTTCCAACAAGTCACTTGCCCGTTTCATTGTACCTTAAAACGGGATCTTAGTCATCCTACCCATGAGGCATGGCTCGCATGTGTCAAGCGATTCAAAATCAAGTGACTCCAAACATCCATCAACATGGAGTTTCTTCATGCATTTTATGCCAAAACGACCTAAGCGGCAGTGCCACAAGAAAGTGGTACTATCATTATTAACTCTACATCTTTTGGCATTTAATATTATTATCATGTGTATTACTATGATCGGGATTTAATAAAACATTGGGTGCATGACCATAAAGGTATTATTCATGTAAACAGAATAACCATTATTCTCTAACTTAAATGAATAACCGTATTGCAATGAACATGATCTCATCATGTTCATGCTCAACGTAGACACCTGATAACATTTATCTAGGTTCAACACTAATACCGAAGGTAGAGGGAGCGTGCGATGGTGATCTTATCAACCTTGGAAGCAATTCCAACACACATCGTCACCTCGCCCTTAGCTAGTCTCCGTTCAGTCCGTAGCTTTTAGTTCAAGTCACTAATAATAGCAACTGAACCAGTATCTAATACCCAGGTACTACTAGGAGTACTAGTAAGGTACACATCAATAACACGTGTATCAAATATACTTTGTTGAAGTTCCCAGCTTTCTTATCTACCATGTATTTGGGGTAGTTCCGCTACCATGTGACCGTTCCCCTTACAATAGAAGCACTTAGTCTCAAGGTTTGGGTTCAACCTTGGGTTCCTTCATTAGAGCGACAACCGGTTTGCCATTCATGAAGTTTCCCTTCCAGCCCTTGCCCCTTTTGAAACCAGTGGTCTTGTTAAACCATAAACACTTGATGCTCCTTCTTGATTTCTACTTTTGCGGTCTTAAGCACCGCTAATAGCTTCGGGATCATCTCCATCCTTTGCATGTCATAGTTCATCACGAAGTTCTAGTAGCTTGGTGATAGATTCTAGAGAATTCCGTCAACCACTATCTCATCTGGAAGATTAACTCCCACTTGGTTCAAGTGATTTTAGCACCCAGACATTCTGAGCACATGCTCACTAGTTGAGCTATTCTCCTCCATCTTGTTGGTAAAAGAACTTGTCAGAGATCTCATACCTCTCAACACGGGCATGACCTGAAATCCCAATTTCAGCTCTTGGAACATCTCATATGTCTTATGGCGTTCAAAACGTCATTGGAATCCTGATTCTAAGTCGTAAAGTATGGTGCACTAAACTATCAAGTAGTCATCAGGACGTGTCTGTCAGGTGTTCACAACATCCACACACGACATTGTAGGGGTTTGCTCAAAGACGTAAGTTTTCTGTGTAGCAGTGAGGACTACAGACCCAGTCTGTATCATTGCTTACAATATCTTTCAACTTAGTCTTTCTCTAGGATCGTATTAAACAGGGAGCTATAACGCAGCTATTGGTCTACAACATAATTTGCGAAGACAACTTAGACTATTGTTCATGACAAATAAGTTCATCTAATGAACTCCCACTCAGATAGACATCTCTCTTGTCATCTAAGTGATACATGATCCGAATCGACTAGGCCGTGTCCAATCATCATGTGAGACGGACTAGTCATCAACGGTGAACATCTTTATGTTGATTGTATCTTCTATATGACTCATGTTCGACCTTTCGGTCTTCCGTGTTCCGAGGCCATGTCTGTACATGCTAGGCTCGTCAAGTGAACCCTAAGTGTATTGCGTGTGTAAATCTGGCTAACACCCGTTGTATGCGAACGTTAGAGCCTATCACACCCGATCATCACGTGGTGCTTCGGAACAACGAACCTTAGCAACGGTGCACAGTTAGGGGGAACACAATTCTTGAAATTTTAGTGAGAGATCATCTTATTTACTACCGTCGTTCTAAGCAAATAAGATGTAAAACATGATAAACATCACATGTAATCAAATAGTGACATGATATGGCCAATATCATTTTGCTCCTTTTGATCTTCATCTTCGGGGCTCTATGATCATCATCGTCACCGGCATGACACCATGATCTCCATCATCGTGTCTTCATGAAGTTGTCTCGCCAAAGATTACTTCTACTACTATGGCTAATGGTTAGCAATAAAGTAAAGTAATTACATGGCGTTTTCAGTGACACGCAGGTCATACAATAAAATAAGACGGCTCCTATGGCTCCTGCCGGTTCTCATACTCATCGACATGCAAGTCGTGATTCCTATTACAAGAACATGATCAATCTCATACATCACATATATATCATTCATCACATGCTTTTGGCCATATCACATCACACGGCACATGCTGCAAGAACAAGTTAGATGTCCTCTAATTGTTGTTGCAAGTTTTTACGTGGCTGCTATAGGTTTCTAGCAAGAACGTTTCTTACCTACGCCAAAACCACAACGTGATATGCAAATTTCTATTTACCCTTCACAAGGACCCTTTTCATCGAATCCGATCCGACTAAAGTGGGAGAGACACACACCCGCTAACCACCTTATGCAACTAGTGCATGTCAGTCGATGGAATCTGTCTCACGTAAGAGTACGTGTAAGGTCGGTCCGGGCCGCTTCATCCCACGATGCCGCCGAATCAAGATAAAACTAGTCACGGCAAGTAAATTGACAAATCGACACCCACAACTACTTTGTGATCTACTCGTGCAAGAAACTACGCATAGACCTAGCTCTGATACCATTGTTGGGGATCGTTGCAGAAATCAAAAAAATTCTACGCATCACCAAGATCAATCTATGGAGTAATCTAGCAACGATGGAGAGGGGAGTGCATCTACATACCCTTTTAGATCGCTAAGCGGAAGATTTACACGAACGCGGATGAAGGAGTCGTACTCGTAGCGATTCAGATCGCAGTTGATTCCGATCTAAGCGCCGAACAACGGCGCCTCCGCGTTCAACACACGTGCAGCCTGGTGACGTCTCGCACGCCTTGATACAGCAAGGGGAGAAGGATAGGTTGGGGAAGACTCCATCCAGCAGCAGCACGAGGGCGTGGTGGTGGTGGTGGAGCGCGGGACTCCAGCAGGGCTTCGCCAAGCACTGCGAGAGACGAGGAGGGATTGAGGTAGGGCTGCACCAAGAGAGAGAGAACAAACCGTATGTTGGGCAGCCCCATACCTCAAGTATATATAGGGGGAGGGGAGGGGCTGCGCCTCCTCTAGGGTTCCCTCTCTGAGGGGGGGAGGCAACCCTAGATCCCATCTAGGGTGGCGGCCAGAGGGGAGAGGGAGAGGGGAGCGCACCAGGATGGGCCCTAGGGCCCATATGCCCTAGGGTTTGCCCCCCTCCCCTCTTGGAGGCATATTGGGCCCTGGTGGGAGGCGCCCTAGACCATCTAGGGGCTGGTCCCTTCCCACTATTGGCCCACGTAGGCCTCCGGGGCTGGTCGCCCCTCCCGGTGGACCCCCAGACCCTTCTGGTGGTCCCGGTACATTACCGGTGATGCCCGGAACACTTCCGGTGGCCAAATCCTCACTTCCTATATATCAATGTTTACCTTCGGACCATTCCGGAACTCCTCGTGACGTCTGGGATCTCATCCGAGACTCCGAAAAACATTCGGTAACCGCATACAGACTTTCCCTATAACCCTAGCGTCATCGAACCTTAAGTGTGTAGACCCTACGGGTTCGAGAATCATGCAGACATGGCTGAGACAACTCTCTGGTCAATAACCAACAGCGGTATCTGGATACCCATGTTGGCTCCCACATGCTCCACGATGATCTCAATCGATGAACCACGATGTCAATGATTCAATCAATCCCGTATACAATTCCCTTTGTCTACCAGTATAGTACTTGCACGAGATTCGATCGTCGGTATCCCGATACCTGGTTCAATCTCGTTACCGGCAAGTCTCTTTACTTGTTCCGTAACACATCATCCCATGATCAACTCCTTGATCACATTGTGCACATTATGATGATGTCTTACCGAGTGGGCCTAGAGATACCTCTCCGTCACACGGGGTGACAAATCCCCGTCCCGATTCGTGCCAACCCAACAGACGCTTTCGGAGATACCCGTAGTGCACATTTATAGCCACCCAGTTACGTTGTGACGTTTGGCACACCCAAAGCATTCCTACGGTATCCGGGAGTTGCACAATCTCATGGTCTAAGGAAAAGTTACTTAACATTTAGAAAAGCTTTAGCATACGAACTACACGATCTTGTGCTACGCTTAGGATTGGGTCTTGTCCATCACATCATTCTCCTAATGATGTGATCCCGTTATCAATGACATCCAATGTCCATGGTCAGGAAACCGCAACCATCTATTGATCAACGAGCCAGTCAACTAGAGGCTCACTAGGGACATGGTGTTTGTCTATGTATCCACACATGTATCTAAGTTTCCTATCAATACAATTCTAGCATGGATAATAAACAATTATCAAGAACAATGAAATATAATAATAACCAATTTATTATCGCCTCTAGGGCATATTTCTAACATATCTTCATTGCAGAGAGTAGCATGGTAGCAAATGGACATATTAAGAAATGGATGCAACTATTAATTGCAACAGGCTTAACAACATCCTAAGTCATGTTTTGTAAGTTTGTAGCCATTGAAATGCAACTGTTTAAAAATGGATTCAACTGTTAATTGCAACAAGATTAATAGACATTGAAACCGGTATTGATGAAAATGCAGCATAGTTAAACATCACAAGGCAGGTGTTGCCAGAGCAGAGAATGGCCCAGATGTCTATAAAAAGGTAGGGAAAGTAGCAAAAACGTGTTAGGCATGTTTGCTAGAAAATTCTTAATACATCGACCATATAGAACATAGCCATTAATTGCAACTAGTATTGGTAAGATTGAACTGGTGAGTACATACTTGGTAAGTCCTCAGAGGTAGTTCCTAGGGCACTTCATCTTGGCCCGAGCTTGCTCAAAATCAGCGACGGCGGAGGCGAGCTGTGCCTCCGGGTTGAAGCGTGGATCGGTGCCACTGACATGTGTACCTACAGGCAACCAGTAAATGGGTAGAAGTTAAACTGCAATTGCACAAATTATGTGAAATACTATAATACATGGGATGCAGCTCACCTCGACGGCAAACAAAAGCATCGGCCGTTATGACCCTGCGTAAGTACATGGACAGGCATGTTAAGTGCAACAAGGTTAGCATCCACTAAAAATAGCAAATGGGCAGCATCTCTAGTGATATCCTGAATCATGTATTGCAAGTTTGTTGCTGGTATTGGTGAAATTGGGCTGGACACGGTAATATTTGAACATCACACAGTGTGTAGTACTGAAATAAACAAGGCAGGAACATGCTTAATACATCAACCATACAAATCATAGCCGTTGCAAGTGGTATTGGTAAGGTTTAGCTGGTCAGATCTTATCTTTTAAGTCCTGGGGGGTAGTCGCTGGGGGCCTTTACCTGGGCTAGAGCCTGCACCATGTCGGCGGCGGCGACGGAGGTGAGGTGTTCCTCCGGGTGAACACGCACTGTGGCCATTGCACCATGGACCGCCATCAGCTCCTGCAGGGGGATTTGGAGGCATGAGGATGTTTCGTAGGCGTCATTTAAGCAATCAGGCCGGGGACGTGATAGAGATCAATGGGTTACCTGACTGGATCCAAGTAGAACGTAGATGTGGTTGAAGCTGTGGATGCGGCGGCGACGGTTTGAGATGCCGGTGGGGGAGACGCGAGGGAGGGGGGATACTGAGGGGAAGGGGATGTGGTTGGAGGAATAAATTTTAAAACTACGCGCCTAATGAAAATTTTAGTGAAAAATTTGAAACTTGGGCGGGGAAACACACAACGCAGGCAAAGCGCGCAAAATACTCATGTCCGAGAAAAAAGAAAGTTGGCAGATCCCATCCCCAAAAAAATGTACACGTGTACTTGATTTTTTGGGTCAATGGTACGCCTGGTTTATTAGGAAATATCGCACAGGTAACTGACTTATGGGTCATTAACGCAAAAAACGCAGACGGGTACGGCATAGAAGCCATGTGTTTTGTGATCTTCTAATGATTAACGCAAAAAATGCACACGAGCACACATGCTAATCAATGCTCAAAGCCTTAACGGATTCTCTTACCGACATTGTACGTTAATACTACAAATTTAAAGTACTAGTGGTAATTTACTCTAATACTACAAACTTAAACTACTTCTCACATGCTTCCATCAGGGCATGCTGGCCAGACGCCGGCGTTCGCCTTCCCGGCCTTGTAGGTGGCAGCCCATCGTGCTTTGATATCCGCCAAGCTCCCCTCACCACGACGTGCGGCCTCTTTTTTTCTCGCGGCGGAGGGTCTCTCTTTTCTTGACTGCTTTCTGCCTTTTTCCGCTCCTTCTGTGCGGCTTTGGCCGCCTCTAGATCCACCACCCATTCGGCCATGGCAGCATCAAAGTCCGCCCATGTAACTGTCTGGCCACCGATGGCGGTGAGCTCAATACGGCGAGATGCCATCGCTTCCTTACCATGTGTGCGGCCGCGGGCGGCGAGGAACACGGCGTGGCGGGATGCCATCGCTTTGTTACAAGTCGTGCGCCGCGGTGCCATGGACGACGCCTGGAGAGACCTCCAGGACGGTGGGGCTGGGCAGCCGTACAATGCAGTGGTATTCAAGAGCTCAACCACAGACGACAACAGAAATTTGGCTTCCCTTACAATTTTGCTCGTTCATCATCGCACACGATTCATCTCCGTCGCTTCCGGAAACAGTGTGCGCTGAGCCTATTGTGTGTTGCGTTGTGATTGGCCGGAACCCCAACCACGCGGGTCGCACGTGTGCACCATTGGATGCGCCGCGATGGAATGGCAATCCACGTCCCTCACATCACACCCGTGCACCTGTAGCTGGATTGGATTTATATGCGCTAAATGCCTAGAAAATGCACATAATCCCCAAAATATGGTAAATGAGCCCGTAAAATGCCAAATTAGAACTCGGTGATTTGCAGGGTGTATGCTCATCATAGAAAAAAACTCGTGGACAAAGAACGAAGAAAATTTATATTCCCTTTCAATCTTGAGGATTTCCCTTTCGAAAGCATGGAACTTCCTCGGTGATGGTTCGATTTATGAAGGGCGTGCATGACAACATAAGCCAAACATTCTCAAATTTTTACCAAGCATGGTGAGGTCATACCATGGCACCATGCCAAGCATCATGTTTTTTAAGCATTTATTTAATTTTTTCTATAGTTGAAAACCAAACAAACAGACATTTCTGGTTGACTATTGCCACACATTTCATTGAAATATGTGTCCATTCCTTGAAAAAGGAATGAGAATTTACTAAATGGCACGAGCATGGTTTTCTAGGCCGTTCTTGTGGACCCTTTCATGCATCGATTGTTTGAACTTGAATTATGTGCATTAATGCTTAGGAAATGCACATAATCCCCTAAATATGGCAAATGAACCTGGAAAAGTGCCAAGTTTGAACATGGTAATTTGCAGGTTGTATGTTGATCGTAGAAAAACATTTGGACCCCCTTCAATCTTGGTGATTTCCCCCCTGAAACCATGAAACTTCCTCTGTGATGGTTCGATTTATGAAAGGCCCGCATCACGACATAAGGAAAACATTCTCCAATTTTTACCAGGGCATGGTGAGGCCATACCATGGCACAACGCCATGCGTCATGTTTTCCAACCATGTGTTTCATTTTTGGTATAGTTGTTTACCGAGTAAACGACGCATTTATGGTTGACTATTGCCACACATGTCCTTGAAATATCTACCCATTCCTTGTAAAAGGCATGAGAACGTGCTAAATAACATGAGCATGGTTTTCTAGACCGTTCTTGTGCACCTTTTCATGCATTGATTGTTCGAATTTGAATTATGTCCAGTAGTGCCTAGAAAATGCACATAATCCCCTAAATATGGGAAATGAGCCCAGGGAAATGTCAAATTTCAACATGTTGCATCTGAGGAAGTATGTTGATCGTTGGAAAAAACTGAATGACAAACTAGGACAGAAATTAGGATTCCCCTTCAATCTTGGGGATTTCCCCTCTCGAAAACATGGAACTTCCTCGGTGATGGTTCGATTTATGAAGGGCATGCATGACAACATAAGCCAAACCTTCTCAAATTTTAACCAAGGCATGGTGAGGTCATACCATGGCACCATCCAGGCATCATGTTTTTTAAGCATTTATTTCATTTTTTCTATAGTTGAAAACCCAACAAATAGACATTTGTGGTTGACTATTGCCACACATTTCATCAAAATATCTGTCCATTCCTTGAAAAAGGCATGAGAATGTACTAAATGGCACGAGCATGGTTTTCCAGACCGTTCTTGTTCACCTTTTCATGCACCGATTGTTTGAATTTGAATTATGTCCTTTAATGCCTAGAAAAATGCACATAATCCCCTAAATATGGTAAATGAGCCTGGGAAAATGTCAAATTTGAACATGGTGATTTGCAGGTTGTATGTAGAAAAAAACTCGTGGACGAAGGACAAAGGAAATTTGGACCCCCTTCAATCATGGTGATTTCCCCCTTGAAACCATGAAACTTCCTCGGTGATGGTTCGATTTATGAAAGGCGCCCATCACGACATAAGGAAAACATCCTCTAATTTTTACCAAGGCATGGTGAGGCCATACCATGGCACCATGCCAGGCGTCATGTTTTCCAACCATGTGTTTCATTTTTTGTATAATTGTTAACCGAGTAAACGACGCGTTTATGGTTTACAATTGCTACACATTTCCTTGAAATATCTGCCCATTCCTTGTAAAAGGCATGAGAATGTGCTAAATAACACGAGCATGGTTTTCCAGACCGTTCTTATGCACCTTTTCATGCACCTATTTTTCAAATTTGAATTATGTCCATTAATGCCTAGAAAATGCACATAATCCCCTAAATATGGTAAATGAGCCCGGGAAAATGTCAAATTTGAACACGTTGCATTTGAGGCAGTATGTTGATCGTTGGAAAAGAACTGAATGACAAACTAGGACAAAAATTAGGATTCCCCTTCAATCTTGGGGATTTTCCCTCTCGAAAGCATGGAACTTCCTCGGTGATGGTTCGATTTATGAAGGGCGTGCATGACAACATAAGCCAAATCTTCTCAAATTTTTACCAGGGCATGGTGAGGTCATACAATGGCACCATGCCATGCACCATCTTTTTAAGCATTTATTTCATTATTTCTATAGTTGAAAACCCAACAAATAAACATTTGTGGTTGACTATTGCGACACATTTCATCGAAATATCTCTCCGTTCCTTGTAAAAGGCATGAGAATTTACTAAATGGCACTTGTGGACCCTTTCATCCATCGATTTTTTGAACTTGAATTATGCGCATTAATGCCTAGGAAATGCACATAATCCCCTAAATATGGCAAATGAACCCGGGAAAGTGCCAAATTTGAACACGGTGATTTGTAGGTTGTATGCTCATCATAGAAAAAACTCGTGGACAAAGGACAAAGGAAATTAGGATCCCCCTTCAATCTTTGTGATTTCCCCATAGAAACCATGAAACTTCCTCGAATGATGGTTCATTTTATGAAAGGCCCACATCATGACATAAGGAAAACATTCTGAAATTTTTACCAGCGCATGGTGAGGCCATACCATGGCACCACACCAGGCGTCATGTTTTCCAACCATGTGTTTCATTTTTTGTATAGCATGAGCATGGTTTTCCAAACAATTGTTGTGCACCTTTTCATGCACTCATTATTTGAATTTGAATTATGTGCATTAATGCATACACAATGCACATAATCCCCTAAATATTGTAAATGAACCTGGAAAAGTGTCAAATTTGAAGACGGTGATTTGCAGGGTTTATGTTCATCATAGAAAAAAAAATCATGGATGAAGGACACAGGAAATTTGGATTCACATTCAATCTCGGTGATTTACTATCGCACACGATTCATCTCTGTCGCCTCTGCGAACCATGTGTATTCACTCACACATGCAAAAGGAAAAGAAAACCCTCGCCCACTTCGTCCCAACTCACTCGCCGCGGACTCCTCCACAACTCTGCACCCTAAGCTCGACGGCTGTTGGCGGCGGGCGTAGGTCGCGCTCCAAACGGCACTGGATTTCGCCTCCACTGCTTTCCGCCGCCTATCTGCACCGACATTGTAGACTCTAGTCGACTGGGGTTTTCTGCGGGATTGGGCGAGTGATTTTTCTCATGGAGAAGGTAATCAACTTAATTAGCGAAATATTCAGTCATCTCTTATCGCAGTCCGTTCGTCACTGTTAATCAACCGGCGGAAATCGCCGTGGAATCATTGTTGTTCTAGCTGATTCGTGGGTGTTCATTCATGTGTGCACAGTGCGAGCACAAATTGGGCAACTGTGGTCGTGGCCAGTCGGAAACGAAGTTCTATCTCACCATTCCGGATGACTTCAGGGAGCGCTCGGTATGTTCAATCTCAACGTACCACGGTCGGCATGGCCTAAATTTGTGAACATATACCGTCTATTTCTACATTATCTATATATTTGCATCAAATCTTTGTTACATTTACTATTTTTTATTCTATATTTTTGTAATTTGCTTGCATCTATATATGGATATGTTCTATCAGTTACTCCCATATTTGCATCTTGATTGGTTATTTCAATATATCTAATTTACGATCTTAATTTCCATTTCAAGCAGTACATCCCTTGCTTTGCAAGAACAGGGGTAGAAGGAAATCTTGGGTTTTACTTTGCTGATGACTCCCAGGATGTCATATTGACAACGCAACATGGATTTACAATGACGGTTAGCGTAAAACTTGATAAAGATGGTCACTCCTATTTTAATGCGGACCTTTGGTGCAAAATGTCTAAGTGTTATGAACTAAAAGCTGGCAATAAAATTCTAGTGCGTGCACCATAGCCCGTTCTAATTAACATGGATGTTTACTTCCCGAACGTCATCAGCCGATCAAAGTCTGATCGAGGTTAGTGTCCTTTCAACTTTCTCCATGTTGTCATATTACTATTTAAACCAATTGATCACTATTTAAGCAACCAATTGTGATATCATATTCTGACTCCGTTCCTAGGCAGTAACAAATTCTGTTTACCAATTTATGCGCACAATATATTCTTCTGCCATGTTTTGAATATATAATACCTTTCTACCTTTTAAGAAGGATATGTTGGATGCATACTGAATGATCTGTATGTTACTAAGCGTACCAAATTTCACTGGAAGGACTTGAAGCATGTCATAAACTTTGTTGATAATCTGATAGAGATAGCACAGTGTATGAACGCTGGATTTTAGATGGGTTAATTAGACCTATGGTGCAGACACTGAACAAGACCAATTGTGTGCACAAAGCGCTGGTAAAAAGTCTTATTTTAATGTTGATGGTCATAAACTATATATATCTTGAACGATATGTTACAATTGTTTTTTATTCTACATGGCAACATAAATTGCCCCCTGTAGCCATTCCTAGATCGATTTCCCGGCATGGTCGAATTACACTTGTGCTTGCTAATAACGCCAAAGTGATCGCAAGGTACTGCATTTCCCGCAAAAATGGAACCATTCAAATTAACAAGTTCTCCCTTCTCGTGGCAATGCATCTATATTGGAAAATTGGAGACACTGTTCCACTCCTGCCCTACCAAGGCACAGGAGGGCTCTTCCTTTTCATTGACGAGATGCCGAGTCGCCATGATCAAGCTGCTTCCAGTGGATAGTTGTGGTTGTTGGCCCTCAGCCTCTTAAAATGTGCTAGCTGTTACTACATATGTTAAGTATGTAGATATGGACCATATGATTGTTGGCCCTTAGCCTCTTAAAATGTGATCGTTGTTACTATGTTAAATATATAGACATGGACCATATGGTTGTCAAAACCGTGTTACGAAGATCCTCCTTTTGTCGAATAGTGTAACCACTATATATATGTTACTCAAATGTTGTTACCCAAGTTCATAAATTTTCATGGAAAGTATAAGTATTGTACACAGTTCATTGAGTTTAAGCGTGTGCCCGATGTCTTGAAGACATTTGCATATTAATTATCCATATTGAAAATTCACACACATGTTCACATAAGGAAACATATATGTAACATACTAATCATCCCACACGAGTGCTCGCGGACGCATCGTGTGCGATACTCCTAGCCACCGCAAGCAACTAGTTTGCATTTTTCAAAGTTTTTTGTACACACAGAATCACACACGAAGTAACTGTATTGACCGTCTGTGTTGTAGTTTCTCATCGCAAACAGTTCATTCGAGTCGGCTGTTTGCCACGTATCACCCACATCTTGTTTACATGGGTCGTTTGTGTTCTTTTGGCTCATCGCAAAGAGTTCATCCGAGTTAACTATATGCCATATATCGCACACACATTGATATGGCAGCCCGTTTCTGTTGTTCTACCTGATCGCAAATAGTTCGAATGGATTAACCGTGTGTCCTGCATCGCACACACATTGTTATGGCTGCCTGTTTCTGTTGTTCTGCCTCATCGCAGACAGTTTGAATGGATTAACCGTATGCCCTGTATCGCAGACGCAACTAAAATCTTAACCATGTTTGATGCATCCATCATCGCAAAAGTTTTGCACCTTTTTTGATGGTTTTTTAACACCACCGTTTGCGATTATTGCATCGCACACAGTTTCGGCAAAGGGTCTCTGATCATAGTGTCGCGTTAGTAGTCTCCTGCAGTAGTGGGTGATCGCACATTATTTTATTCACTCGTGTTACTAAAGCTTCCGTCGTCAAGGATGCAGTAATATTCCAAGTGCATAACTACTCCTTATTCAGTAATATTAAACATGATTATACATAACTACATATTAAAAAGGTATATAAATCATAGTCTGGACATCTCACACTTGCTAGCATGCGTAAATATGCATGTAAATTTGATCCATTTGAATGATTTTGTTTAACTTTAGGTACTTCTAAATTCTCATATGCTTGTATTTATCCGCACATTATGATGAACTACAATCTTTTTTAGATTAATTAGAAGGATGCATCACAATAAAAAATGCTTCACAAGATGCCACTTCATCTTTTATTCTCACCAGCATGTGAATTTTAAGTTTTTACTTAGTGAACTATAGTATTGCAGGTTTCACATAATATTAGAGATATAAAGCTACCTAAGGTAATCAGACTGCGCATTTGAATGAGTACTGCAAGCTGGCAAGCTGGAAAGGTAAATAGGACCAGCGATGATGTTAGTATGTCAATGACATCATGTCGGTGTGGTGTTCATCGATCCCTTTTCTCTTTTTAATCTCTCCACATTTAGCACAATCCGTTCACCCATTGCAATCAATATTAATAATTGAATATGTAGTTGGGCATTCACTGTACCAAATTTACAGGAACATAGCCTCAATTAATTTTTGTTACTTGCATGTTTTTTTGTTGCTTATATTTTTTGAATCTAAATTTGTACATAATTCCTAAGGGATAATCTCGAAATAAGAAAGAAATTCTTGCCTAGTACCTTGCACTTAAATCCGTCCAGAACTTATTATTACCCAAAGTACTATATTAATTGTTAGTATTTCATTCATTGCTCGCAGAGAGATGAAGAAATGCAGTATACTATAGCTGCAATTGGCAGGAGCTATCTTCGGGATCTGGATTATGGATGCCAAGAGAAACTGATCATTTTGGTTTTAGTTAATGAACGTTGAAAATGCCAGTCTAGATGCTGCTTAGGTTTTTCTTTCCTTCAAGGAAGCTTCGATCTATTTCTGGGCAGAGTGCACATGTTCTTGTTAAACACATATGTATAAGCTGAAGGTGTTATTTGTAGAGCAACAATGTGGTCTTTGGATGGTGTTCTGTGTAAAACAACATTGTTGATTTTATATATGAGATCTTTCTTAATATATTCCATCTCCTGTATACTAGCAACATTGCTCGATAATTGAACTACCAAAACATCATATATTTAGGAACAAAGGGAGTATGTAGCAACTAATTCGAGAGTTGCAATGATTTATTTTCGCCAATTGAAAACCCATTTGTGCAGGGTAATCACCAACACATATGATGTGTTGTCACCCTTTAGTTTATATGTTGCTATCTTATAACACTTATACACACCAGTTACCAATGCATGTGTATGGGTTGTTGTAGACCCTTGCAACACCACCAACGGCAACACATACAAATCCGTTGGTGTAGACCTTAGCAACACCTATATGGACATTTGGCAACACATTGATGCGTTGTTGAAGGGGGTTCCTGTTGTAGTGTACAAGAGTGATCCAGGAGTGGATCACTAGACAACGGCCAAAATTATCCTTAGAGGAATAAGGAAATGTTTCTTGGTTATGGAGGTGATAAAGAGTTCATCGTAAAGGGTTACGCCGATGCAAGCTTTGACACTAATCCAGATGACTCTGGACGCATATTGAACGTAGGAGCAATTAGCTAGAGTAGCACTATGCAAAGCATTGTAGACATAGAAATTTGTGAAATACACACGAATCTGAATGTTGCAGACCCGTTGACTAAAACTCTCTCACAAGAAAACATGATCACACCTTAGATTGTTAATCACATAAACGATGTGAACTATATTATTGACTCTAGTAAACTCTTTGGATGTTAATCACATGGCGATGTGAACTATGGGTGTTAATCACATGGCGATGTGAACTAGATTATTGACTCTAGTAAACTCTATGGGTGTTAATCACATGGTGATGTGAACTAGATTATTGACTCTAGTGCAAGTGGGAGACTGATGGAAATATGCCCTAGGGGCAATAATAAAATGGTTATTATTATATTTCCTTAATCATGATAAAGGTTTATTATTCATGCTAAAAATGTATTGATCAGAAACCAAAATACATGTGTGAATACATAGACAAACAATGTGTCCCTAGTGAGCCTCTACTTGACTAGCTCGCTGATCAAAGATGGTTAAAGTTTCCTAACCACGGACATGAGTTGTCATTTGATAATGGGATCACATCATTAGGAGAATGATGTGATGGACAAGACCCATCCGTTAGCTTAGCATTTGATCATACAGTTTATTGCTTCTGCTTTCATGTATGTCAAATACATATTCCTATGACTATGATATCATGCAACTACCAGATACCGGAGGAGTGCCTTGTATGCTATAAAATGTCACAACGTAACGGGGTGATTATAAAGATACTCTACAGGTATCTCCCAAGGTGGTTTGTTGAGTTGGCATAGATCAAGATTAGGATTTGTCACTCCGTGTATCAGAGAGGTATCTTTGGGCCCTCTCGGTAATACACATCATAAGAAGCCTCGCAAGCAAAGTGACTAATGAGTTAGTTGCAGGATGATGTATTACGGAATGAGTAAAGAGACTTGCCAGAAATGAGATTGAACTAGGTATGAAGATACCGACAATCGAAGCTCGGGCAAGTAATATACCAATGGACAATGGGAATAACGTATGTTGTCATAACGATTCGACCGATAAAGATCTTCTTAGAATATGTAGGAGCCAATACGAGCATCCAGATTCTGCTATTGGTTATTGACCGGAAAGGTGTATCACTCATGTCTACATAGTTCTCTAAGTCTGCACGCTTAACATTCAATGCTGATTGTTGGGGAACGTTGCATCGGAAATAAAAAAATTCCTACGAACACCCAAAATCCAATCTAGGAGATGACCATCTATGATAGGAGAGTTGGATCAACATACCCTTGTAGATTGCTGTGACGCCCCAAGACCGATGCGCCAGGTGTCAGCCAGTTATTCGTCGTCGTTGTCGTGTCATCTGCTCGCGTGTTGCACTTTGTCATGACATCATGTGCATTTCATCAGCATGTTTTCAAAACTTGCATTTGTTCGGGTTCCCCAGTTCTCTCCGTTGTCCATTCTGGGCCCAGACACACTGGCACGCGCCCGTGGCACCTCCAGATATTTATCTTATGAGTGGCCAAAAAACGTTTTCAGAATGGGGCGAAACTTGGCGTGTGGTCTTATTATAGTGTAGACAGCCCGCCTACCAAATTTCATCGCATTCGGAGTCCGTTTGATAGCCCAACCGTTAAACATATAGCGCCATTATAGCCGGTTTAAACGTCGGATGTTTCAGTGCTCTAAGACCTGTTGCCGGGCTGCCATCTCTTTCTCTCTCTTCTCAGCCTCACATTCTACACAGCCCACTTTTACCCCTCGACTGCACGTCCGAAGCTGCCGAGAACCCAACCCGGGTTTTCGTTACCGATGTGTCCGGATCATCCCCAAACAACCCTAAAACATCATCGTTTTCTTATTTGGACTCTCTACATATTTTGTCTCGACTGTCCGATTACGATCGGAGGGACGAGATACCCCTAAACCTAACCCACTTACTATATAAATGGCAACCCTAGATTTTAGCTAGATGTCCCATCCATCCCCTCACCCGCAACTGCCACTCCACCAAATCCCCCTCGGGATCCACCACCGAGACTTCTAAATCTGCCGAATTCCATCGATCCATCGATCCAACCACATCTCCCAGCGCCTCCTCCTCGACCACCTCGCCTGCTCCTCCTCCTCCAACGCCACCGGGAGAGGAGCTCCCGATCTGAAGCTTCCCCGCCTCCTGTGTCCTCCTGTCCCCGAGCACGCAAGTCACCGGAGAGCTTCGATGAGCCGCTCCAGGAGATCGATCCCAGAGTCCGTCCTCGAGGTCATCGTCCCGCTTCACCTTGAACAGCTACAGCGCCGCCCTGCTCCCGTCTGCGTCGGCCGTCACCATCGTTTTGGCCGGAACTCGCCGAAGCTCCCATGGCCGACGTCTCTGCGGATCCGTCGCCAAGCAGCGCCGCATCCACGTTGTTTCCATCAGTTCCATCCTGCGCCCGCGCTGAACCTTATTTTCTCCTCGCACGCCTCTTGACCACTGTCGCTGCTGCTGCCTTGTTGCTGTAGGAGCTCCGCTGCTCAAACTCCGGTCGAGATCCGGCCAAAGCAGTTCCGCCTCGGCCTGCACCGCTCGGATCCAGACGCCCCATGGCTTCCCTTGCCGCCGCGTTGTACTTCTCCAGGCGCTCGAGCTTGAGCCAGGAACGCGTCTCTATTCACTCGCATCGCCCCCCCCCCCCTTCTGCTTCGTCCACGCGAGGTGAACGAAAGGACCAGCGAGCGCCTCGCTCGACCGGGTCCTACCCGCGTTGACCGCGCCCGTCGCCTGAGTGGGCTGCAGCCAGCGCTAAGGCCCAGTGCGCAAGCCCTCTGCTTCCTCTCCACCGACGGGCCTCGGCCTATGGTGAGCAGCCCAGCTCCCCAGCAGATTATGCCCGATGCGTGTTTTTTTCTTCCTCCGTTGCGTTTTAGCTATTATCCCAGGTTTTAGAATTATAGAAAAACCCTCAGTCATCATGCATATAATAACTGCACATCCATGCATCATATGTAAAAACTTTATATATGAAAAATTCTTAGAATTTTGTGTAGACCTATGTTGGGGATATCGCTTATCGGGAACTTATCGGTCGACCCACGATAAGGGGTAAATCGGCCAGTTTATCGGCATATCGGCCGATTTATCGGCATATCGGCTGATTTATCGGCCGATTTATCTTATCGGTCAGACAACGGTAAGCGATAAATCGGCTGATTTATCGGCATCGGAAGATATCTTGAACAGTGGTGTAGATTAATAATTTGCCACTTTCATCCATGTTAAATATGCTTAAACTTGTTGTTTGCTTTATTTTTGCATAAATGCCATGTTAAATGATTTATTTCATTACTAAATAACTATAGCCCCAATTTTAATAAACTTTATATGTAAATGGGGTGGAAAAATGTGTAGAAGAACATGATGCACTTTGTTTTGCTGTTTAACAACATTAAAATATGGTAATAGGCAGAAAATTACCAATTTCATAAATATGCACATGGGGAGTTTCCGGAATTTTTGTTGTTATTTCCGGCCTCATTTAAAATGACTAGATAGTGTAGTTTGCTTAAGTTTCACCTCTTGCCATGTTAACAAACATTTAACCTTGTCTTGTAAATAAACGAGAGTGAACTATATAATTTAAATGTGGTGTTGTGTCAATATGCAACTCGTTGCATATTGAGCCCCACTTAACTTGTAGTATTGATTGTGCACTTTGCCATGCCAAGCATATTTAAACCGGACATGCATCATACTTGCTAGTGCATCCCGGCATGGTTATGATATGTGTGTTTATCGTGTTGTTTGTTTTTTTTCCGGTTCTCTTCTATCTATATCTTCCGTTCCATTCCGGAGTTGTGAAGTTTTGTTCGACTACTTCTTGGACTCGTTCTTCTTCCTTGCGGAATCCCAGGCAAGATGACCATTCCCAGACATCACTACTATCTTTGCCTATGCTAGATGTTTCGCTCTTTAGATATTGCCTCGATGCCTATGTCTGTTTGTCAGCCCTTATTGTTGCCATGAAACCTTTAACCTTTGACACCTTCCCAGCACACCGTTGTTTGGCTATGTTACCCGCTTGCTCAGCCCCTCTTATAGCGTTGTTAGTTGCAGGTGAAGATGAAGATTGCTCAATGTTGGAACTTGTTGTTGGAATATCACAATATCTCTTAAATATATTAACGCACCTATATACTTGGCAATGGGTGGAAGGCTTGGCCTTTTGCTCGGTATTTTGTTCCACTCATGCCACCTTAGGACCCGATAAACCGGTGTTATGTTCCCGGATTTTGCGTTCCTAACACGGTTGGGGTTTATGGGCCCCCCTCGATAACCCGCTTAGCGCTAAAGCTTTTCCAGCAAGGCCCAACTTTGGTTCTACATTTGCCTAACAACTAAAACTTGCATAGGGAGTAATTAACCCTTTTCTAAATCAACAACCTGGGCCAGTGCTCCACATGAGTGTTGGTCCAAACCGGGGAGTCTGCGGGGCCACGTCGTGGAAACTCAAGGGCTGGTAAAAACCTGTAGAATCGCCCATCCGGTCGTGGCCTGAGACGAGATACGCACGGCTACTATCAGGGTGTCGGCACGCCGGGAGGTCTTGCTGGATTAGTTTTACCTTAGTCGGAATATCTTGAGCACGGGATTCCGAGAATACTCGGGTCTTCCCACCTTGGAGTTGCGACTCCATAGATCGTGAGCTTGTGACGGGCTAAGTTGGGACACCCCTGCAGGGTTTTGATATTTCGAAAGCCGTGCCCATGGTTATGTGGAAGATGGGAATTTGTTAATATCCGGTTGTCGAAAACATGGCACTCTATCCTTAAGAATACACTACATGTGTGAGTTCTGTGATTGTCTCTTCTCGAAGGGGTTTCGAGAAGAAGAACACGATGGGGTTATGCCTGACGTGAGTATTTAGGATCACTTCGTGATCACCTGGCGATCGTTGGCACTTGATCTCTTCTTGCTCTAAACTCGTAAGCTAGTTGCTTAGTATTTGCGGCAAATACTTTATTACCCCCTCCTCACCTAAAGGCTTTGTTAGTTTTGATACCAGAGAACGGGATTGCTGAGTCCTTTGTGGCTCACAGATTACTACACACACCAGATGCAGGTACTTCCGAGATTAGTGCAGGAGGTGGATCAGAATTTCAATGGGAGTTCGATGAAGAGCTTGGCCGTATGTATGTGACGTTTTCGATGATCAGTAGTTGTTCCTACTAGGGGCGATCGGGACCTTGTGTTACTTTATTTATGGTATCTTTCATTTGGATCTTCGTCCGTAGTCGGACTGTGATGTTATTTGGATGATGAATGTTTATGTAATGCATTGTGTGAAGTGGCGAGTGTAAGCCAACTACTCTTTTGCAATTTCATCCCTCTTTTACATGAGTCGTGCAAAGATACCATCCTTGAGATCATTCTAGTATGAGATTATGCCTTTAAGTCTTGCCTCGACACGTAGGAGGTATAGTCTCATACTGGGCATTACAAGTTGGTATCAGAGCCTTCTCCGACCTAGGAGCCCCCACTGATTGGTCGAATCGTTGACGGTTGAGTCTAGGCACACACATGAAAATGTTTTGAGTCCTATATATATCGGAGAGTAGGATTTCTTTTTACTCCTCATCCCTTTATCACTCTGGTGAGGACTCCTGACGTTGTTCTATATCTTCTACTCTAAAAAATTCACTTAAATTTTTTTTTGGATCGCGCGAGTATTGTTTGGATTGTTCCGATGTCTTTGTGACGATAACATTGTTCTCGATGCCTCCTGTCATTAGGGGTTGTGGCAGTATCCCGGGGAGTTGAGCTCCGAGGTGTTGTCGTCACAAATCTATCGCAGCAGTTCTGGAATACTTAAGACGGCCGACATCAAAAACTCTTCTATGCGGTTAGTGGTAAGATAACCCCGACATCACCCAGTACTGGGGAGGTAGTTCGGGAGTATTTCCATAGCTTGTATAGCAGATGCGTTTCGAAGGTCCGAGGTAAACGGTTTCCGAAAATAACTAGTTATGTGTTGAAGGATGGATACAGCTGGATGTAGGATTAGAGTTGAGTGCGCGTTGCTTCCCATGTATCCCCAACACCTGATTGTATAACTGGAAACCTTCGGAAATTAATAGGTGGGTACATCTAGTAGCTCGTAGGCATTCTTCCAACGAATGCATGATATGGAGTTCGGGGTTCTACATTGAGTGAAGTGATTTTATGGGCGTTGTTCCAATCGGGAGTTGCATCTTAAAGGGTCCTTGGCTATGCTGATCCGGGGATTGTAAAACCCTTTTGAAACACGTTCCATGAGCTTTTAGCACGAATATGTGGAACGAAACTTCTATCTTGTATTTGTTCTATCTGCTCCTTGTTGTTTTTTTATTTACCTTTTGTTCTCCCAAGTGGCTTCTCAACAAGTGTTGTACTATTAAGCTATCGAATTCATTCGTCTAATTCTCTGTTCGGATGATATTGTGAAGATTATGTTGCAACATATCTATCCGTTGTTTTCGTTTTGATTCTGGTATTCGAGTTGCTTCGATGTCAAATGTTGATTCCATACCTTTCTTAATCGGTGTTCTCATAATTCTATGGGAGTACAAATTCTTCTTGACCATCGAGATTTTCATGGTAATCCTTTTCAACCGATGTGCCTTCTCTTGAAGTTATTCCATACGGATGCCGTTGAGAAATCTGACGATTTGTCTATTTCATTCGTCCCAAGTTCTCTTTATTTTCCCCACCCTCCCACCCTTTTCTTATGGAGCCAGAATTCTTTATCAAGTATCCATTTTATTCATGGGATGTTTCTTCATTCTTTTCGTTCAATTTCATTATCCGGTGATTTCTCAGGATGATGCTCAGGAGCTTCAAGTTTTTCATTCTCCATTCTCGTTTCTTCTCCGGTGGATTAATTCAAGCTTCGGTGTTGATCATATCTCTTCCTTTTTGTTTCACATGTTTTCACATGTTGAAATTTCTTATCAGAAGTCTGTCTTGCTTATTCAACTCTCTAATTCTTCTCCGGAGTGCTGAAGATAGCTCGGAAGATTCGTGTTTCAATTCTTAATCCGTTCAGTTATTTTGAGGATTCTCATCTTACTCAAGCCATCTAATTCAACCGGTGCAATATATCTTAAGCAATATTTTTTCAGCGGTGATTTCTTTAGTGGGCCTAACCCACAGGTCTTTTTCCAGGATCTTACCTGACTCTTCTATTTTTCCGGAGTTATTCTAAAATTCTTTTCAAGTTTGACATAAGAATGGATTTCTCATCGGTCAAATGTATCGTCCAAGATCGCTTTCAAATTATTTTCACCTTTGGTTCAACCTTTTAATTATTCGTTTCGGAGTGCCTCAACAATTCATGATGTTGTTTCTCGTCGTTCTTCTCAACATTTGAAGACCGGAGAAGAGTTTCTCTCAAATCCTACCCGTTCTTCTAAAGATTCATGGTTCTAGCTTCATGACATCCTCTTTATTGTTCCGATTGTGTGGAATTCTTTTGATACCCATCCGAAGCATTTCATGAATTCTTTCCATTGTGATCCTCCGAAGGCCATCATTTTAGAAGATTTCTTCGTTCTCAGTTTGCAACTTCGTCCTCCAACTATTCTTAATTGATGCCTCTTCGTTCGTCTCCATATTCTTCCGGTGCTTTGTTCAAGTATTCTTTAATTAGTCCGCGATCTCTTCGTTTTCTTGTATCTAAATTTACACAAGTGCTTATTCTTCCCAGTGGATTATTCTTTTCATCACCCGGTTTCAATTCTTACGGTGATTCGTTCAAGATTTTTCTTCCTTGTTATCGTACTAATTCATTTGTTATTTCCATAATCTTACCAGTGGTTCATGAAGACTTTCTCAAAATTGTGCGAGATCTCTCTTTAATTCTTTGCAACAAGAATAAGTAGTATGCCAAATCCATTGGTTGTCATCAATTTAAATTGGTGAAGGATAAGCATGACATAATTCTTATTCTTATTCCTTCAAGGTGATTTAATTCCTTGTTCGGAGTTTGTTCATGCTTAATAAACTCTAGGTTCGGAGTGTTTCATATTTCTATCCGGAGTTCCAAGTTTTCTCTTTGTCTTGTCACGAAGCTCCATGTAATCATTGCAAGGCTTCAATCTTATTCTTTTCTTCCTTCACTTCTCATTCGTTTGTCACTGGAGTTCTTATTGGTGGTTCATCATGATTTAATTCATCCTCGAAACGTTCGGTAAGATTCTTGTTCGAGCTCAAGTATTCTTCTTCTTGCATTCCGAAGTGCAATTCTTTCTATCTTATCGTTTGAGATGGTGGTATGTCATTTTTGACAATTTCCCTTCATGTTTCATGATTCACAAGTTTTCTTTGTTCAAGAGATCTTTCCAATCCTTCAACTTATTCGTTGGAGTTATATTGGGTTGTATTTCACATAAAAGCTTTCCCTAAGGATTGTTTCTATTGTGGTGCTTATGAATGACCCAAATTCTTCATTTATCCTCTATGTGATACTTAATTTTTCATATCTTTGGTGCTCTCAATCAAAACAATTGTTTCCGTTAGTGGCAGAATTTCACTTCAAGTTTTGAGATGTTTTCCATAAGCCCATAACAACCTTATTATTTTGTTGTTTATTTTTTAAACAACTCTATTCAATCCATCTTTGTAAGGATGCTATTTCAAAGTCAATTGTGGAGAAGTTGTCATTTTCTTCTCCGTTCTTTCTTTCCAACGATCTAGCATCTATTATTTCGTCTCGGAGGCTTTGTGATATTTCTCTCATCGAACCATCATCTTGTCATATCAAGATCAAGATCATGTTCTTTTCTTTTCTCGTCCATTTAGCAGGAGTGTTGTGTCCTCCATTCAGGTTTTTGTGATCTTATCAAGTTTTGCCTTTCTTTTCAACCAGAGTGCTATCTGAAATCTTACTTAACCTTGTGCCATTCTTTCAATTGTTTCGGAGGCAATGTGCTGCTGTATCATCCAATCTTCTCAAGCTCATGTTTAGTCCTTCCATTTTCAGTCGGAATGCTGTCCAAATTATTTCGTTCTTATTCCTTCTCCATCTTGTTTTAACCGGAGTGGTTTTGAAATTCTTTCGTCATCCTTGAGCTCTACATTTATGTCTTTCAACCTACAAGGTTTTCATAATGCTCCTTGTTCATCTTTTCTAACGGAGTGTTTTCGTCTTCGTTTATCTCCATTGTATTCTTTATTCAACTTGTTTAACCTCTCAAGGTTCGTGGTTTCACTCGTTTGTCAAAGAAGCAACTTTGTTTTACCTCTTCCTTTTCCTATTCTATCCGGTGCCATCTCTAGGATCTCGAGTCGAGATCCTCTGTTAGTGTGGGAGAGTTGTGACGCCCCGAGACCGATGCGCCAGGTGTCAGCCAGTTATTCGTCATCGTTGCCATGTCATCTGCTCGTGTGTTGCACTTTGTCATGACATCATGTGCATTTCATCAGCATGTTTTCAAAACTTGCATTTGTTCGGGTTCCCTAGTTCTCTCTGTTGTCCGTTCTGGGCCCAGACACACTCGCACGTGCCCGTGGCACCTCCGGATATTTATCTTATGAGTGGCCGAAAAACGTTTTCAGAATGGGGCGAAACTTGGCGTGTGGTCTTATTATAGTGTAGACAGCCCGCCTGCCAAATTTCATCGCATTCGGAGTCCGTTTGATAGCCCAACCGTTAAACGTATAACGGCATTATAGCCGATTTAAACGTCGGATGTTTCAGTGCTCTGAGACCTGTTGCCGGGCTGCCATCTATCTCTCTCTCTCTTCTCAGCCTCACATTCTACACAGCCCACTTTTACCCCTCGACTGCACATCCGAAGCTGCCCAGAACCCGACCCGGGTTTTCGTTACTGATGTGTCCGGATCATCCCCAAACCACCCTAAAACATCACCGTTTTCTTATTTGGACTCTCTACCTATTTTATCTCGACCGTCCGATTACAATTGGAGGGACGAGATACCCCTAAACCTAACACACTTACTATATAAATGGCAACCCTAGATTTTAGCTAGCTGTCCCATCCATCCCCTCACCCGCAGCCGCCACTCCACCAAATCCCCCTCGGGATCCACCACCGAGACTTCTAAATCTGCCGAATTCCATCGATCCATCCATCCAACCACATCTCCCAGCGCCTCCTCCTCGATCCACCTCAGCCGTGCCTCCTCCTCCAACGCGACCGGGAGAGGAGCTCCCGATCTGAAGCTTCCCCGCCTCATGTGTCCTCTTGTCCCCGAGCACGCAAGCCACCGGAGAGCTCTGATGAGTGGCTCCAGGAGATCGATCCCAGAGTCCGTCCTCGAGGTCATCGTCTCGCTTCACCTCGAACAGCTGCAGCGCCGCCCAGCTCCCGTCTGCGTCGGCCGTCACCATCGTTTTGGCCGGAACTCGCCGAAGCTCCCATGCCGACGTCTCTACGGATCTGTCGCCAAACAGCGCCGCATCCACGTTGTTTCTGTCAGGTCCATCCGGCGCCCGCGCTGAACCTTCTTTTCTCCTCACGCGCCTATTGACCATTGCCGCTGCTGCTGCCTTGTTGCTGCAGGAGCTCCGCTACTCAAACTCCGGTCGAGATCCGGCCAAAGCAGTTCCGCCTCGGCCTGCACCGCTCGGATCCAGACGCCCCATGGCTTCCCTTGCCGCCGCGTTGTACTTCTCCAGGCGCTCGAGCTCGATCCAGGAACGCGTCTCTATTCACTCGCATCGTCCCGGTCCCCCCCTTCTGCTTCGTCCACGCGAGGTGAACGAAAGGACCAGCGAGCGCCTCGCTCGACCGGGTCCTACCCGCGTTGACCGCGCCCGTCGCCTGAGTGGGCTGCAGCCAGCGCCAAGGCCCAGCGCGCCAGCGCGCTGCTTCCTCTCCACCGACGGGCCTCGTCCTATTGTGAGCAGCCCAGCTCCCCAGCCGATTAGGCCCGATGCGTGTTTTTTTTCTTCCTCTGTTGCGTTTTAGCTATTATCCCAGGTTTTCAGAATTGCAGAAAAATCCTCAGTCATCATGCATATAATAACTGCACATCCGTGCATCATATGTAAAAACTTTATATATGAAAAATGCTTAGAATTTTGTGTAGATTAATAATTTGCCACTTTCATCCATGTTAAGTATGCTTAAACTTGCTGTTTGCTTTATTTTTGCATAAATGCCATGTTAAATGATTTATTTCATAACTAAATAACCGTAGCTCCAATTTTAATAAACTTTATATGTAAATGGGGTGGAAAAATGTGTAGAAGAACATGATGCACTTTGTTTTGCTGTTTAACAACATTAAAATATGGTAATAGGCAGAACATCACCAATTTCATAAATATGCACATGGGGAGTTTCCGGAATTGTTGTTATTTCCGGCCTCATTTAAAATGACTAGATAGTGTAGTTTGTTTAAGTTTCACCTCTTGCCATGTTAACAAACATTTAACCTTGTCTTGTAAATAAACGAGAGTGAACTATATAATTTAAATGTGGTGTTATGTCAATATGCAACTCGTTGCATATTGAGCCCCACTTAACTTGTAGTATTGATTGTGCACTTTGCCATGCCATGCATATTTAAACCGGACATGCATCATACTTGCTTGTGCATCCTGACATGGTTATAATATGTGTGTTTATCGTGTTGTTTGTTTCTTTCCGGTTCGCTTCTATCTGTAGCTTCGGTTTCATTCCGAAGTTGTGAAGTTTTGTTCGACTACTTCTTGGACTCGTTCTTCTTCCTTGCGGAATCCCAGGCAAGATGACCATTCCCAGACATCACTACTATCTTTGCCTATGCTAGATATTTCGCTCTTTAAATATTGCCTCGATGCCTATGTCTGTTTGTGAGCCCCCTATTGTTGCGATGAAACCTTTAACCTTTGACACCTTCCCAGCAAACCGTTGTTTGGCTATGTTACCCGCTTGCTCGGCCCCTCTTATAGCATAGTTAGTTGCAGGCAAGGTTGTCAGAATCGCGATTTTGAATCAAATCGGAGTGCTGATGGTAGGATCGCAAATCATAGAATCTTCACTATCAGGATCGTAGAAACGTAGATTCTATGAAGTAAAGTCGTAGAATCAAAGGGCTTAGTTTGGATCGTAAAGTCGTAGAATCGTATAAAAGAATTGCGATTCTGACAACCTTGGTTGCAAGTGAAGATGAAGATTTCTCAATGTTGGAACTTGTTGTTGGAATATCACAATATCTCTTAAATATATTAACACACCAATATACTTGGCAATGGGTGGAAGGCTTGGCCTTTTGCTCTATGTTTTGTTCCACTCATGCCACCTTAGGACTCGATAAACCGGTGTTATGTTCCCGGATTTTGCATTCCTAACACGGTTGGGGTTTATGAGCCCCCCTCGATAACCCGCTTAGCGCTAAAGCTTTTCCAGCAAGGCCCAACTTTGGTTCTACATTTGCCTAACAACTAAAACTTGCATAGGGAGTAATTAACCCTTTTCTTAATCAACAACCCGGGCCACTGCTCCACATGAGTGTTGGTACAAACTGGGGAGTCTGCGGGGCCACCTCGAGGAAACTCAAGGGCTGGTAAAAACCTGTAGAATCACCCATCCGGTCGTGGCCTGAGACGAGATACCCGCGGCTACTATCAGGGTGTCGGCACGCCGGGAGGTCTTGCTGGATTAGTTTTACCTTAGTCAGAATATCTTGAGCACGGGATTCCGAGAATACTAGGGTCTTCCCACCTTGGAGTTGCGACTCCGCAGATCGTGAGCTTGTGATGGGCTAAGTTGGGACACCCCTGCAGGGTTTTGATTTTTCAAAAGCCGTGCCCGCGGTTATGTGGCAGATGGGAATTTGTTAATATCCGGTTGTAGAAAACATGACACTCTATCCTTAAGAATACACTACCTATGTGAGTTCCGTGATTGTCTCTTCTCGAAGGGGTTTCAAGAAGAAGAAGAACACGATGGGGTTATGCCGGACGTTAGTAGTTAGGATCACTTCGTGATCACCTGGCGATCGTTGGCACTTGATCTCTTCTCGCTCTACACTCGTAAGCTAGTTTCTTAGTGCTTCATGCAAACACTTTATTACCCCCTCCTCACCTAAAGGCTTTGTTAGTTTTGATACCCGGGAACGGGATTGCTGAGTCCTTTGTGGCTCACGGATTACTACACACACCAGATGCAGGTACTTCCGAGATCAGTGCAGGAGGTGGATCAAAACTTCAATGGGAGTTCGATGAAGAGCTTGGTCGTATGTATGTGACGTTTTCGACGATCAGTAGTGGTTCCTACTAGGGGCGATCGGACCTTGTGTTACTTTATTTATGGTATCTTTCATTTGGATCTTCGTCCGTAGTCGGACTGTGATGTTATTTGGATGATGAATGTTTATGTAATGCATTGTGTGAAGTGGCGAGTGTAAGCCAACTACTCTTTTGCAATTTCATCCCTCTTTTACATGAGTCGTGCAAAGATACCATCCTTGAGATCATTCTAGTATGAGATTATGCCTATAAGTCATGCCTCGACACGTAGGAGGTATAGTCTCATACTGGGCATTACAATCGCTAAGCGTAAGCGTTCAAGAACGTGGTTGATGTAGTGCTATGTCTTCGCGATCCAATCACGATCCGTCCTGCGAATTCCAATCTAGTACCGAACGGAAGGCACCTCCGTGTTCAACACACGTACGGCTTGACGACGTCGTCACCTCCTCAATCCAGCGAGCGAAGGTGAAGTAGTAGCTCGAGTCCTCCGGCAGCACAACGGCGTGGTGGCTGTGGTGGTGGAAGAATTGCGGCAGAGCTTTGCTAAGCACTACGCATATGAGTAGAAAAGCTACGGGAGAGGAGGGGCAGCGCCAAGGCGTGTAACTGTCCGGCTGACCGCTCTCTACCTATCTATATATTGGGGGAAGGGGGAGAGAGGGCGCCCCTAGGAGATCCCATCTAGGGCCGGCGGCCACAAGAGGGAAACCCTAGATGGGTTTTCCACATAGGAGACTTGGCCCTCAGGCAAACGGGTGGGAACCCTAGGGGTGGCGCCCCAACTCCTCTGGCAACGTGGGAAGGGGTGAGGGGGCGCACAACCCCTTAGTGGGCTGATTTTCCTCCTCCCCTTAGCCCATGAG
>LR738714.1:385598849-385646527 GCA_902687465.1 Secale cereale
CCCCCGATCGGTTTGATCTTCTTGTTATGGATTTGATCTTCTTGTTACGATGATTATCGACTTCACTCTGAAATTGCTTGAACTTTTCAAACATTTTATATGTATGCTGCATCAAGTAAATATACCCATATCTACTAAAATCATCGGTGAAGGTGAGGAAATAACGATATCCACCGCGCGCGTCAATGCTCATCAGACCGCACACATCAGTATGTATAATTTCCAACAAGTCACATGCCCGTTCCATTGTTTCGGAAAACTGGGTTTTGGTCATCTTGCCCATGAGGCATGGTTCACATGTGTCAAGTGATTCAAAATCAAGAGACTCCAAAAGTCCATCAGCATGGAGTTTCTTCATGCGCTTTACACCAACATGACCTAAGTGGTAGTGCCACAAGAAAGTGGTACTATCATCATCAACTCTACATCCTTTGGCATCAATATTATGAACACGTGTATCACTACGATCGAGATTCAATAAATCATTCACATTGGGTGCATGACCATAGAAGGTATTATTCATGTAAATAGAATAACCATTATTCTCCGACTTCAATGAATAACCGTATTTCAATAAACACAATCTAATCATGTTCATGCCTGAACGCAGACACTAGATAACATTTATCTAGGTTCAACACTAATCTCGATTGTAGAGGGAGCGTGCGATGGTGATCACATCAACCTTGGAAACACTTCCAATAGACATTGTCACCTTGCCCTTAGCTAGTATCCATTTATTCCGCAGCTTTTGTTTCGAGTTACCAATATTAGCAACTTAACCGGTATCTCATACACATGTGCTACTAGGAGTACTAGTAAGGTACACATCAGTAAGGCGTATATCAAATATACTTTTGTTGAAGTCGCCAGTCTTCTTATCTACCAAGTATTTGGGGTAGTTCCGCTACCAGTGACCGTTGCCCATACAATAGAAGCACTTAGTCTCGGGCTTGGGTTCAACCTTGGGTTTCTTCACTGGAGCTGCAACTGGCTTGCCATTCATGAAGGTTTCCTTCTTGCCCTTGCCCTTCATGAAACTAGTGGTCTTGTTGAGCATCAACGCTTCTGCTCCTTCTTGATTTCTACCTTCGCGGCCTACCGTGAAAAACTCTGGGATCATCTCCATCCCTTTGATTTTATAGTTCATCACGAAGTTTTAGCAGCTTTGTGATAGTGACTGGACAACTCTATCAATCACTATCTTATCTAGAAGATAAACTCCCACTTGATTCAAGCAATTATTTCACCCAAACATTCTGAGCACTTGCTCACTGGCTGAGCTATTCTCCTCCATCTTGTAGGCAAAGAAATTGTCAGAGGTCTCATACCTCTCGATCCGGGCATTTTTCACAAAAATAAACTTCAACTCCCAAAACATCTCATATGCTCCATGACGTTCAAAACGCATTTGAAGCCCCGATCCTAAGCCATAAATCATGGAGCACGAAACTATCAAGTAGTCATCATAACGTGTATGACATATGTTCACAACATCCATAGACAACGCTAGAGGGGTTGGTACATCGAGCGGCGCATTAAGGACATAAGCCTTCTATGCAACAGTGAGGACAATCCTCATATTACAGACCTAGTCCGCATAATTGCTCACCATATCTTTCAACTTAGTCTTTATCTAGGAATGTATTAAAATAGGGAGCTACAACGCAAGCTTGTGGTCTACGACATAATTCGCAAAGGTAATTTTAGACTATTGTTCGTGATAAAGAGTTCAATTAATCATATTACCTAAGAACTCCCACTCAAATCGACATCCCTACGGTCGTCCGAGTGTAACATCTCCATGTGAGATGAGGTGGTTTCAATGGTGAACATCTCCATGTTGATCATATCTGCTATATGATTCACGTTCGACCTTCCAGTCTCCAGTATTCCGAGGCCATGTCTGTACATGCTAGGCTCGTCAAGTTTAACCCAAGTGTTCCGCATGTGCAAAACTAGCTTGCACCCATTGTATGTGAACGTATAGTCTATCACACCCAATCGTCACGCGGTTCTTCAATAAGACGAACTTTCTCAATGGTGCACACTTGGGGAGAACACAGTTTTATCTTGAAATTTTAGTGAGGGATCACCTTATAATCCTACCATCATCCTAAGCAAAATAAGGTGCATAAAAGGATTAACATCACATGCAAATCATAAGTGACATGATATGGCCATCATCTTGTGCTTTTGATCTCCATGTCCAAAGCTCCGGCATGATCTCCATCATCACCGGTATGACACCATGATCTCCATCATCATGCTGCCATCAGGGTTGTCACGCCAACTATGCTTCTACTACTATTGCTACGGCTTAGCGATAAAGTAAAGCATTACAAAGTGTTGAATGATTGACATAGAGGTCATACAATAATTAAAGACAACCCTATGGCTCCTGCCGGTTGCTATATTCATCGACATGCAAGTCGTGATAAATTATTACAAAACATGATCATCTCATACATCAAATATATCTCATCATGTCCTTGGCCATATCACATCACAACATACCCTACACAAATAAGTTAGACGTCCTCTAATTTGCTGTTGCATGTTTTACGTGGCTGCTATGGGTATCTAGCAAGAATGATTCTTACCTATGCAAAGCCAAAATGGTGATATGAAAATTTCTATTCAACCTTCTACAAGGACCGCCTTCGTCGAATCCGATCCAACTAAGGGGGAGAGACAGAGACCCGCCAGCCATCTTTATGCAACAAGTTGCATGCCTGTCGATGGAACCGGTCTCATGTACGTGGACATGTAAGGTTGGTCCGAGCCACTTCATCCCACAATACTGTTGAATCAAAATAAGACTAGGGATGGAAGCAATCTGAATATCAACGCCCACAAACTCCTTTGTGTTCTACTTGTGATGTCATCTACACCTAGACCTAGCTCTTGATGCCACTGTTGGGGAACGTTGCATGGGAAACGAAAAATTTCCTACAAACACCCAAGATCCAATATAGGAGATGACCATCTATGACAGCAGAGTTGGATTCACATACCCTTGTAGTTCGCTAAGCGGAAGCGTTCAGGAACGCGGTTGATGTAGTGGTACGTCTTCGCTATCCAATCACGATCCATCCCGCGAATTCCAATCTAGTGCCGAACCGAGGGCACCTCCGTGTTCAACACACGTATGGATTGATGACGCCTTCACCTCCTTGATCCAACGAGTGAAGGTGAACTAGTAGTTCGAGTCCTATGGCAGCACGACGGCATGGTGGCGGTGGTGGTGGAGGAATTGCGGCAGAGCTTCACTAAGCACTACGTATATGAGGAGAAGAGCTACGGGAGAGGAGGGGCAGCGCCAAGGCGTGTAAGTGTCCGGCTTCCCTCTCTGTACCTCTCTATATATAGGAGGAAGGGGGAGAGGGGAGCACCCCAAGGAGATCCCATCTAGGGCCGGCGGCCACAAGAGGGAAACCCTAGATGGGTTTTCCCCCTGGGTGACTTGGCCCTCAAGGCAACCGGGTGGGAACCCTAGGGGTGGTGCCCCCACCTCCTCTCGCAACGTAGGAAGGGGTGATGGGGGCGCACAACCCATTAGTGGGCTGGTTTGCCTCCTCCCCTTGGCCCATGAGGCCCCCCAACACTTGTCGGGGCCCCCCGAAACCCCTTTCGGTCATGCTGGCCATTACCCGGTACCCCCGGAACACTTCCGGACTCCAATACCCTTCGTCCATTATATCAATCTTCACCTCCGGACTATTCCTAAGTTCCTCGCCACGTCCGGGATATCATCTGGGACTCCAAACAACCTTCAGTAACCACCATATTGACTCAACTATACTAATATCGTCACCAAATGTTATGTGTGTAGACCCAGCGGGTTCGAGAACTATGCAGATATGACCGAGACACCTCTACGGTTAATAACCAATAGCGGGACCTGGATGCCCATATTGGTTCCCACATATTCTACAAAGATCTTATTAGTTGAACCTCGATGTCAAGGATTCAGATAATCCCGTATGTAGCTCCATTTGTCTATCGGTATGTTACTTGCCCGAGATTCTATCGTCAGTATCTCCATACCTAGTTCAATCTCGTTACCGGCAAGTCTCTTTACTCATTCTATAATACAAGATCTCATGGCCAACTCACCAGTCACCTTGCTTGGAAGCTTCTTGTGATGTTGTATTACTGAGTGGGCCCTGATATACCTCTCCGTCACACGGAGTGACAAATCCCAATCTTGATCCATGCCAACTCAACAGACAACCTCAGAGATTCCTGTAGAGCACCTTTATAGTCACCCAGTTACGTTGCGACATTTGGTACACACAAGGTACTCCTCCGGTGTCAGTGAGTTGCATGATCTCATGGTCATAGCGACATATACTTGACACGTAGAAAACGATAGCAATAAACTTGACACGATCATATGGTACATTCATAGTTTGGGTCTCGTCCATCACATTATTCTCCTAATGATGTGACCTCGTTATCAAATGACAACTCATGTCAATGTCTAGGAAACAATAGCCATCTTTTATCAATGAGCTGGTCCAGTAGAGGCTGACTAGGGACATATTGTCGTCTATGCATCCACACATGTATTTGAGTTTCCAATCAATTCAATTATAGTGTGGACAATAAACGATTATCATGCATAAGGAAATATGATAATAACCAATTTATTGTTGCCTCTTGGGCATATTTCCAACAACGATATTGTATTATATGAGTTATGTCATTTGGTGACCGAATGTTGTTCGGAGTCCCGGATGATATCAATGACATGACGAGGAGTCTCAAAATGGTTGAGAGGTAAAGATTGATATATAGGAAGATAGTATTCGGACACCAGAAGTGTTCCGAAGTGTATCGGGTAATTATCAGTGTACCTAAGGGGTTACGGGAACCCTCGGGGGGTATATAGGCCATATTGGCCATGAGAGGGGAGCACACCAGCCCACAAGGGGGGGCGCCCCCCTATGGCAGGTGGCCGAATCCTACTTGGGGTCTTCCTAATCCGACCACTTAGCTGCCTTTCCTCCCCTCCCACCTATATATATGTGGGGAAGGGGGCGCCTAGAACACACAACATCAATTTTTAGCCGTGTGCGGTGCCCCCCTCCACAGTTTACACCGTCGGTCATATTCTCACGTGCTTAGGTGATGCCCTATACGTGGATCACTTCACCATCACCGTCACCACGCTGTCATGCTGACGGAACTCATCTACTTCCTCAACATCTTGCTGGATCAAGAGGACGAGGGACGTCATCGAGCTGAACGTGTGCAGAACTCGGAGGTGCCGTACGTTCGGTGCTTGATCGGTCGGAGTTAGAAGAAGTTTGACTACATCAACCGCGTTTTCAAACGCATCCGCTTTCGGTCTATGATGATACGTAGACACACTCTCCCCCTCATTGCTATGCATCTCCTAGATAGATCTTGCGTGAGCATAGGATTTTTTTTTGAAATTGCATCCTATGTTTCCCAACACCGAGTCCAACCACACTTCAGCCTATGGTTGAAGGTGTTCAATGTCAAGCCCAAGGTGGTTGGCGGTGACCATGCGGACTGCGGCGAGGCCATGATCAGCTAACTGACGCGGGTCCAGTGGCTGGAGGGAAATTTATTGACACCGTCAAGGTGTGGCAACAAGAATGGTTCTGCATCATCGAGCCAAGGGAAGCTGCCTGGGCAGCGGCTCCCGCATTTAGATTGGGACCCCCTACCAGACTGGCCTCATGGACCACCAAGAGTCCGGATTGGGGGTCCGCTATTGACTTGGAGGCGTTGTAGAAGCGCACCGTCAACGTGATGGGGACAGGCGCAAAGCTGGTTAACATGGTCCAGATCATGCTCAACCGTCGACTCCTCCCTTGCCAGAAGAGGGCCAAGCCAATTTGGGAGTACGAGCCCGAAGACCCGACCACCATGCAGCACCTGTTCGGCACAACCCACGACAAAGTGTGGGGTCTGCTATTCAAGCCACAAGAAAAGTGTCCGGCCGAGGGGGAGGACATCAGCCTCGACGTTGCGAACCTTCCGACGGAGGTGAGCAGCATTCATCTTAACATATGTTCGGATATTCACACCGCATACGATTCGATCTCAACCTCTTTATGAGGATTTTGCACGGCTAGATTGCCAAGGCCAAGAAGATCAGCGGCCCAGCGCCGCTGCCCGAAGAGCCCCGATCAGAACAACTTGAGAAGTTGTTACTCGTGGTGCATTACATGGCTCCCGACAAGAAGGGCAAGAAGTAGGAGGTATCGGAGGCCAGGGAGGTCCTCCGCCGCAGAGATCTGATACGTCTCCAATGTATCTATAATTTTTGATTGTTCCATGCCGTTATATTATCATTCTTGGATATTTTACAATCATTTTATATCATTTTTGGGGACTAACCAATTGACATAGTGCCCAGTGTCAGTTGTTGTTTTCTACTTGTTTTTTAAATCACAGAAAATCAATACCAAAAAGAGTCCAAATGCAGCAAAACTTTTTGGATATATTTCCAGGGCCAAAAGACACCCGATGGGCCAATGAAGCACCTGGGGGTTGCTCTGAGAGGAGCACAACCCACCAGGGCGTGCCCTGGTGGGCTGTGCCCACCTCGGTGGCCTGCCGCACCGCCTCTTCATTCTATAAATACCCTAATATTCCAAAAACCCTAGGGGAGTTGATGAAAATTTATTCCAGCCGCCGCAGGTTCTAGAACCATGAGATCCAATCTAGATCACTTTTCCAGCAATCCACCAAAGGGGAACACGATCACACCAGGGTTCATCATTGTAAGTGCATCTAGTGCCCCTTAGTGATTTTGGCGTATTGAAGACTTAAAGGTTAAGGAACTAATTTATTTGTGAGTGTACACATGTACTATATGTCTATGAGGAGTTTGATATTTATGAAGAAAGTCGACCCCTAAAAATCTATGTCTTCAGTTGAAAACTTTGGTTTTCCTGAAGACTTTGAAAATGAGGAAATTGGTGTGACCTTGAAGACTTGGATATTCATGCGAGGATTATGGAGCATGAAGACTTTTGTTTTCGTAGTTTCATGTTCTCTTTCTTGAGTCATAGGAAACATCGTACTATTAAAGGTGGTCGAGGTAAAACTAAGGAAACAAATTTCCAAGTGATTCTCATCTCAAATCCTAAACTACCCAATCCCTTCGAGTGAAGCCATTGGAAATCTCATACAGTTCAGTCAATTTCTTCAGTGATAGAGACGAAGTTCTTCTGTTCTATGAGGAATTTGTTCTGACTGAGGAGTTAGGAATTCGCTAGTGCGGATAGCCTACAAGTGAGGAATATGATAGCCCCGAGGAATTTGAGAGCTCAAATTTCCTACCATTGTTGTGCTATGCGCCAGTTGTCCCAAAATATCCTACCGACCTAACGGTCATATCATTGAAGGGCATTTATGTCTTATCATGTCAGGCTGCTCCCTAGGCTATAAATAGCCCCTGGTACAACCACTAGTTGGTTGGCTGCTCCGACAGAAACTGACACTTGTCATTAGAGCAACCCATCCTCTGAGGACTTTGAGCGAAATTCATCAAGTGAGGAAAAACCCAAAACCGCAACACCTAAAATCCCAAAGTGATTGAGCCTCACTGAAGAGAGTGTTCTTGTGTGGAACTGACGCTTGTTACCTTTGAATACTAGGATCTTCCAGACGGTTAGCCGTCAATGGTCTAGAGCATCCAAGAGGAATTGTGGATCGCCGGGTGACCAAGTTTGTGAAGGTTTGGAAGTCACATGTGAAGACTTACCACGAGTGATTGGGCGAGGTCTCTGTGACCTAAGCTCAAGGGGAATACGCTGAGGACTTGGTGTCTTGGACTGTGTGTCCAGGACTTGGTGTTCGGGACTGTGTGTCCTCAGGTTTGAATACCTAGCCGCCCCAACCAGACGTACAACTTTCATAGAAGTTGGAACTAGTCTACCAAATCATTGTCTTGACCAAGCCTACTGTTTCTATTTCCCCAACCCTTTCATTTCCTCATTCATGTGTTGGTGAACTTCATCTGTATTGTTCGAAGACTTTGGCTGAAGACTTTCTCAATTTCCTCAATCATGTTTCTTCAGTCTTCTATCTTCAGCCTGCTCATCCTGTTTATGCACTACTTGGGCTCTATGTTTGCTTTCATTTCATCATGATGACCATGCTACTGTTTTGTTATGCATGCACTTGGGTATCTATTCCGCTACTAGTAATTCGTTGCTTAGGAAATTCCTCAGTTAGAATTTCCCAATGTTGAAGAAATCTTCCGATTCAGCGATTTGTCGTCCAATTTATCGCTACTCTTGGGGTGACCGATAAGATTATGCTTTATCTTCACCATTTATCATTTGTGCCGATTTATCGCTATGAAAAGCGATTTATGGGGAATCTACCAATAAATCGGGCCTATTCGTAGGACTATGTTTGCAAAAACTAAGTTTATTTGCGTATTGTGGACCCTGTTACGTAATATGTACTATTTTCCTATTTTGTTTGTCATTATACCAGGATTCATAGGCTAGGAATGAAGGTAACATTTCTGTCCAATGTTGTTTTGGTGTTGAATATAACATAATTTAGTGTTGGGAACTTGGGATTTGAAAAAAATGGACGATTAATAGTCGACTGATAAAATTGATTAATCGGCCGATTTCAGATTAATCTCTAATCCCCAGCTGACCGATACGATAACGATAAGCGATATCCTCAACATTGGAATTTCCTCAGTGACGAATATGTAAAAATAGCCTATTCACCCCCTCTAGTCCATATAATGCACTTTCAATTGGTATCAGAGCAAGGTACTCCCTTGTTCTGTGTGGTTTTGGTTTAACCACCTGGAGTTTTAGTTATGTCCACCGCAGGCATGAAGAAAGTGTCATGTCCCATATTTGATGGTCATGACTATCCTAAGTGGAACGCCATGATGAAGAAGCGCCTTTTGGCAATGAACAACGAGCTGTGGTCCATCACTGAAATTGGTCTTACCGATTTGTGCAAGACGGCGAATGATGAGGATATTCGAAAATGCACTCGTCTGGAGATCATGGTGAAGGATATCATCTGCTCCTGCTTGTCCCGAGATCAAATCAGGCTCATCATGTATCTGTGCAATGCAAAGCTCATCTGGGACCGAATCTCTGATGTCTATGAAGGTCATCGAATTTGCCAGGATCCTTCGTTTGTTGAGTTCAAGGAATCACTCAAAACGATGAATTTCGAACCTGAACCATCATCTTCCACACCTTTCCACATGGCAAAAGGTGCAAATGTAACCGACTATTACTCATCTGAGTCTAGTGATGATGAATTTGATGATGATTTCGGGCCTAGCTACTCCAAACTTGCTAATATTGCCATAAAACAGCAAAAATCTTTTGAAAAGGTTCAAAAACTGCTAGAAAGAAGCGATGATCTGTTAGGTGAAGAAATGGACCGAACTCAAACTTTGACTGATAATCAGCAACTACAGTCTAAGTTTGATAACCTTCAGGATCTTCAGAACACTCTACTAACTAATAATGAGAAGCTTTCTTATGAATTTCTTCAAGAAAGCAAGATCTTGAAAAGCTTAGGGTGAGTTATGAAGATCTTCAGAAGGAGAACGATTCATTACTTTCTGAACAGATCAGTTCCGCTCAAGAAGAATTCATTCCACCTTGTCTTAAATGCATTGAACGTGAAACTGTTAATTCTTCACCTGAAAGTTCAAATGCTTCTATTGCTGCAAATTGTTCAACTAGTATGTGCTGACAATTTCCTCAGCTGAGGAAAACACCGATGCTACTGACGAAAATGCATGGTTGAATGAATTGTATGTGACAGGCATGTACAAAAGCCTCAAAGGTCATCGGACTCTTTGTGACGTGCCGAAAAATCAGATTCTGAACAGGAACCCTAGGAAAGAGGGTATTGCCTTTGAGAGGAAACTCAATGTTGATGGGATCTACTGGAAACCTGAGCAGTATCCCAATACCTCAAGGGTTGTTGCAAAAGGACCTATCGTAGATCCATCTACCTTATGAGGCTTTACTTGCGAATCTTCACATTCTTTTGATGAGTCATTTGACTCCAATTATAAACTATTCAAAAATCAGAATGGTGAAGTATTTTCTAGATATGTTGGAACTAACTGCAGGAATGGTCCCCCTATGAAGAAAATCTGGGTCCCCAAGAGGCACCTTGAAAATCTTAAAGTGAATGTCCTCATGACACCACGAGTGAAGAACAGGAACCCCAGATCAAATTCTTCATATGGATCAAAATCTTCATATGGATTCAAGTCCTCATATGGACCAAATTCCTCAAGTGGATCAAATTCCACTTATGAACATCACCTTGTTAATGCTTCTGTTTTGTAGGGAAAGAATAAGGATTATGAATATGTGCATTATTCGTCAAATCATTATGTTCATAAGTCCTCAAAGAATTTCTTTGCTTACTCATATTCATACTCTAACCCCTCGCCCGTGAAACATAATGCATTGGCTTCAATGCCACCGTTCTCAATTGGTGCTCATAGAATGATGAGCTCTTTGCCACCCCTTCCGATGTGGGTGGTGAAGAAAATGAACTAATCTCTTATGCAGGGTCACATCTCCAGACGAACTTAAACGTCTCAAGTATTTGCTGGAGACCTGAGAATGCTTGAAGGGACGCAAGCTAATCATGAAGAAATGATTCATTCATTTCTCACGTCCTCATTCTTCATATATTGCTCTTATTGATGAAATTCAATCTGGTGAAATTGATGTCATATTCTTCACTATGAAGCATATGAGTTGTAAGATGCACTAATTCTTCTACGGGATGATTCTCTCAAAGCAACTGAGTGGGTCCTCGATAGTGGATGTACTAATCACATGACCGGTGACAAGATCCTATTGATGGACTCTGCTTTATCTCCATCTCACCTGAAGCATATCACCTACCCTGACAAAGGAAAAAAGCAAGGTGTTGGTTCTAGGTAAGGTTGTAGTCTCAAAAGATTGACACATGGACAAAGTCATGCTTGTCGAGTCTCTTGGATTCAACCTCATGTCTGTCTCAATGCTTTGTGATCTTGATGTCCTTGTTGTCATTGGCAAATACATATGTGTTGTTATCATGGAATCTGACAGATCTAAAGTCTTCGAAGGCTTTAGGAGAGGAGACTTGTATATTGTTGATTACTTTGCAGGACCACTGCCTGCCACATGTCTACTTGCAAAAGCTTCAGGAGGATGGCTATGGCATCGACGACTTGGTCATGCTGGCATGAGGAACTTCTACACACTTGTGAAGAAGAAGCACATCCTTGGAATTAAGGGTGTCAAATTCCTCAAAGATCATCTTTGTGGGGATTGTAAAGTTGGAAAGATGAACAAATCCAAGCATCCCTCAAAGACTATCATGACTACCACTCATCCTTTTGAATTGCTTCACATGGACCTCTTCGGCCCTACACATTACTCTGCACTCACAAATGCAGCATCTCTTTATGGCTTTGTCATTATTGATGACTATTCTCATTATACATGGGTGCATATCATCACATTTAAGCATGAAGTGCAGGAAATCTTCAAGCATTTTTCCTCAAGGGCCTCGATGAATTTTGATGTGAAGATCAAGCATATCCGGAGTGACAATGGGACCGAGTTCAAGAACACGGGTCTTGATGACTATCTTGATGAACTTGGTATTACTCATTAGCTATCAGCCCCTTACACTCCTCAGCATAACAACGTTATGGAGCGCAAGAACAAGACTCTTGTTGAGATGGCTCGCACTATGCTTGATGTACAAGACGCCTCTCCGTTTCTGGCCTAAGGCTATCAACACTGCGTGCCACATCATCAACAGGGTATATCTCCACAAACTCCTCAAGAAAACCTCATACGAACTCCTCACTAACAAGAAACCCAATGTGAGTTATCTCAAAGTCTTCGATGCTTCACAATTCCAAATTTGCACCAAAAGCACATGAAGGTTTTATGCTTGGTTACGGAAAGGACTCACACACCTACAAAATCTTCATCAATCATCTTCACAAGATTGCTGAGAGTGTAGATGTGTGGTTCGATGAAACTAATGTCTCGCAAAGAGAGCACCCGCCTCCTGTGACAGGTGAAATACCTCCTAAGGAATCCATTAAGTTCAACGCTACTGGGGATATCATCCCCACTGAAGAATCTGTTGAAGAAGTCATTCCAGACCATGAAGAAAATCATACTGGTGCTCCTGAAGAAACTGTTGCTGAAGGAAATGCTCAGCCAGACCAAATTCGTCAACTATCTCATCCTCGTGTGGCAAAAGAAGTGTAGATCGAGAAAATCGTCGACGACATCAATGCACGAGGTCCTATCACACGCTCAAGAGCTTCACACTTATCTAACTTTTGTGGGCACTTTTCTTTTGTCTCTATCATAGAGCCCACCAAAGTTGATGAGGCATTTCTGGAACCTGCGTGGATTCAAGCTATGCAAGAGGAATTGTATCAATTCGATCTCAACCATGTGTGGGAACTAGTCAAGCGACTAGATCCTCGGAAGCACAATATCATGGTTATCATTATTCTTAATAGCATACAAGTCATCACAATAATCATCATAGATAGCAACTTTGTTCTCATAATCAATTGGAACCTCTTACGAAATAGTGGATTCAGCACTAAATAAAGTCATGACCTCTCCAAATCTATTTTCATCAATATAATCATCATAAATAGGAGGCATGCTTTCATCATAATAAATGTGCTCATCAAAACTTGGGGGACTAAACATATCATCTTCATCACACATAGCATCCCCAAGCTTGTGGCTTTGCATATCATTAGCATCATGGGTATTCAAAGAATTCATACTAACAACAGTGCAATCATGCTCATCATGCACATAGTTTATGCTAAGCATTCTATGTAATTCTTCTTCTAGTACTTGAGCACAATTTTCCTTCCCATCATTTTCACGAAAGATATTAAAAAGATGAAGCATATGAGGTAACCTCAATTCCATTTTTTTGTAGTTTTCTTTTATAAAATAAACTAGTGATAAAACAAGAAACTAAAAGATTCGATTGCAAGATCTAAAGATATACCTTCAAGCACTCACCTCCCCGGCAACGGCGTCAGAAAAGAGCTTGATGACTACTACGCAATCTTCTTCTTGTAGACATTGTTGGGCCTCCAAGTGCAGAGGTTTGTAGGACAGTAGCAAATTTACCTCAAGTGGATGACCTAAGGTTTATCAATCCGTGGGAGGTGTAGGATGAAGATGGTATCTCTCAAACAACCCTGCAACCAAATAACAAAGAGTCTCTTGTGTCCCCAACACACCCAATACAATGGTAAATTGTATGGGTGCAGTAGTTCGGCGAAGAGATGGTGATACAAGTGCAATATGGATGGTAGATATAGGTTTTTGTAAACTGAAAATATAAAAATAGAAAGGTAGCAAGTGGTAAAGGTGAGCATAAACGGTGTTGCAATGATAGGAAACAAGGCCTATGGTTCATACTTTCACCAGTGCAAGTTCTCTCAACAAGGATAAGATAATTGGATCATATTACTAGCCCTCAACATGCAACAAAGAGTCACTCCAAAGTAACTAATAGCGGAGAACAAACGAAGAGATTATGGTAGGGTACGAAACCACCTCACAATTATTCTTTGTGATCGATCTATTCAAGAGTCCGTAGTAAAATAACACAAAGCTATTCTTTCCGTTCGATCTATCATAGACTTCGTACTAGAATAACACCTTAAGATACAAATCAACCAAAACCCTAATGTCACCTAGATACTCCATTGTCACCTCAAGTATCCGTGGGCATGATTATATGATATGCATCACACAATCTCAGATTCATCTATTCAACCAACACAAAGTACTTCAAAGAGTGTCCCAAAGTTTCTACCGGAGAGTCAAGACGAAAACATGTGCCAACCCCTATGCATAGATTTCCAAGGTCACGGAACCCGCAAGTTGATCACCAAAACATACATCAAGTGAATCAATAGAATACCCCATTGTCACCATGGGTATCCCACGCAAGACATACATCAAGAGTTCTCAAGTCCTTGAAGACTCAATCCGATAAGATAACTTCAAAGGGAAAACTCATTCCATTACAAGAGAGTATAGGGGGAGAAACATCACAAGATCCAACTATAATAGCAAAGCTCGTGATACATCAAGATCGTGCCATCTCAAGAACACGAGAGAGAGAGAGAGAGAGATCAAACACATAGCTACTGGTACATACCCTCAGCCCCAAGGGTGGACTACTCCCTCCTCGACATGGAGAGCGCTGTGATGATGAAGATGGCCACCGGAGAAGGATTCCCCTTTGGGCAGGGTGCCGGAACGGTGTCTATATTGATTTTCGGTGGCTACAAAGGCTTTCGGCGGTGGAACTCCTGATGTAGGTTAATTTCTAGAGGTTTCTGTATTTATAGGAATTTTTGGCATAGGCCTCACGTCAAGGGGGGGTCTCCGGGCTGTCCACGAGATAGGGGCACACCACCACTTGGGGTGGGCGCGCCCCCCACCCTCGTGGGCAGCTCGTGGCTCTCCTGGCCCAACTCTTTTACTTCGGGGGCTTCTTTTGGTCTAGAAAAAATCAACAAAAATTGGCATGTCAATTGGACTCCGTTTGGTATTCCTTTTCTGTAAAACTCAAAAACAAGGAAAAAACATAAACTGGCACTCGGCTCTAGGTTAATAGGTTAGTCCCAAAAATCATATAAAAGTGTACATTAAAGCCAATAAAACATCCTAGAAGGATAATATAATAGCATGGAGCAATCAAAAATTATAAATACGTTGGAGACGTATCAAACACGCTTATATAAAATAAGAAGAATGATGCCAACACTTGAGATCTTTGTATTATGCCTAGCAAGGGGCGTAAAATGATATCGCTCATTGGGAGGCAACCCAAGTTGTATCTTTTTGCTTTTTGGTTTTCTTGTTGTTTTCCAATAATTCCACAATTATTCCTCTGGTTCGATGTGTTTATGTTGTTTATTAGTGTTTGTGCCGAGCAAAGCCTTTGGCCTGATTTGGTTGATAGTTGATTTAATTGCGTTGAAAATCAGAAACGTCTGGCGCCAGTGCCAGAATTGTTGACAGCTGCTGCAACATGATCAATTCTTGAATTGTTTAGACATTATCAATATACAAATTTCCCACGTTGTCCTAATTGTTCAGAATTTTCAGAGTTACAGAAGTATGATCAAAAAATCGTGTCTTTGCAGACCGTTCTGTTTTTTACAGATTTTGTTTTCGTTGTGTTATGTGCTTGTTTTGATGATTTTATGGTTTCATTTGAAGGGTTTTTGCCATGGAAAAGTTAGAACATAGTAGATATAATACAACTACAAAATATGAATTGGTTTCTTAGAATACTTAAAGTAAAGATTTGTTTTCTTATACTAACGGATCTCATGAAGTTTTGTTGAGGTTTGTTTGATTGAAGTTTTCAAGTTTTGGGTGAGATCATGATGGATGTAGGAATAAGGATTAGCAAAAGGATAAGCTTGGGGATGCCCGAGGCACCCCAATATAATATTCAAGAAGTATCAAGCAAGTAAACATGGGGATGCCCCCCAAGTGGCATCCCCTCTTTCTTCTAACGACCATCCGTATTTTACTTGAGACTATATTTTTATTCATTGCATATTATGAGTTTTGCTTGGAGAAACTTGTATGATATGATTCTTTTTTTTGTTTGTTAATTTGTCACGATCATCCTTGCTCGACACACCTATTTGAGAGTGCCACAATTATGCTATGATGTGTTAGAATTGCTCTTTATGCTTCACTTCAATTTTTTAGAGCTATGGAATTGCTCTAGTACTTCACTTATATCTTTTTGAGCTCGGTGTGCTTTATTATTTTTTAAGAAATTCTCTCATGCTTCACTTAGATGAATTTGAGAGATGAAAATTTTATGCTCATGTTCTTCACTTAGATTTCTTTGAGCTTATCAAAAGCAACATATGAAACTAGTCCCAATATGATAGATATTCAAGAGGGATATAATAAAAACTTTCATGAAGATCATTGGACAAAATAAACTTGATTCTTTGTAATGGTTTTGAGATATGATGATAGTGATATGTGACTCATGTTAATGAGTAATTATGTTTTAGTAAGAATATTGATGTTAAGGTTTGTGATTCTCTATGACAGCACGAAAGGCAATAGTTAAACAATGAAATTACATTGTACTTGTGGTGCATTATTCGGTGTTAGTTATGCTCAATGCTCGCTTATGTGATTTTTCGTTTTGTGGTTGGTTGCTTCTCAATCTATTTGCTAGTCTCCACTTGTGCTAAGTAGAAATACTACTTGTGCATCCAGAATCCTTAAACCCATTTTTGCCACATGATTCCACCATACCTACCTTTATGCGGTATTCCCTTGCCGTTCTAAGTAAATTTATGCGTGCCATCTCTAATTTTCAAAATAAATTTATGTTTTGTGTGCATGTACCGCTCACGAGGTGGTGAGGGGTGCCCAGTATTTTTCCATGCTAAATGTATCATTCTAAAGATGAGTGTTCATTCACTTGTCATTGCATGAGAGTACGGTAAAGGTATTAGGGATGCATAGTCCTAAAATGAAAAATAAATTTGCTCTATGTTGTCAAATAATAAATTCCTTGGAAAATGTTGGTATGGAGGGAACCCGTGGATATGGTTAGCCATGGATTGTGAGAAAATGGTGGAAAAGGGAATACACTTTATTTTCTGTTTGGGAACCGCCTATGATGTATCTAGGATGGAAAGTATTGGAAACTCTAAGTCTTTTTCGTTGACGGGAAAAGTACGCATCCCAAAAAAATATCTCTCAATTTAAGCTCTAAGCTCTGGCACCTCTACAAATCCCTACTTCCCTCTACGAAGGGCCTTTCTATTTTCTTTATGCAATTTTATTTTTATTTGAGTCTCCATCTTCTCTTATAAAGCACCAACTAAGGGGCACTATGATCGTACTTGAGCATTGTTTGTAGCTAATATACGAGTGTGTTTTATGAATGGATCAATGATTGAGCATGATGGGCTACGGATAAATTGCTTTAGTATTGATATTTTGAAAGACATGGTTGCTTGTTGGTATGCTTGAGTATTAAAGTCTTCATGTCAAAACTAGTTGTTGCTTTGAACCATATAATAGTCCAAATGTCCATGCTATAAAGAAAAGAATATGTGATGAACATGATTGTAATGCCCAGTATGCGACTATGTCTCCTACGTGTTGAGGCACACCTTAGAGACATAAGCGCACACTAGAATGATCTCAAGTATGGTATCTTTGCACATCTCATGTAAAAGTTCAGGGATGAAATAGAAAAGATAGTTGGCTTACACTCGCCATGTCACACAATGAATACAATAACATACATTCATCCAAATAACAAAGGGCCGACTACGGACGAAATCCAAATGAGAAAGATACCAAAACACAAGCCCGGATCCTCCTAGTAAGAACCACCACTGATCGTCGGGATACGAAACATAGTAATGTCCACACACTTCATCGACCTCCCACTGAAGTTCTGAACCATCTCCTACATTGTTCTCAGCGGTACCTGCATCTGGTGTGTGCTGAATCTGTGAGCCACAAGGACTCAACAATCCCATCCCCGGGTATCAAAACTACCAAAGCCTTAGGTGTGGAAAGGCTATAAAAGTGTTTGCAGCAAGCACTAAGCACTAGCTTATGAGTTTAGAGCGAGAAGAGAACAAGTGCCAACGATCGGCAAGTTGATCAAGAAGTGATCCTAGCTACTCACGATCAAACATAACCCCACCGTGTTCACTTCCCGAAGCCCATCGGAAAGAGATCATCACGGTTACTCACACAGGTAGTGTATTCTTATGGATAAGTTGTCAAGTTATCTACAACCGGATATTAACAAATTCCCATCTGCCACATAACCGCGGGCACGCCTTTCGAAAGATCAAAACCCTGCTGGGGTGTCCCAACTTAGCCCATCACAAGCTCACGATCTGCGGAGTTGCAACTCCAAAGTGGGAAGACCCGAGTATCCTCGGGATCCCGTGCTCAAGATATTTTGACAAAGGTAAAACTAATCTACCAAGACATCCCGGCATGCCGATACCCTGATAGTAGCCGCACATATCTCGTCTCAGGCCATGACCGGATGGGATAGCCTACAGGAAAATACCAGATACCTCAGGTTTCCCCAAGGCGGCCCTGTAGTGTGCCCAATTTGGACCAACACTCATGAGGAGCACTGGCCCGGGTTGTTGATTAAGAACTCGGGTTTGCAACGCCCTATGCAAGTTTTAGTTATCAGGCAAATGTAAAACCAATGTTGGGCCTTGCTGGAAAATCTCTAAGCAGAGCGAATTATCAAGGGGGGCCCATAAACCCCAACCGTGTTAGGAACGCAAAAATCAAGGAACATAATACCTGTTTATCGGGTCCTAAGATGGCATGAGTGGAACAAAACACCAAGCAGAAGGCCTAGCCTTCCACCCATTACCAATATATAGGTACATTAGTTAATAACATATATATATATATATATATATATATATATATATATATATATATATAAATATATATAGTGTTATCCCAATAACAGGTACGGACATGGAGCAATCTTCAAAAACTTCACCTGCAACTAACAACGCTATAAGAGGGGCTGAGCAAAAGCGTACATAGCTAATCAACGGTTTGCTAGGAAGGTGGTTAGAGTGTTTCATGGCAACAATAGGAGGCTGACAAACAGGAATAGGCAAAGATAGAGGTGATATCGGGGAATGGTCATCTTACCTGTTGGGTCCACGGAGGGATCATAACCTTGCTCCTCAAACTCAGTCTTGAAAGGAACCTCGAACTCCGATTCGTCACCGGGCTCTAACCAACAAACAATGCAAACACCGGAACAACAATCAATCCTCATGCAATGCTCAAACACATGATGCATGATATGATGCATATGAATATGGGTAGGATATGATGCAACTCCTAGGGACAAGATGAGTGCACAAGTAACATGGCAATAAACAAGATCACATCACATGTAGGAACACAAGCAAAAGGAAAACAAAAACTAACATAGTCACAAGTGGTTATGTAGTTGAATTAAACAAACACCCAACAAGTTTTATAAGTTGCTTAACATGGCAAGGGGTGCAACTACGATCAACAACAACATGCTAGCATTTTAAATGGGCTGGAAAGAACAAACAACAACTTCCAGAAACTCCCATGTTCATAATAACACATATAGGACAGATCAGAGAAAGTCATATTTTAGAGTTGTTAAACATGCAAAGTAACATCACCATCTTAACCTACACATTTTTCCACCCCAAATACATATAAAGTTTATCAAAATTGGAGCTATGGTCATTTAGTTATGAATTTAACAAGTTTGAGCATATTTAAACTCCAAATAATTCAAACATCAATTTAAATGTTTTTAACATGGCAACAAACTGCATATAAATATTCTACACTAAAAACTAGGCAGTTTTCATATATAAAGTTTTTTCAACAAATGCATATGTTAAAAGATATAATTATGCAAAAGAAAATACAGAAAACTGAAAATAAAAACAAAAACAAAAAAGGAAAAAGACTAAACTAACATAGCCAGCTCTAGCCCTAGTCGCTGACCCGTGGGTCTAGGGAAACTGACATGGCAGAGTGGGTGTGCGCGAGATGGGAGGCCGCCAGGAGGGACCGGTATGTCACTGGCACAGAAAAGATAAAAAGGGGGGCTAATCCACTGCCCCGGTGGGGAATCGAACCCGTGCTGCCTGCTTACTGAACGAGAGACACACCACTGGGCTAGCATGCGTGCATCTGACAGAGTAGAGGAGCGTTGCCATAACAGTAAACTAAAGATGCAGAAATAGATGGGAAATAGAGCCGGTCGGAGGAGCCAGTCGGAGCTGCTCCGGCGACCAAAACGGGCGGTGGAGGCGTGCGGTGTGATCCTGGAGGGATTCCGCACACACGACACGGAGCAGCTGCACCTAACGACGACTACAGCGACGCCGGCGGCAATGAACAGAACGGCGGCAACAAACTATGGCGTGATGGCTACGGGCCATAACGGAGCGGCGAGAGCACGCAGCAGGCCCTACGCGACACGGTGAAGACGATGGACATGCGCAGAGGAGCAACGATGGTCCGGGCACTCGCTGGAGACGAGGCCCGACGGCGATGAGCTCGGCTGCGCGCGGCTAACGTGGCTAGAGCATGCAAACGAGGAAGAAAAAGGCTAGGGGAGGTACGTTAGCTCACCACAAGCACGGAGGTGCGCTTGGTTAGGTGAGAGGAGGCCGGAGACGGCAGAATCTCACCGGAGTTGAACGGAGCCAGATGCGGGGGAACACGACGAGGAGGTAGTCGTACTTGGCGTCCCTCGGGGCCGTAGAGGTAGCAGGGGACGTGGTTGACGACGGTGAACTCGCCGGACACGATCTCTAGGGCGTCGGTGGTCGGAGAGCACGTCGGAAATGAGGACGAGCACTTTGATGCGCGCGGGACGGTGGTGGAGCGGCGGATCTGGTGGTCTAGGTGGCCTGGCGGCGGTCGAGGAAGGAGGAGGGAAACCCTAGTGGGTTGGTGGACACGGTTGGGTCTTAAAAGAGTGGCCAGGGCGATGGAACGGAGCGGCGACGACGTCGTGCTCGCCGTCCCCATGGTGATGGCACGAGGAGGACGAAAAGGTGGGTGAGGCGATGGGAGCGGTCGCTGACGCGCGGGCCCGTCCTGGCCACGTGGACGCGAAGCAGAGGGGGTACATGGGGGTCTGGATGAGAATAGATGAGAGGGACGCGCGCGGCTGGCTAGCTGGGCTGCTGGCGCACGCTAGCTGGGCCGAGGGGGAGAGGCCAGGCCCATGCGCTGCTGGGCTGCGTTGCTGCTGGCTGCTGCTGCTGTTTCTCTTTTCTTTTTCTATTTTCCTCAGACGGAAAACAAAAAGAAAAGCACAGGCTAAAAGAAAAGGAATTAGGAGGGAAATAAAATATTCCCCAGCTCCTGGATTTATGCCCTATTTTATAAAAATGACTTGGGCATTTTTAGAGGTAGAAAAATAAAACAAGTTTGAATATGGTTCAAACTTCTGTCATTTTTCAACCTGGCCAAATCATTTCAAAATGAGTCAAGGCTTTGCAATGTGACTTAGGTCAAGGTAACAAAGATGTGGGGAGGAGATGAACATTTTAAAAGAAGAGGTTATGTCACTTGCAAAATTTAAAGAATGGAAGAAGGGAAGGGAAGTGAAGTGGTGCTAGAAGAAGGAGGTTTAAGAAGGGAATGATCTTGCCACCACCATCACAACAAGATCAAGAATACCTCATCTAACAAACTAGGAATGAAATATGCAAAATGCCAAATGAGATGCCATGATGATCATGATGCAAAGAAGATGATGAAGTAAGCATGAATGCATAAAGAAAATACAATATGACAATGCAATGACAATGAGAATGCATAATTGAAAAAGAACCCCCAAGGAAAGGACAAGGATCAATTGGTAAATGATTTATTACCATATAAGGAAGGTATCACATATGGGGTGTTACAAACTCTCCTCCACTACAAAAAGATCTCGTCCCAAGATCAAGGACTGAAAGAAATCGGGATACTCGGAACAGAGATGATCCTCTCGTTCCCATGTAGCATCTCGGTCGGTATGGTGTGACCACTTCACTTTCAAGAATTTGATGGACTTGTTATGGGTCCTGTGCTAAGTTTCTTCAAGGATAGCAATGGGATGCTCACGATAAGACAAGTCTTGCTGAAGATCAATCTCTTCGAAAGGAATAGTGCGTTCAGGCGTCTTGAAGCACTTGCGGAGTTGTGACACGTGAAACACATCGTGCACATTTGCAAAGTTGGAGGGAAGCTCGAGTTGGTAGGCTAGATCGCCTCTCTTGCCAAGAATCTTGAAAGGGCCCACATATCTTGGAGCAAGCTTGCCCTTGATACCGAACCTTTGTATGCCCTTCATGGGAGAAACACGGAGATAGACATGATCGCCAATGTTGAAAACCAAGTGACGATGCTTGCCGTCATAGTAGCTCTTTTGACGCGATTGTGCGGCTTTGAGATTCTCACGTATGACTTTGCACATTTCTTCGGCTTCTCAGATCAAGTCATTTCCAAGGAGTTGACGTTCACTAGTCTCGGACCAGTTGAGAGGGGTACGACACTTTCTGCCATAGAGGATTTCAAACGGAGCTTTGCCTGCACTTGCTTGGAAGCTGTTGTTGTAAGAGAATTCGGTAGATGAAAGGAAATCTTCCCATTTCATACCGAAGGAGATGACACAAGCTTTGAGCATATCTTCAAGGATTTGGTTCACTCTTTCGACTTGACCACTAGTCTGAGGGTGAAATGCAGTGCTGAAGCGAATCTTGGTGCCCATGGCTGACTGAAAGGAATCCCAGACATTGGAAGTGAACAAGCTTCCGCGGTCTGAGGAGATCACTTGAGGAATGCCATGCAAAGAGACAATTCTGGAGGTGTATAGCTCTGCTAGCTGAGCTGCGTTAATGGATTCTTTGACTGGAAGAAAATGAGCCACTTTAGTTAGTTTGTCAATCACCACAAAGATAGCATCATTTCCTCTCTTAGACTTGGGAAAACCGGTGACGAAATCCATCTCAAGGTGATCGAATTTCCACTCGGGAATAGGTAGAGGTTGAAGGAGGCCGGCTGGACGTTGATGCTCTGCCTTCACTCTTCTGCAGACATCACACTCATTCACGAATTGGGCAATCTCCCTTTTCATGCGAGTCCACCAATATGATTGCTTGAGGTCATGGTACATCTTGGAGCTTCCTGGATGTATCGAGAGAAGTGAGTCATGTGCTTCGTTCATTATGAGCTTCCTGAGATCACCTTTGGGAACCACAATTCTGTCCTCAAGGAACAAAGTGTCTCTGTCATCAATGCGATAGCAGGTGTACTTGAGAGTACCCTGAGCAATACCATGTTTCTCTTTCTGCACCATAGCATCACTGAGTTGGGCCTCACGGATTTGATCTTCCAAGGTAGGAGCAACTTGAAGGTTGGCAAGAAATCCTTGCGGAACAACTTGGAGGTTGAGCTTCCTGAATGACTCACAAAGTTCAGGTTGGAACGGTTTGAGAAGGAGACTGTTGCAATACGCCTTTCTGCTCAAGGCATCTGCAATGACATTGGCCTTGCCAGGAGTATAAGCAATGCTTGGATCGTACTCTTGAATCATTTCAACCCAACGAGTCTGGCGAAGGTTAAGCTTTGGCTGAGTGAAGATGTACTTCAAGCTCTTCTGATCTGTGAAGATGTCCACTTTTCTACCCAACAGAAGGTGTCTCCACGTGATCAATGCATGAACAACTGCTGCTAGCTCAAGATCATGTGTGGGGTAATTCTTCTCATTTGGTTTCAGCTGACGTGAAGTGTATGTAACGATCTTCTTGTATTTGATGAGAACACCACCAAGACCTTGCAATGAAGCATCACAAAAGACTTCATAAGGCTTGGACTCATCCGGAGGAGTAAGAACCGGAGCAGAAATGAGCTTCACTTTGAGTGTCTTGAATGCCACATCACAATCAGGAGTCCATGAGTACTTGGCATTCTTCTGCATCAAGTTGGAAAGAGGCTTGGCAATCTTGGAGAAGTTCTCAATGAACCTTCTGCAATAGCTTGCAAGACCGAGGAAACTTCGGAGTTGTTTGACATTCTGCGGAGGTTCCGAGTTGACAATAGCTTCAACCTTCTCGGGGTTAACAGAAATGCCCTCGGCAGAGATAATATGGCCAAGATAGATGGCTTTATCAGGCCAGAATCTACATTTGGAGAACTTCACATAGAACCAGTGCTCATAGAGCCTATAAAGGACCAAACGGAGGTGGTTGGCATGGTCTTCTTCATTCTTGGAGAATAACAAGATATCATCGAGGTAGACGAGAACGAATTCATTGGTGTAGGGGTTGAATATGAAGTGCATCATCCGAGAGAAAGTGGGTGGAGCATTAGCAAGCCTGAAAGACATGACCGTTTATTTATATGAGCTATAACTCGTTCTGAATGCGGTCTTAGGAATATCCTCTTCACGGATACGAATCTGATGGTAACCCATCCGGAGATCGAGCTTCGAGAAAACCTTAGCTCCTTTGAGTTGCTCGAACAATTCATTGATATTGGGGAGCGGGTATTTATTCTTTATTGTCTTCTTCTTCAATGGCCGGTAATCAATGCAAAGGTGTTCCATGCCATCCTTCTTCTTGACCAATAGAACACCACAGCCCCAAGGAGAAGTACTTGGTCTGATTAGACCCATACGTTCTTGCTCATCGAGTTGTTTCTTCAGCTCCTTCAACTCTTTAGGAGAAAGCTTGTACGGACGCCGACATGTTGGCTCGGTACCGGGTTCAAGTTCAATGACGAATTCAACCTGATGGTTGGGAAGCATGCCTGGAAGCTCTTCAGGGAATACATCCTCATATTCAGAAACCACTGGAATCTGAGAAATGGCATTAATCTCGCCCTTGTCATTGAGAGAGAATAACCTGATTGTGTTAACTCGAGAAGCGAAGATAATCACATCTTCAGAAGGATGAGTTAGATTGACTTCCTTATTTGCACAATCAATAAGGGCATCATGCTTCAAGAGCCAATCCATCCCAAGAATAAGATCAATGTCCGAGTTACCGAGAATGACCGGTGAAACGAGAAAACTATAATCACCCATGTGAATAGATATATCCGGAGCCATCAAATTAGAAGACATGTGTTTGCCCGGAGAAATAATTGATAACTTCTCTGGTAAGGCCACTATGCTCACGTTGTGCTTAGATGCAAATGGACATGACATGAAGGAAAGTGATGCACCAGAATCAAACAAGACTTTTGCAGGAATTGAGTTAACTTGAAGATTACCAATAATCACATCAGAAGGATTCTCTGCTTGAGCTACATTCATCAGGTTCACTCTTGGATGCTTGGGATTGTGCTTGACAATAGCATTGCTGACATGTGGAGGAGGCGGAAGGCGCCTTGGGTTGGGACACTTGTTGGCATAGTGACCCATCTGGCCACACTTGTTGCAAGTAATTTCTGAAAGAGGCCGATGATAAGGACCACTTGGTCTTGGAGCTTGGAACCGAGGCTTGGACTGGTTGCTTGGGTTGGGTGGGTGGGAGAATCCATGACCACCCGACTGCTTGTTGTTGCTTGGAGGACGAAGCACCGGAGGAGGCGGTAGCCAGAACTTCTGCTGCTTGGCAACCACTTGAGAGGAAGAGGAAGAGTGAACATCATCTCTTATCCTCTTTTTGGAAGCTTCACACTTGAGCCGAGCTGCCTCTTGCTTGAGAGCCATATTGTAGAATTGGTCAAATTCATCTGGCTCGAACAAGGTGAGAGCAAGTTGGAGTTCTTCTTTCAGACCCACTCGGAATTGGTAGATCTTGCTCTTGGCATCGGGGATGTCTTGCTTGGCATAACGGGCAAGATTCCGGAACTAGACATTGTATTGATAGAAGGACATGGTGCTTTGCTTCAGGTTGCGGAATTGCTCACGCATGCCTTCAATGACACTGGTTGGAATGTGATGAGAACGGAAATCTCTGTAGAAGTCAGTCCACGAGATCTCGCGACCACCTCTGGAGTCTTTGTACTGTTGCCACCAATCAGCAACTTGATCTTTGAGTTCGAAAGTAGCATACTTGACATAATCCTCAGGTCTTACGTTACTGCACTCAAAGTGCTTCTTGATGTCTATGATCCAATCTTCAGCATCTAGCGGGTCCACACAGTAACTGAAAGACTTTGGTTGGTTTGCCAGGAATTGGTTTAGTGTCGCAAAGTTAGGTTGACTGAACAGATTTCCTTGGCCTTGGTTCCCTTGATTGCCTTGATTTGCATGATTGGCTTGGAAATTCTGCATCATCTGCATGAGCATCTGAGTGTTCTGGTTGGTTGCCTGCATAATCCTCTCCATGCCTCAGACGGAGGAGGAGGGGAAGGAGGACGTTTAGGAGGACACTCTTCTTCACCCTCTTGGGTTGGGTTGGGAACCTTCTTAGGATCCATCCTGAAGATGATGACAACCATTAGCCATTGATGCAAAATAGATAAGATGAATCAACGGCTAGATATTTGCAACATATAGCCTTCACAATGAACAATCGAACAAAATGAACGAATGCCTTGCACAGCTCAATGGTACAACAACTTGTCGAGAAGCCACTTGGGAGAATAAATGATAAAATAAAACAACAAGGTACATATGGAACAAATACATGATAGAAGTCTCGTCCCACATCTTCGTGCTGAATGCCCCATGGCACGTGTTACAACGGGTCTTGCAATCCCCGGATCAGCATAGCCAAGGATCCTTTAAGATGCAACTCCCAATTGGAACAACGCCCATGAAACCTCTTCATTAGATGTTGAACCCCAAACCTCATACCATGCACCCGTTGGAAGATTACCTACGAGCTACTTGAAACCCACCTATTAATTCCTGAAGCTTTCCGGTTATCCAATCTGGTGTTGGGGATACAGGGGAAGCACCGCGCACTCAACTCTAAACCTACATCCAGCTGTATCCATCCGCTATACTAGCTGTGGCAATACTCCCGAACTATCTCCCCAGTACTGGGTGACATCGGGGTTATCGCACCACCAGACATGCATAGAAGAGTTTTCGATGTCGGCCGCCTCTGGTATTGTAGAACTTCTACGATGCATTTGTGACGACAACACCTTGGAGCTCAACTCCCGTGACACTGCCACAACCCCTAAATGATAGGAGGCATTGAGAACAATGTTCTATTCACAAAGATATTGGAACAACCCAAATAATACACGCGTGAACCTAAAAAAAAAATTTGGTGAAATTTTGAGGGTAGAGGAGATAGAACAATGTCAGGAGTCCTCACTAGAGCGATGACGGGGGATGAGGAGTAAAAATAAATCCTACTCTCCGATATATATATAGGACTCAAAACATTTTGTGTGTGTGCCTAGACTCAACCGTGGCGGTTCGATCAATCAGGGGGCTCCTAGGTCGGAGAAGGCTCTGAATATCAACATGTAATGCCCAGTATGCGACTATGTCTCCTACGTGTCGAGGCACGACTTAGAGACATAAGCGCATACTAGAATGATCTCAAGTATGGTATCTTTGCACATCTCATATAAAAGTTCAGGGATGAAATAGAAAAGATAGTTGGCTTACACTCGCCACGTCACACAATGAATACAATAACATACATTCATCCAAATAACACAGAGTCCTACTACGAACGAAATCTAAACGAGAAAGATACCAAAACGCAAGCCCGGATCCTCCTAGTAAGAACCCATACTGATCGTCGGGATACGAAACATAGTAACGTCCACGCTCTTCATCGAACTCCCACTGAAGTTCTGAACCATCTCCTACATTGTTCTCAGCGGTACCTGCATCTGGTGTGTGTTGAATCTGTGAGCCACACGGACTCAGCAATCCCGTTCCCGGGTATCAAAACTACCAAAGCATTAGGTGTGGAAAGGCTATAAAAGTGTTTGCAGCAAGCACTAAGCACTAGCTTATGAGTTTAGAGCGAGAAGCGAACAAGTGCCAATGATCGCCAAGTTGATCAAGAAGTGATCCTAGCTACTCACGATCAAACATAACCCCACCGTGTTCACTTCCCGAAACCCTTCAGAAAGATACCATCACGGTTACTCACACAGGTAGTGTATTCTTATGGCTAAGTTGTCAAGTTATCTACAACCGGATATTAACAAATTCCCATCTGTCACATAACCGCGGGCACGGCATTCGAAAGATCAAAACCCTGCAAGGGTGTCCCAACTTAGCCCATCACAAGCTCACGATCCGCGGAGTCGCAACTCCAAAGTGGGAAGACCCGAGTATCCTCGGAATCCCGTGCTCAAGATATTTCAACAAAAGTAAAACTAATATAGCAAGACCTACCGGCGTGCCGACACCCTGATAGTAGCCGCGCGTATCTCGTCTCAGGCCACGACCGGATGGGATAGCCTATAGGAAAATACCAGATACCTCGGGTTTCCCCAAGGCGGCCCTGCAGTCTGCCCAGTTTGGACCAACACTCATGAGGAGCACTGGCCCGGGTTGTTGATTAAGAACTCGGGTTTGCAACGCCCTATGCAAGTTTAAGTTATTAGGCAAATATAAAACCAATGTTGGGCCTGGCTAGAAAAGCTTTAAGCAGAGCGAATTATCAAGGGGAGCCCATAAACCCCAACCGTGTTAGGAACGCAAAAATCAAGGAACATAACATCGGTTTATCGGGTCTTAAGATGGCATGAGTGGAACAAAACACCAAGCAGAAGGCCTAGCCTTCCAACCATTACCAATATATAGGTGCATTAGTTAATAACAGATATATATATATATATATTGTGTTATCCCAATAGAAAAGTACGGACGTGGAGCAATCTTCAAAAACTTCACCTGCAACTAACAACGCTATAAGAGGGGATGAGCAAAAGCATACTTATCCAATCAACGGTTTGCTAGGAAGGCGGTTAGAGTGTTTCATGGCAACAATAGGAGGCTGACAAACAGGAATAGGCATCGAGGCATATCTAAAGAACGAGACAACTAGCATAGGCAAAGATAGAGGTGATATCGGGGAATGGTCATCTTGCCTGTTGAGTCCACGGAGGGATCGTATCCTTGCTCCTAAGAATCAATCTCGAAATAAAATATAGAAAACTGGAAATAAAAACAAAAACATAAAAGGAAAAGGCTAAACTGACACAGCCGACTCTAGCCCTAGTCGCTGACCCGTGGGTCCAGGGAAACTGACGTGGTAGAGTGGGTGCGGGAGTGGGTGTGCGCGAGCTGGGAGGCCGCCAGGTGGGACCGGCATGTCAATGGCACAAAAAAGATAAAAAAGGGGGGCTAATCCACTGCCCCGAAGGGGAATCAAACCCGCGCTACCTGCTTACTCAACAAGAGACACACCACTGGGCTAGCATGCGTGCATCTGACAGAGGAGGAGCGTTGCCATAACAGTAAACTGAAGATGCAGAAAGAGAGGGGAAATAGAGCCGGTCGGAGGAGCTCGTCGGAGCTGCTCCGGCGACCAAAACGGGCGGGCGGAGGCGGGCGGTGTTATCCTGGAGGGATTCCGCACACGCGACGCGGAGCAGCTGCACCTAACAAATACTACAACGACACCGGCGGCAACGAACAGAACGGCGGCGACGAACTACGGCACGACGGCTACAGGCCCTAACGGAGCGGCGAGAGCACGCAGCAGGCCCTACGTGACACAACAAAGATGATGGACATGCACGGAGGAGCAACGCTGGTCGGGGCACTCGCCGGAGACGAGACCCGACGGCGACGAGCCCAGGTGCGCGCGGCTAACGTGGCTAGAGCATGCAAACGAGGAAGAAAATGGGTCGGGGAGGTGCACTAGCTCACCACAAGAAGGGAGGTGCGCTTGGTTAGGTAAGAGGAGGCCGGAGATGGTGGAATCTCGTCGGAGTTGAACGGAGCCCGACGCAGGGGAACACGACCAGGAGGTAGTCGAACTTGGCGTCCCTCGGGGCCGTAGAGATAGCAGGGGACGTAGTCGACGATGGTGAACTCGCCGGACACGATCTCCAAGGCGTCGGTGGCCGGAGAGCACGTCGGCGATGAGGACGAGCACTCTGACGCGCATGGGACGGCGGTGGAGTGGCGGATCTGGTGGTCTAGGTGGACTGGCGGTGGTCGAGGAAGGAGGAGGGAAACCCTAGTGGGTTGGTGGACACGGCGGGGGCTTAAAAGAGGGGCCAGGGCGATGGAACGGACCGGGGCTGACGTCGTGCTCGAGTTCCCCATGGCGATGGCGCGAGGAGGACGAAAAGGTGGGTGAGGCGATGGGAGCGGTCGCTGACGCGCGGGTCCGTCATGGCCACGTGGACGTGACGTAGAGGGGGTACGTGGGGGGTCTGGGTGTGAATAGGCGAGAGGGACGCGCGCGGCTCTCTAGCTGGGCTGCTGGCCCGTGCTAGCTTGGGCGAGGGGGAGAGGCCAGGCCCATGCGCTACTGGGCTGCGCTGCTGGGCTGCGCTGCTGCTGCTGTTTCTCTTTTCTTTTTCTATTTTCCTCAGACATAAAACAAAAATAAAAGCAGAGGCTACAAGAAAAGGAATTAGCGGGGAAATAAAATATTCTCTAGCTCCTGGATTTATGCCCTATTTCATAAAAATGACTTGGGCATTTTTAGAGGTAGAAAAATAAAACAAGTTTGAATATGGTTCAAACTTCTGTCATTTTTGAACCTGACCAAATCATTTCAAAATGAGGCAAGGCTTGGAATGTGACTTATGTCAAGGTAACAAAGATGTGGGGAGGAGATGAACGTTTTGAAAGAAGAGGTTGAGTCACTTGCAAAATTTGAATAATGGAAGAAGGGAAGGGAAGTGAAGTGGTGCTAGAAGAAGGAGGTTTAAGAAAAGCATGATCTTGCCACCACCATCACAACAAGATCAAGAAGACCTCATCTAACAAACTAGGAGTGAAATATGCACAATGCCAAATGAGATGCCATGATGATCATGATGCAAAGAAGATGATGAAGTAAGCATGAATGCATAAAGAAAATACAATATGGCAATGCAATGACAATGAGAAGGCATAATTGAAAAAGAACCCCCAAGGAAAGGACAAGGGTCAATTGGTAAATGCTTTATTTCCATATAAGGAAGGTATCACATATGGGGTGTTACAATGATAGGCAGCATTCCGCATAAACAATTATGTTTTTATCATTTACCTACTCGAGGACGAGCATGAATTAAGCTTGGGGATGCTGATACGTCTCCAACGTATCTATAATTTTAAATTGTTCCATGCTATTATATTATCATTCTTGGATGTTTTAAAATTATTTTATAATCATTTTATATCATTTTTTGGGACTAACCTATTGACATAGTGCCCACTGCCGGTTGCTCTTTTCTGCTTGTTTTTTACATCGCACAAAACCAATACCAAACGGAGTCCAAATGCAGCGAAACTTTTTGGAGATTTTTTCTAGGCCAGAAGACACCCGATGGGCCAAAGAAGCACTTGGGGGTGCTCCGAGGGGAGTACAACCCACCAGGGCACGCCCTGGTGGGTTGTGCCCACCTCGGTGGCCTCCTGCACCGCCTCTTCACTCTATAAATACCACAATATTCTAGAAACCCTAGGGGAGTCAACAAAATTTTATTCGAGCCAGCCCAAGTTCCGGAACCACGAGATCCAATCTAGAGCCCTTTTTCGGCACTCCGCCGGACGGGAAGACGATCACGGAGGGGTTCATCATCCTCATTGGTGCCTCTCCGATGATGCGTGAGTAGTTCACCTCAGACCTACGGGTCCGTAGAAAGTAGCTAGATAGCTTCTCCTCTCTTTGTTTCTCAATATAATGGTCTTTTGGAGATCTATTTGATTTAATGACTTTGTGCTGTGTGTTTGTTGGGATCCGACGAATTGTGAGTTTATGATCAGATTTGCCTTGATTTAATATCAATTCTTGATTATTATAGCCTCGTATTTCTTCTCCGATATTTGGATTTTGTTTGGTGAACTTGATCTATTTATCTTGCAATGGGAAGAGGTGGTTTCTAATGGGTTCAATCTTGCGGTGTCCTTTGCCAGTGATAGAACGGGCAGCAAGGCATGCATGTATCTTTGCTATCAAGGATAAAAAGATGGAGTCTATTACCACATGAATAGATCTTGTCTACATCATGTCATCGTTCTTATTGCATTACTCTGTTTTCCATGAACTTAATACACTAGATGCATGTTGGATAGCGGTCGATGTCTGGAGTAATAGTAGTAGATGCAGGCAGGAATCCGTCTAGTAATCTTGGACGTGATGACTATATACATGATTATTGTCTTGGATATCATCATAACTATTCACTTTTCTATCAATTGCCCGACAATAATTTGTCTACCCACCGTTGCTATTTTTTGAGAGAAGCCACTAGTGAAATCTACGCCCCCCGGGTCTATTTTCCTATCATATACTTTCAGATCTATATTGCTACTTGCTTTTTCCTCTATTTGCAACTTTTATTTTCATATCTATATTATCAAAAACACAAAAATACCTTGCTGCGTTTTATTTACCATTTTTCCATTTGCATCTATCAATCTACCTATTTACCAATCTACTACCCGGGAGGGATTGGCAACCCCACTTACACATGGGGTTGCAAGTATTTGTTAGTTGTGTGCAGGTACTGTTTACATAGTGTTGCGCAATTCTCCTACTGGTTTGATAACCTTGGTCTCATCACTGAGGGAAATACCTTCCATAGCTGTGCTGCATCATCCCTTCCTCTTTGGGGAAATACCGATGTAGTTCAAGCGACATCAAGCTCGTCCAGACAACCGGTCCGGAGACACTGCAGCCCCATCCGCACGGGATGAGGACGAGGACGAAAGATCCTCCTCGCACTCTAAGAAGAGGGCGGCGGCCAGCAACGTCGAGGAGGTTCGACCTACTCAGGCCCCGAAGAGGCAGTGTCGGCCTAAGCTGGTCCTGCCTGACAGCACGGACTCCGATGAGGGGTTCGAAGCATCTAAAAAGGACACCGAGAAGGAACCCAGTGTTAACCTCCCTGCTGCCAGGTATGTATCGTGGCATTTTCAATTGCCTTATTTTCAGTAGTCCCTAGTAAAATGGAGATTGACTGTTCTTTGGTTATGCAACCCTCCATGTGGCCACCCCGCCGAGCAAACCTCGGAGGAGACATCCTCGCTTGACGAACTAGCAGACAGCGGCTCTACATCGCGCTCTGTGCCTCCTTTAATTCCCGAAGAGGTTGAGGGTGGTGTCCCAAAAGACCCCTCCTCCTCTGAACACGGGGGAGGAGGTCGACACCACCACGGCTGATGCTAACACCTTGGTCGTAGAAGACCAGGGGGATGCATCCCTCCTGGCTAATGTGGGAAGGGGATCCAGATCATCCGAACCACCTCAACCCTCTGCTCCCGAGCCCCGAGGCCCTCCAGGGAGCTAGTTCCTCATTCTGATGGGGAAGGTGCTGGGGGCCTAATGCCCTCGCCAGACACCTCTACTCGGGCGGCGGCAGGCCGGCCGGACGTGTTGGCCGAGTTGGTGAGCAACTCTGTCATCGTCGACGAGCACCGCACTCTTATGGGTGCGGTCATACAGGGTGTTCGTTCCGTCCATTCCAGACTGAACAACGTTGTTGAAGGCCCGCTAACAGGCTTTCAGGTAAGTCGAGTAATACTCTTATTATGTAAAGCGGTTGTAGCCTTTAGTTTGAGTACGCCGTGTATATAGTTGCCCTTGAGACTCTGCAAGGACTTCAGAGAAGCTTGTAGGGGATCAAACTTTGTAGGCCGAATATTAAAGTAATGTGAACATTCTTTGCTGATGTAGATATCTTGCTTGGCCACGGCCGCTAATGTCGCGGCACTAGAGGACATGGACCGGAAGCTCAAGCGCTTTGACGGAGAGCCTGACCTTATCAACAAGCGGCTTGACGAAGCGCAAGGCAAGCTTTTCATTAATGTGTGTGATCGCTTGTTGCCGGGTACTTATGCTCCAGACTGTGTGCTGATCATTCAATGTGCGGATATTTCAGTTGCCGCTGCTAAGGTCGAGGGCTTGAAGGAGGCCCTGAAGGAAGTCGAGGCTGAGGTGGCCGCCAAGAAATTGGCCGCCGAAAAGGCGGTAGATGAGCTTGAGGAAGCCAAGCTTGCCAACCGGAAGCACGAGGCTCGAGTGGCCGAAGTGCAGGTGGGATTCAAGGATGCCGCCACGATGCCGGCCAGAGGCAGCACCCAAATGAAGCAGCTGGTGGAGATGCATCGGATATCCGAGCTGGCCACGAAGGACCTCTGGGTCAAGTTGTGGCCCGCCGAGCCAATTTTGGACGCTTACTTTGGACTTGTGTAGAAACTGCGGGAGGCACTGCTCCGGATTGACGCCGTGAAGCGATCGACATGCCTGGAGGGGGCGAGGCTTGCTTTCACAAAGACCATAGTGCATTGGGCGAGGATTAATCCGATGGACATGGCCATTGGTCCTCTGCCTAAGGGAAAGAAGCATCGCCACCCTGAGCTATACATTTCACAGGTGATGAATGGCGCTCGGGCGATAGAGGGCCAGAGTTTGAAAGATGTAATTCTTGAATTACTGTATTATGTTTTTATCAACTGGACCTTATGCTTTATAATGCGTCTGCATGACTTATTTTATCTTGTCATGATTTAGTTTTGACTCCTGTGCGGCCGTATATTTATTCTGAAAGCTACCAGTCGTCGGCTTCAGCCCCCAGGTGAATATCACGAGGGGTGTTTTGTCTCCGCACTGCTATTCGGCTTTATTGCTTTCACTTAGGCTTAGGAGCGTCACGATGGGGGCTAAAGACTAGTCCCCAGTGTTTTCTAATGTACTTGGGAGCCAAGGCCTACCTCTTCCGATCACGTGGTTTGTGTTAAAACGAACCCTTCGTGTGACATGGCAAAATCGCCAACGATTTTTCGACTCAAAAACTCGTCATCAAATTGCTGACCAGCTCGCACCTACTATGGCGGTCAATTTTTGGCTTTCTCCTCCTAAGGTACTTGACCGGGCAAGACAGAAGTACAATCCGAGGGGTTCTCCCTTTTCGCTCTTAGCTGAACATAAGGGGCAAGCACAGGAACCGGGCAACCCAACTATTGACCCCAAGACATAGTTCAGAACTGATGCATATAGTGCAATATCCGTGACATCGAACACTCAACGTAAAGCAGTGTCGGACTTTCTACACAAAGCTGATGAGGAAATCGAGCTCTTGGTTAGTTAACCGATCATGTTTTCATGCCGGGTTGTTCGAAGAGCGGGAGGAGAATCCGAAAAGAAGCAGATAGTGGCAAGATGCAGATATCCGAACACCATAAAGGGTGTTTTTATTATTTCTCGTAGGCTCAAGACGTCTAACCGTACAATTCGAACTACCAATGCATTATTTGCGAAAAAAGAATTTTTTTTTACAAAGTAAAGGTTTACGCAGGGTCTTGATGCTTGAGTCGAAGCCTGAACTATGCCCTACTGCATGTCTGTGCCTTTGCTTCTGAGAGGTGGGGTTTGGGACCTTTGATGAAACCCTTAGGGGGGTCCTGCCGATGAAGCTTGATGCTTGGGGGGGGGGTGTCGGGAATTGACCCCCGTACTGTCCAAACACAAGGTGATTCCAATGTTCGGGTTAGCCGAACACATGGTGCAGATCTATTGATATAGGCCTCATGGCTACCCAAGGTATTTTGAGAGCGAAATTGTGTTGACGAGGCATGTGGAGCCCGAAGGTTTTGGATGTGCTGTGGGCCGCGCATCCCTATTTGCGACAAAGGAATGCGGGTTCACATGATGGGGAATGGATTCAAACCCGTTTGTTATTGTCGCAGGCCTTTACAGCGGGCCGGTACTGGGACCAGTACAAGCGGGTTTGGTCTTTGGTCGCTAGGGCCGCATTGTGCTCTTCGGTCTGAAGTGAGCATTTTGTGTTGCCGTTGAAAGTTATGATGCCATGAGGACCGGGCATCTTCAATTTGAGGTATGCGTAGTGCGGAACGGCATTGAATTTAGCGAACGTCGTTCGGCCGAGGAGGACGTGATAACCGCTGTGAAAAGCTGCAATATCGAAGATCAAGTCCTCACTTAGGAAGTTGTCTGGAGAGCCGAACAGTACTTCAAGCATCACCGTGCCTTTGCAGTGGGCCTCCACTTCTGGAACGACCCCTTGGAAGGTGGTGCTACTGGGTTTGATCCTTGACAGATCGATCCCCATCTTCCTCATTGTGTCTTCGTATATCAGATTGAGGCTACTGCCTCTATCCATGAGGACTCTAGTGAGGTGGAATCCGTCGATGATGGAGTCCAGCACTAAGGCCGTGGACCCTCCGTGCCATATGTTGGTCGGATGGTCCCTGTGATTGAAGGTTATCGGGCAGGATGACAATGGATTAAACTTCGGCACTATGGGCTCGACGACATATATGTCCCGCAGAAGTCGCTTCCTCTCCTTCTTCAGTATGTGGGTTGCGTAGATCATGTTCACTGTCTTGACCTTGGAAGGGAAGGGTTTCTGGCCTCCACTATTCGGCCTACAGGGCTCATAATCGTCCTTGCTTCATGGGATTTTGCCAGAGTTTTCGGCTGAGAGCTTGCCGGCCTGTTCTATCACCCAACAGTTACAGTTGGAGTGGTTAGCGGGCTTCTCTGATGTGCCTTCAATCTAGCATGACCTGTCCAGAACTGCGTCTAGTCTGGACTGTCTCTTGCCGTTGCCTTTATGGGTCCTTTTGTGAGATTCGGACTTCGGATTTTGGCATCCGGCATATACTGTTGTATCCCCGTCATCGCCGGCGGTGTGGCGACGATTATTCTTGTTGCATCGCGGCTTTCCGTTTCCGTCCCGAACGTCAGAGGTACTGGGTGTATCAGGGTTGGTGATTTTAGGAGTGAGCCAACTGTCTTCTCCCACACAAAAGCGGGCCATGACAGAAGTAAGGGCTGCCATCGTTCTTGGTTTGTCCTGGCCAAGCTGTCGTACAAGCCATTTGTGCTTGACACTATGCTTAAAAGCGGCCATGGCTTCGGCATCTGGATAGTCGACAATCTAGTTCTTCTTGGTCAGGAATCAGTTCCAGAATTGTCGGACAGATTCTCCGGGCTATTGTGTGATGCAATTTAGGTCGTCGGCGTCCGAAGGCTGAACATAGGTGCCCTAAAAGTTCGCTCAAAAAGTGTCCTCGAGCTCTTCCCAAGAGCCTATAGAGTCTTCGGGAAGGCTTTTCAACCAGTGTCGAGCTTGTGCCTTAAGCTTTAGTGGCAAATACTTAATGGCGTGGAGGTCATCTCCTCGCACGATGTGAATGTGGAGGAGGAAATCCTCTATCTATACGGCCGGATCAGTGGTTCCGTCGCATGGTTGGATGTTCACAGGCTTGAAGCCTTCTGGGAATTGGTGTTGCATTACCCTCTCTATGAAGCACAGGGTGTGTGTTGCGCCCCAAACTTGGGCTATATCACGTCGGAGGTCTACGACCATCCGAGTCGGTTGCTGCTCCCGAACTCTATTGTTTCGGTTCAGCCAATCGTAATATCCTTCCCGGTGAGTGGGCAGGTCTTCTCTGGGTTCGTAGATGGACCTGGTATGGCCTTCTCGAGCGTCCAAGCCATGGCGGAGGTCATATTAGTAGGCAGGACACACTTGATCCATACCGTAATGGCGAGGTGGGCGGTGGGGTGCTCGGCCTCGTCAGCTTCTCTGTCCCACCCTCTAGGGGGCCCGTCCGGCTATTCGGTGTGCGTGTGTGTTGGACGTGTTGGCTCTACGACCTTGTCATCGAATTACGGCAGTAATCTTCGCTTGGGATAACTTTTGATTGGCCGTTCGCGGCCACACCCTTCTTCAGCGGCTAGGACTTTAGTCCATCGGTTGTTGAGGGTGTCCTGTTCAACATTGATTCTATGTTTTTGTTTCTTCAGGTTGCATGCGGTGGCTATAAACATCCACTTGAACCGTTCCTGCTCCATCGGGTCTTCCGGGACGATGAAATCTTCATCCCCGAGACTAGCCTCCTCTTCAGACGGTGGGAGGTAGTTGCTATCTAATACGTCCATTTTGCATCATGCTTTTATGCTGATGTTTATTGCATTATGGGATGTTATTACATGTTATGTCACAATACTTATGCCTTTTCTCTCTTATTTTAAAAGGTTTACATGAAGTGGGAGAATGCCGGCAGCTGGAATTCTGGGCTCGAAAAGGAGCAAACATTGGAGACCTATTCTGCATAACTCAAAAAGCCCTGAAACTCCACGAAAGTCAGTTTTGGAAAATATAAAAAATATCTGGCGAAGAAAGTACTAGAGGGGGCCACCCACCGTCCACGAGGGTGGGGGGCGCGCCCTACCCCCTGGGCGCGCCGCCCTGCCTCGTGGGCCACCTGGCAGCCCCTCGATGCCCATCTTCTACTATATCAAGTGTTTTGACATGGAAAAATCATAAGGAGGCTTTCGGGACGAAGCGCCGCCGTCTCGAGGCGGAACCTTGGTGGAACCAATCTAGGGCTCCGGCGGAGCTGTTCTGCCGGGGAAACTTCCCTCCGCAAGGGGGAAATCGTCACCATCGTCATCACCAACAACTCTCCCATCTTTGGAAGGGTTATCTCCATCAACATCTTCACCAGCACCATCTCCTCTCAAACCCTAGTTCATCTCTTGTATCGAATCTTTGTATCAAAACCTCAGATTGGTACCTGTGGGTTTCTAGTAGTGTTGATTACTCCTTGTAGTTGATGCTAGTTGGTTTATCCGGTGGAAAATCATATGTTCAGATCCATTATGCATATTAATACCCCTCTTATTATGAACATGAATATGATTTGTGAGTAGTTACGTTTTTTCTTGAGGACATGGGAGAAGTCTTGCTATAAGTAGTCATGTGAATTTGGTATTCGTTCGATATTTTGATGAGATGTATGTTGTCTTTCCTCTAGTGGTGTCATGTGCACGTCGACTAGATGACACTTCACCATTGTTTGGGACTAGAAGAAGGCATTGGGAAGTAATAAGGAGATGATGGGTTCCTAGAGTGACAGAACCTTAAACCCTAGTTTATGTGTTGCTTCGTAAGGGGCTGATTTGGATCCATGTGTTTCATGCTATGGTTAGGTTTACCTTAATACTTCTTTTGTAGTTGCGGATGCTTGCAATAGAGGTTAATAATAAGTGGGATGCTTGTCCAAGTAAGGGCAGCACTCAAGCACCGGTCCACCCACATACGAAATTATCAAAGTAACGAACGTGAATCATATGAGCGTGATGAAAACTAGCTTGACGATAATTCCCATGTGTCCTCGGGAGCGTTTTCCCTTATATATGAGTTTGTCCAGGCTTGTCCTTTCCTACAAAAAGGATTGGGCCATATTGATGCACCTTATTTACTTTTACCACTTGTCACTTGTTACCAATTACCTTATCACAAAACTATCTGTTACCGATAATTTCAATGCTTGCAGAGAATACCTTAGTGAAACTGCCTATCATTTCATTCTGCTCCTCGTTGGTTTCGACACCCTTACTTATTGAAAGGACTAAAATAGATCCCCTAGACTTGTGGTTCATCAAGAATATTTTCTGGCGCCATTGCTGGGGAGTGAAGCATCTTTGGTAAGTGGAATTTGGTAAGGAAAAATTTATATAGTGTGCGGAAATTTACTGTCACTTGTTACTATGGAACATAGTCCTTTGAGGGGCTTGTTCGGGGTATCTTCACCCCGACCAGTAGAGCAAAGAGTTGCTCCTCATCCTACTAAACCTACTGAAAATGTTTACTTTTAAATCCCTTCGGGTATGATAGAGAAACTGCTAGCTAATCCCTTTACAGGAGATGGAACTTTGCATTCCGATTTGCACCTAATCTATGTGAATGAAGTTTGTGGATTATTTAAGCTTGCAGGTATGCCCGAGGATGTGATCAAGAAGAAGGTCTTCCCTTTATCTTCGAAGGGAGAGGCATTGACATGGTTTAGGCTATGCGATGATATTGGATCATGGAACTATAACCGGTTGAAATTGGAATTTCATCAGAAGTTCTATCCAATGCACCAGGTTCATCATGAGCGTAATTATATATATAATTTTTTCCCTCGCGAAGGAGAAAGTATCGCTCAAGCTTGGGGAGGCTTAATTCAATGTTATATTCATGCCCCAATCATGAGCTCTCAAGAGAAATGATTATTCAAAATTTTATGCTCGGCTTTCTCTCAATAATCGTTCCATGCTCGATACTTCTTGCATTTGTTGTTTTATGATGAAGACTATTGAATTCAAATGGGATTTATTGGAAAGAATTAAACGCAACTCTGAAGATTGGGATCTCGAAGAAGGTAAGGAGTCAGGTATAACACCTAAGATTGATTGTGTTAAAACTTTTATGGATACCGATATTTTCCATGAATTCAACAATAAATATGGAGACTCCGAGATAGTAGCTTCTTTCTATGAATCATTTGCTACTCATGTTGATCTCCCTAAGGAAAATTGGTTTAAATTTCATCCTCCCATTGAAGTAAAAGTAGTTGAACCTGTTAGAGTTGAAGAAAAGACTATCACTTATAATGTTGATCCTATTGTTCCTACCGCTTATATTGAGAAACCACCATTCCCTGTTAGTATAAAGGATCATGCTAAAGCTTCAACTGTGGTTCGTAAGAGTAACACTAGAACACCTACACCCTCTGACCAAATTAAAGTTGAACGTAGTGTCGCTATGGTTAAGGATCTCTTGGTCGATGATATTGATGGGCATGTTATTTACCTCTGTGATGAAGCTGCTAGAATTGCTAGACCCGATACTAAGAATAAACATAGACCTATTGTAGGCATGCATGTTATTTACGTTAAAATAGGAGATAATTGCTATCATGGCTTATGTGACATGGGTGCTAGTGCTAGTGCAATACCTCATTCCTTATACGAAGAAATTATGCACGATATTTCACCTGTTGAGGTAGAAGGTATTGATGCTACTATTAAGCTTGCCAATACAGACACTATTTCACCAGTTGGGATTGTTAGAGATGTTGAAGTATTGTGTGGGAAAGTTAAATACCCTACTGATTTTATTGTTCTTGGTTCCCCACAAGATGACTTTTGCCCCATTATATTTGGTAGACCCTTCTTGAATATTGTTAACGCTAAGATAGACTGTGAAAAGGATGTTGTTACTACTGGTTTAGGGGATATGTCTCATGATTTTAACTTTGCTAAATTTCGTAGACAATCCCATGATAAAGAATTGCCTAGTAAGGATGGAATTATTGGTCTTGATTCTATTGTTGTGCCTCCTAACAATCCTTTAGAACAATATCTGCAAGAACATGAAAATGATACGTATATTAATGAGAGAAGGGAAATAGATGAAATATTCTTTAAACATTGACCCTTATTGAAACACAACTTTCCTGTTGAAATTCTAGGGGATCCTCCTCCACCCAAGGGTGATCCCGTGTTTGAGCTCAAACCATTACCCGATACTCTTAAGTATGCCTATCTTCATGAAACGAAGATATATCCTGTTATTACTAGTGCTAACCTTTCAGAGCAAGAAGAAGAGAAATTATTGAAAACTCTGAAGAAGCACCATGCTGCTATTGGATATACTCTTGGTGATCTTAAAAGCATTAGTCCCACTCTATGCCAACACAAAATAAAATTGGAGAAAGACTCTAAACCGGTTGTTGATCACGAACGACGGTTAAATCCTAGGATGAAAGAAGTGGTAAGGAAAGAAATACTAAAGCTTCTAGAGGCAGGTATAATTTATCCAGTTGCTGATAGTCAGTGGGTAAGTCATATCCATTGTGTCCCTAAGAAGGGAGGTATTGCTGTTGTTCCTAATGATAAAGATGAATTGATCCCACAAAGAATTGTTACAGGCTATAGAATGGTAATTGATTTCCGCAAATTAAATAAAGCTACTAAGAAGGATCATTACACTCTACCTTTTATTGATCAAATGTTAGAAAGGTTATCCAAACATACTCATTTTTACTTTCTAGATGGCTATTCTGGTTTCTCTCAAATACCTGTGTCAAAAGAGGATCAATAAAAGACTACTTTTACTTGCCCTTTCGGTACTTTTGCTTATAGACGTATGCCTTTTGGTTTATGTAATGCACCTCCTACCTTTCAAAGATGCATGATGGCTATATTCTCTGATTTTTGTGAAAAGATTGTTGAGGTTTTCATGGATGATTTTTCCGTTTATGGAACTTCTTTTGATGATTGCTTAAGTAACCTTGATCGAGTTTTGTAGAGATGTGAAGAAACTAATCTTGTCTTGAATTGGAAAAGTGCCACTTTATGGTTAATGAAGGTATTGTGTTGGGGCATAAAATTTCTAAATGAGGTATTGAAGTTGATAAATCTAAAGTCGATGCTATTGAGAGGATGTCGTGTCCCAAGGACATAAAAGGTATAAGAAGTTACCTTGGTCATGCCGGTTTTTATAGGGGGTTCATTAAGGACTTCTCAAAAATCTATAGGCCTCTGACTAATCTCTTACAAAAAGATGTTCATTTTATCTTTGATGATGATTTTGTAGAAGCATTTGAAATACTTCAGAAAGCCTTGATCTCTGCACCCATTGTCCAGCCACCTGACTGGAATTTACCCTTTGAAATTATGTGTGATGCTAGTGATTATGTTGTAGGTGCTGTTCTAGGACAAAGAGTTGATAAGAAATTAAATGTTATCCAATATGCTAGTAAAACCCTAGACAGTGCCCAGAGAAATTATGCTACTACTGAAAAAGAATTTTTAGCAGTTGTATTGCTTGTGATAAGTTCAGACCTTATATTGTTGATTCTAAAGTAACTGTTCACACTGATCATGCTGCTATTAAATATCTAATGGAAAAGAAAGAAGCTAAACCTAGACTTATTAGATGGGTTCTCCTGCTACAAGAATTTGATTTGCATATTACTAATAGAAAGGGAGCTGAGAACCCCGTTGCAGACAATCTATCTAGGGCAGAGAATATTCTTGATGACCCACTACCTATTGATGATAGCTTCCCTGATGAACAATTAGTTGTCATAAATGCTTCTCGTACAGCTCCATGGTATGCTGATTATGCTAATTACATTGTCGCTAAATTTATACCACCTAGTTTACATACCAGCAAAATAAATGGTTTTTCTATGATTTAAGACATTACTTGTGGGATGATCCACACCTTTATAAAGGAGTAGATGGTATCATTAGACGTTGTGTACGTGAGCAAGAATAGGAACAAATCTTGCGCAAGTGTCACTCTGAGGCTTATGGAGGACACCATGCTGGAGATAGAACTGCACACAAGGTACTGTATCTGGTTTTTATTGGCCTACTCTCTTCAAGGATGCCCGTAAGTTTGTGTTGTCTTGTGATGAATGTCAAATAATCGGTAATATTAGTAGACGTCAAGAAATGCCGATGAATTATTCACTTGTTATTGAACCATTTGATGTTTGGGGCTTTGATAATATGGGACCGTTCCCTTCCTCTAATGGGTATACACATATTTTAGTTGCTGTTGATTACGTTACTAAGTGGGTAGAAGCTATTCCAACTAGTAGTGCTGATCACAACACCTGTTTCAAGATGCTTAGAGAAGTTATTTTTCCGAGGTTTGGGGTCCCTAGATACTTAATGACTGATGGTGGTTCACACTTCATTCAAGGTGCTTTCCGTAAAATGCTTGCTAAGTATGATGTTAATCATAGAATTGCATCCCCATACCACCCACAGTCTAGTGGTCAAGTAGAACTAAGTAATAGAGAGCTGAAATTAATTTTGCAAAAGACTGTTAATGGATCTAGAAAGAATTGGTCCAAAAAACTTGATGATGCATTATGGGCCTATAGAACTGCATATAAAAATCCTTTGGGTATGTCTCCGTATAAAATGGTTTATTAGAAAGAAAGTCACTTACCTCTCAAACTAGAACATAAGGCATATTGGGCTATTAAAGAGCTCAATTATGATTTCAAACTTGCCGGTGAGAAGAGGTTATTTGACATTAGCTCGCTTGATGAATGGAGAACCCAGACATATGAAAATGCCAAACTGTTTAAAGAAAAAGTTAAAAGATGGCATGACAAAAGGATACAAAAGCGTGAGTTTAACGTAGGTGATTTTGTCTTGCAATACAACTCTCGTTTAAGATTTTTTGCAGGAAAACTTCTCTCTAAATGGGAAGATCCTTACATTATCGAGGAAGTCTATCGTTCCGGTGCCATAAAATCAACAACTTTGAAGGCAAAAATCCAAAGGTGGTGAATGATCAAAGAATCAAACATTCTATCTCAGGTAATCCCATAAATGTTGAAACCAATGTTATTGAAACCGTGACCCCTGAGGAATACATAAGGGACACTTTCCAGAACAATTCAGACTCCGAAAAGGAAGAGGTATGTGTTACAGTAAGTAAACCGACTCCAAAACAATTCTAATGGCAATTTTTCTCTGTTTTGGAATATTTAAAAAATTAGGAAAATAAGAAGTAGTCCGAACGGGACACGAGGCGTCCACGAGGGTGGAGGGCGCGCCCTACCCCCTGGGCGCGTGCTACTTCTCGATCTTGTGTTGTATTCCCTCGAAGAGGAAAGGGTGACACATCACAGTTGCGTAAGTATTTCCCTCAGTTTTTGAGAACCAATATATCAATCCAGTACGAGACCACGCGCGAGTCCCTCGCACCTGGACAAACAAATAAGAACCGTGTAGCCAACGCGATAAAAGGGGTTGTAAATCCCTTCTCGATCACTTACGAGAGTGAGATCTGATAGATATGATAAGATAATATTTTTGGTATAGAGATTGAAATTAAATAAAGCAAATAAACAACGGCGACAGAAATTGGAAAGTTGACGGGAAAGTAATATGATAAAGATAGACCCGGGGGCCATTGGTTTCACTAGTGGCTTCTCTCATGATAGCAGAATTCTACGGTGGGTGAACAAATTAATGTCAAGCAATTGATAGAAACGCGCATAGTTATGAGAATATCTAGGCATGATTATGATATATAGGCATCACGTCTGTAAAAAGTAGACCGAAACGATTCTGCATCTACTACTATTACTCCACACATCAACCGCTATCCAGCATGCATCTAGAGTATTAAGTTCATAAGAATAGAGTAACGCCTTAAGCAAGATGACATGATGTAGAGGGATAAACTCAAGCAATATGATATAAACCCCATCTTTTTATCCTCGATGGCAATAATAGTATACGTGCCTTGCTGCCCCTGCTATCACTGGGAATGGACACCGCAAGATTGAACCGAAAGCAAAGAACGTGTCCCATTGTAAGAACTATAGATCTAGTAGGCCAAACCAAACCAATAATTCAAAGAGACTTGCAAGGATATTATAATCATACATAAAAGATTTCAGAAAAGAATCCAATATTGTTCAAAGATAATCTTGATCATAAACCCGGAATTCATCGGATCTCGACAAACACACCGCAAAAAGATTACATCGAATAGATCTCCTCGAAGATCAAGGAGAACTTTGCATTGATATCCAAAGAGAGAGAAGAAGCCATCTAGCTAATAACTATGGACCCGAAGGTCTGTGGTAAACTTCTCACAACTCATCGGAGAGGCTTTGGTGTTGATGTAGAAGCCCTCCATGATCGATGCCCCCTCCGGCGGAGCTCCAAAACAGGCCCCAAGATGAGATCTCACGGGAACAGAAGGTTGCGGCGGTGGAATTAGGCTTTCGTTTGTTGCTTCGATGTTTTCAGGGTATGAGAGTATATATAGGCTGAAGAGGCATGTCGGGGGGTCAACAGGTGGCCCACGAGGGTGGGGGGCACGCCAACCCCCCTGGGCGTGCCCCTGCCCTCGTGGCCACCTTGTTCGTTTCCTGGCGTGTACTCCAAGCCTCTCGTGTTGATATTATTCCAAAAATAACTCTCCCGAAGGTTTCACTCCGTTTGGACTCTATTTGCTATTCCTTTTCTGCTAAACACTAAAATAGGCAAAAAAACAGCAATTTGCACTGGGCATTGGGTTAGTAGGTTAGTCCCAAAAATAACATAAAAGTGTATAATAAAGCCCATTAAACATCCAAAATAGAATATATAATAGCATGGAACAATAAAAAATTATAGATACGTTGGAGACGTATCAAGCATCCCCAAGCTTAATTCCTACTCGTCCTCGAGTAGGTAAATGATAAAAACAGAATTTTTGATGTGGAATGCTAACCAACATAATTCTCAATGTAATTTTCTTTATTGTGGCATGAATTTTCAGATCCGAAAGATTCAAGACAAAAGTCCATATTGACATAAGAATAATAATACTTCAAGCATACTATCAGAGCAATCATGTCTTCTCAAAATAACATAGCCAAAGAATGATCATCCCTACGAAATCATATAGTTTGTCTATGCTCCATCTTCGTCACACAAAATACTCAAATCATGCACAACCCCGGTTTCAGCCAAGCAATTGTTTCATACTTAATTTTTTTTCAAACTTTTTCAACTTTCACGCAATACATGAGTGTGAGCCATGGACATGGCACTATAGGTGGAATAGAGTGGTGGCTGTGGAGAAGACAAAAGAGGAAGATGGTCTCACATCAACTAGGTGTATCAATGGGCTATGGCGATGCCCATTAATATATATCAATGTGAGTGAGTAGGGATTGCCATGCAACGGATGCACTAGAGCTATAATTGTATGAAAGCTCAACAAAAGAAACTGAGTGGGTGTGCATCCAACTTGCTTGCTCAAGAAGACCTAGGGCATTTGAGCAAGCCCATCGTTGGAATATACAAGCCAAGTTCTATAATGAATATTCCCACTAGTATATGAAAGTAACAAAACAAGAGACTCTCTATCATGAAGATCATGGTGCTACTTTGAAGCACAAGTGTGGAAAAAGATAGTAGCATTGTCCCTTTTTTTTCTTTTTTTTTCTTTTTTTTTCTTTTTTCTTTTTTTTCTTCTTTTTTTTCTTTTTTAGGACTTTTTTCTTTGGCCTTTCGTCTCTTTTTTTCTTTGGTACAATGCTCTAATAATGATGATGATCACACTTTTATTGATTTACAACTCGATATTACAACTCGATACTAAAACAAAGTATGACTCTATATGAATGCCTCCGATGGTGTATCGGGATGTGCAATGAATCAAGAGTGACATGTATGAAAAATAATGCATGGTGGCCTAGCCACGAATATGATGTCAACTACATGATCATGCATGGAAATATGACAATGATGAAGCGTGTCATATGAATGTAACGGTGGAAAGTTGCATGGCAATATATCTCAGAATGGCTATGGAAATGCCATGATAGGTAGGTATGGTGGCCATTTTGAGGAAGGTATATGGCGGGCGTATGGTACCGATGAAAGTTGCGCGGTACAAGAGAGGCTAGCAATGGTGGAAGGGTGAGAGTGCGTATAATCCATGGACTCAACATTAGTCATAAAGAACTCACATACTTATTTGCAAAAATCTACAAGTCATCAAAACAAAGTACTACACGCATGCTCCGAGGGGAAGGGTTGGTAGGAGTTAACCATCGCTCGACCCAACCACCACACAAAGGATGCACTACCAAAAAAAGACACATCCGTGACATTTTGGGCCGAACGAAACTTTTTTCTGTCATACTTATGACACTTCTATGACAATAATTGTGACAAAACACGGTATCATCATAGATGTGGTGGGGTCCTACTTCTACGACAAAAAATCATGATAGAAAATGGGCTTTTCGTCCTGGGCGGGCCGGAAACGCAGCTGCATGACATTCTTTGGGCCGTCCATCAAGGGAAAAAACGAGGTAGAAGCGAGGGCGAGGAAAATATCGGGGTGTTCCCGGTTACGGTGGGTGGTCGGGGCTGAGCGATGCGCGTTTCTCTCGTACACGCACGCGCGTGGGTGCGAGGCATTGGGCTCTAACTGAACCTGAGCGAGGCGTTGGGCTCTAACTGAACCCGAGCGATTGCACTGCAGGCTACGCGTTACTGAACCCGAGCGATCGATCGATGGCTGTTAACTGAACCCGATCGAGCGTTTCCTTTGCTACTGCTGCTAACTGAAGCCAATCGATGCTGCCTCTGCGTGAACAGTGAGCGTTGCTGGGGGGGGGGG
>LR738714.1:385646615-385676784 GCA_902687465.1 Secale cereale
AAAGTTCCCGGTGGGGGTAGCTGAACAGGACCCCGTGGTGTTGCCTCTGCATGAACAGGACCCCGTTCGATCGAGCCGGTTGGGGCTGCATGAACAGGACCCCGTGGAGGGCTGGATGAATAGGACCACCCCATGGAGGGATGGATGAACAGTAGACGGTGGAGGGCTGGATGAATAGTAGCCCGTGGAGGGGTGGTTGAACAGGAGCCCGTGGAGAGGGTTGGTTGAACAGTAGCCGGTGGAGTAGCGCGCGGTGGAGGCTGAACAGTCGCAGGTGGAGGCTGGAGGAGGTCGACGGTGGATGAACAGTAGCCCGTGGTGGCTGGAGGGGATCGACGGTGGTGATGAACAATATCCCGTGGAGTCCCGTTTTGCGGTACGCCACACCCCTCCCAATGAACAGGACCCCCGTTTCGACCGTAGCGCTCCAACACAAGTCTGTTTCCTCCGTTTTGCGGTACGCCACACCCCTGCCGATGAACAGGACCCCTGTTTCAACCGTAGCGCTCCAACACAAGTCCGCTTCCTCCGTTTTGCGGTATGCCACACCCCTCCGGATCAACAGGACCCCCGTTTCGACCATAGGAGGTCCGTTTCCTCCGTCTTGCGGTACACTAGACCCCTCCCGATGAACAGGATCCCATTTCGACCATGGCCGGTCGAACACAAGGCCGTTTCCGCCGTTCTGCTGTACGCCAGGCCTCGTTTCCATCGGCTGTTCTATCCAAGCCCTCCCGATGAACATGACGATGCATTCCGTTCCGACCCAGCCGGTTGGCTCCCCATGAACACGATGACAACGTTGTTTCTCCGTTCCGACCCAACCATGTACACGAGCCCTGGCCGTACGTACGCACGAGTAGGCGTTCGAGACCGCGCCCGTATGTATGTACGTGGCCATATTTACCTTCTTGCACCTTGGCCGCTGTACGTACGTGTACATGCTACATGCACGCCTCTACTACGACATGTGCACGCCTCTACATCGACCAGTATGTACGTACACGTTCACGACCAGAATGAAAATGCTACATATGCTTCGACCTGGTGGGTCCCGACTGTTAGGAACTTCCTTGCGTGCGAAGATGTAGCTGGTGGGTCCCAGCTGTCAGGGGGGGCGAATCGTTTTTTTTTTGTGCGGACGCACTTCCTTGCGTGTGAAGATGTAGCTGGTGGGTCCCAGATAAGGAGGCACTTCTTTGCTGCGGACGTGGACCCAGTTGTCAGCCTCTCCACGTACAGTCCACGTCCAATACAATGCCGTTCCTTGACCACATTGACCACGCCGCGCCCAGAGCACCAGGGCGGTGGACGATGGCGAGGCCTAGGAAGGGGATGGCGAGGCCTAGGAAGGGGACGACACGGAGCCGGGGAAGATGCGGCAGTGGAAGCCCGCGCGGAGAGGAGTACCAGGGTTCACCGGTTCGGCTGCGGTGTGAGGCTGCCATCGGCGCAGAATAATAGAGGTTGTGGGTGAGTGGAGGGATGGCCTGGCCAGCGGTGAGGTCTCCGCGACAGCATAGCTGGCCACGGGAGGCAGGAGCACGAGGCACGACCGGCGCTGGTTTGCTAGCTGGTTTGGGCAGCTAGAGCAAGAAGACCAGAGGTTGAAGAAGCAGTATGGCCGTTGGATCGACATCGTACGGTCACTGGAGCTAGAATTGTGCATATTGACTAAGTTGACAAAGCCCTCCGTCCTCGTCAACTTAGCAGGCCCACAAGTCAGCCTGCCACTATACTGGGTCCCAGCTAACAGGGGGAGTATTCTTTTTTTTTGTGCGTAATAAGGAGGCACTTCCTTGCGTGCGAAGATATAGCTGGTGAGTCCGAGCTGTCATTGCCGGTAACATTTTTTCGCGAAATACAGAGGCCCTTTCGATGGGTCCCAGATGTCAGGTGTAGGAATCATTATTTTGCGCGTCATAAGGAGGCATTTCCTTGTGTGCGGCCATGGAGCCAGCTGTCAGCCTCTCCACATAGAGTCCACTTAAGATGCATATCGGTTGTTGACCACGTTGACCAGGCTGCGCCGAGAGAACCAGGGCGGTGGACGACGGAGAGGCCTAGGAAGGGAACGGCATGGAGGCAGAGAAGACTCAGCAGTTGTCTCCCACGCGGAGGGGAGTACGACTGTATGAGGGTTTACTGGTTCGTCTCCCGTCGCCGGAGAATGACAGCAGGAGTGCGTGAGTAGAGGGATGGCTAGGCCAGCGATGGGAGTAAAGGCATGCACGGCAGCACAGCCGGCCCGAGGGAGGAGAGAGCATGCAGTCCCATTGGCGCTTGTTTGAGCAATTGGAGCAGGAAGAGAAGAGATTAAAGAAGCACGACGGCCATTGGATGGACATCCAACAGTCACTGCTTGAATGTCAACCATTTTTTTAGGAAAGCCTCAAATCTATGGAAAACATCATGCAGCCCATCTGCCATTATTAATAATAATTTATAGCCCATTTGCTAATTCTTAAGGTTTATTTGGAGCCCATATTCTTTTTGTTGGCATTACAGCCCATATTGTGGCCACGGTTAAAAAATTATACGAAATTTTGCATATTTCGGTGCGGTCCGAACTGTTTTTAATCCCGAAATTTCGAGTCACATTAAAACTGATTTTAAAAATAAATGTATATCAATATAAAATACAACAAACTATCCACCCATAAAAATCAATGCAATTTGAAATCTCGAAATGAAAAAAATAAATTTGAAACTAATTGCTGGTTTGATGTGTTTTAAAAATGTACAACCCATTTCTCATTACTGATAGGCCATTTTCTCGTGTAGCTGAATGAAGCTCTCCTCGTCTTGAAAGATTTGCAGCCCAAAAGGCCTGACAAAGCGACTTACTTGGCAAATCACAAAAAAAACTGGACTAGCCATTTTCAGAAAGAAAAAAAAACTACTGGGCTGGTATGTGGTAAACATAAAAGAGAAGGCTGTCTAGACAGGCCAGACTGCCCCGCACAGCCCAGTTGACAACCTGCTTCCGTCTCAAAAACAAATTAGATAAATGCCACTCCAATTATGGCGATTCATAAAAATGCCACTTCAATTTCCAAACTTTTAAAAATGACACTGCAATTTTTGCAAACTTTGGAAAACGCCACTGCAATTTGCAAACTTTGAAAAATGCCACTCCAGACTTCGAAAAATGCCACTGGAAATGGCATGAAATGGCATTTTTCAAAGTTTGGAAATTGCAGTGGCATTTCTCAGAAACACCAGATTTTGAGTGGCATTTATCAAATTAACCCAAGACAAAAATAATTGGGCGAGCTGCTGGGTCCCTGGTGTCAGCCGCTCGTTGTGCAATTCTCTCGTTTATTGACTACGTTGACAATGGCATGGGACCCAGATGTCAGAAATCCATTAGGAGGAGCCATTTTTATTGGCTTGAAATAGGGAGGCACTTGCTTGCGTACTGCCATGACCATGGCGGGTCCCTGCTGTCATCCTCTCCACGTACAATCGTCTCCTGATTGTGTACGCGTCAACTTGGTAGGGCCACAAGTCAGCCTCTAAACCAGTGGAGGAAAAATACAACCAATTTAAAAAAATAACAGCCCATTCCATACGTTCAAACGGAAAGTTCAAAATTCCGAGCAAAGTAACAAGACTGATCCACATATAGAGTTCTGAACTTCCACGTTGACAACCATCATAGCCAACTTAACTATCTACTCCCACTAATACTCTAGTCGCGTACAAGTACTAACTTACTCTTAGCTAACTAGACGATGTCAGCCGCCATCTGCGATACACGCTAAACGCCGGCACCGGCGTCGTCCGCCTCGCCTCGGACTTGCGAGAGGTGTGATAGGGCGCGTTGCTCGCGCACGTTGGCCCTTTCCATGCCGGCGTGGTCCACCGAAGCTTCGGCTTCTAAGCGGGAAACCTACTCGACGAGCTGGTAGTAAAAATCAGCGTCGTGAACCCGTGCGTGCCCAACAGCCTCCAGGGCTATTTTCCGGGCGCCGGCCACCACATAGTCGGCCCAGCTACGGGCGCTTTGCTGGCGACTCAGAGCGTCGATGCGCTGCTCCTCCATGTCCCGCCGGCGGCGCAAATCAGCGATATGCTGCTCCTCCGCCAAGCGGTCGCGCTCCAACCACTCCTGCTCCTCCGCCAGGCGGTCGCGCTCCAACAAGTCCTCGATCTCCGCATTGCCATCTAAAGATCGATATAATGCCTCCTTCCTCCGTCTGCCTTCCGGTGAAAAACCGAACACTAGTTCCGGCGGTGATCGCCTCCGGCCTCGCCTATCGTGGACGGACAGGGGCATGGCGAGAGCGAGGATAAGTGGATAGCGACATCGGGCCGGTAGGCGCTTATGAGGATAGGGCGAGTTGGGTCATGGTGCGACCATAGAAGGCCGGGAAACAATACTTATAGGCGGAAGGTAGCGCGACGGTCATCGGAATTCAATGCATAATTAAGCAGGCATGGCTTAGCGTGCCAGCTTGCCGTGGAAAACTAGAGAAACTGAAATTCTGACTATGCCACCCTGTCCCGTCCGTGCTGGGTCGCACGCATGCATGACGGTCAAACGAGTGCACTCGAATCATCTCCCTGCTTGTCAATAATGATTCCACGGATTTAAAAGGCCCGCAACAATTAAAGCGCATCTTTTTCGCATCAGTTACCTGCCTTAATTACAGTCGGTTGCATGCAGGCACTCAAAATCCCTCGCAGCCAGTACGCGGAGCAGCATGCAACGAGTCGCAGCCGAGGGCATTAGTTGATGAACTTTAGCTGGGAGATAAGGCATTAGCGAACACGAATCATCCAGATGAGGTACTCCCTCCTTGTAAAAAATCATTCCACCACTCATCATCTACCTTGGTTGGTGAGATTTTTGAATTAAGCCCTGCAAACCGAAAAGGAGGTAGTACGTGCGTGATCCGCTATTTATTTGTGTAGGATCGAGTAGGTCGTTTTTTGAATTGAGCCCTGTAAACCGGAAAGGAGGTAGTACGTGCATGATCTGCTATTTATCCGTGTAGGATCAAGTAGGTCGGATGGTGTACGTGTACGATCGCATTAACTGATGAACATTCACTGGGAGATAAGGCATTTGCGAAAGTTTTTGCTGGCAGTTTCTTCAGATTCGCATGGCATTTTCTTCATAGGAGATTGTCAGTTTCTTCAGAGGTAGGCATTTTTATTCAAAAAACTGCCACTTCTGATCTTGAATCGCAACTAAAACTGCCAGGAGCGCATTAGTAGGCTAGCTAGTGATCGATCAGTAACTAGTAAACACTGAGCGAAGAGATATAAGGAACTATTAATGCATCTCAATAATTCACAAATCGTATACAAATATGTAGCTCCAAAAGCAAAGATCAGCCACAACTAAAACCAACTAGTACGATTCCCATACATAAGATCAACATGTTCATGCATCTCAATGATTCACAGATCATATACAAATATGTATCTCCAAAAGCAAAGATCTGGAAAAAACATATGTTCTTCCAACTAACATGGATGCTTCTCTTGGCCAACATTCAGTACAGACTGAAAGACAAATTTGTTTGTGAAGTCTACAATTCCTCTTGCAAACGTAAGTGGTTTCACCAACAGCTAGAACCATCAGAATGAACCACACATGATGGAGGAACATCCACTGCAATATGATTTGGTCTTCTCTCGATCACACGGCAACACTATTTTCGGAATACAAACTTTATCTTAGGCAAAATGATGCCCATTGTATAATCCGACCAAAGCAATGAAGCACCTAGTGTTGGCCAACAAATAGTACAGTACTACCTTTCTGCAGTCCATGAAGTGACTATCTAATCTTTCTGTGTCTATTTTCAAATGGCACTACATGAAGTGACTATACTATTCTCTTGTGCAGTTCAACCAAAATTGTGGTCACTTTGTGTGTTCGCCAAATAGCAACGGGCAGACATCTCTGTCTGCACAAATATCAAGCAGCTAGTAAACATATACCCCACCTTGTATTTTTGGTGTAAACATGTCTCTTCCGCTTAGCATCTGTCATGTTTTGCACTGGACAATTTGATACAGTAATTTTGCCCTGGACAATTTCATACTGAATCGATTTGCTTGTTCAGAGCAGAAATATAGCGCCTATTCTTCATCAGACCAAGGATATCCATGTTCACAGTGATGGAAGAGGTGAAATCGATACAACCGAAATTGAGCATCCAATCATTGAATCATGTCTTGCACCTCCAATGTAGGTCCACCCTGCCAATAAATTCACATGCAAACCACAAGTATTACTATCTAATGACAGTACAAAAAGAGTAGCAAGATAGTAGAAAACCATTTACCTTCTTAATGAACAGCTCATAGTGCCACCAATTGGATATAAAGGTTTGGAAGAAAACATGCTCCTAATGTTGAACCAGTTGGACAGTTCCACTAAAATTGAGCATCCTTGTTTGCATAGATATTGAAAGTGTGATTACTATAAAAGTGGCACTAGTTGAAGCATAGACTCATAAATATAAGCATTCCAATTTCTTAATGGGAAAAGGTTTCTATAAGCTCTAGCACTGGAAAGATTTCCATAAGCTCTAGCACTGGAAGATTTCTATAAGAATTAACAATACAAAATGTAACGGTAACAAGTTTCAGCATTGGTATACTAGCTATGCAAGAGCATTAAACCAAATACAAAAGTCTGAAGGTAACTAGCATTATGACGTAATGACAGTATAAAAAATTGCAAACCATGTACCTTCAAGGTAAATATCATTTCGAACTCCGGTGAACATGAAAAATTGCTATCCCAATCTTATCAAAGGTGTGGCTAGCTTTATTGGCAGTATTTGAGTGAACTCTACACCCTTTGTACCAATGCTGAAACTTGTTGCACAGCTAGTATACCAATGTTGAAACTTGTTGCTCTGGGAAAGCTTGCCACACCTTATATATGTCAATACGCTAATGCAACACCATTCAAATAGTATATATAGACACTAATCCACTGGCTACTGGAACAGTGGAGTAATTTTTTTATTACGGGGTAGAGTATAAAGGTTTTACTGAACTGATCTCCATAAGCTAGCACTTGAAGATTTCTGTAAGCATTAACAGTACAAAATGTAAAGGTAACAAGTTTCAGCATTGGTATACTAGCTGGAACAACATTAAACAAAATACAAAAGAATGAAGGTAACTAGCCTTATGAACTAATGATAGTATAATTTTTTTGCAAACCATGTACCTTGAAGGTATATATCATTTCGAACTCGAGAGGTCCTGAAAATTGATATCCCAATCTTGATAGTCGATTAAACATAAAACTTGACCAACAGAATCAAAGAGAACAGCCGGATAAGGAGGTGCCCACTCTTGACCTTTCCTCTTGTCTTCATAATTTTTTGTGTAGTTTAACCAAAATAAAATGACATCAGCGCCTTGGCATTTTGGTGCCACTATACAATAATATTGACTTATCTCATGAAAGTGAGGTATGTAATCTATAAGCATTAATAGTGCAAAAATCTGAAGGTAGTAACAAGTTTCATTGTTGGTATACTGGTTGTGCAACAACATTAGAATGCCTTAGCTGAAAAATCTTTAATACATCCACAATCAATAGCTAACCCTGAAATAATCTAGAGACATTAAATGGCATTGCTTAAATTTATCGGCGGCATTAGACTGAGTGCGGCATTAGTTAAATGTGGCATCACTTTAGTAGTAGCATTGGTTGACTTTACCGCTAGCGTTATACTAACAGCAAAAAAGTGGCAATAAGAGCATGGGAGACCCATTCGGACAGTGGGCGCACCAGTACGATGTACCTCCATGGACGCATAGAGTGGTGAGGGAGGTATGGTTGCCCAGAGCAACAAATATCCAGGCAGCATATGTGGATTACGTCCCATTTTTGTTATGTTCAGCCACCTTTTTCCTATGTGAGGACAACAAGCCGATCGACCTAGTCATTCTCTATTGTGTTGTCATGCCTTTCTACCCTTCTTCAACCAAGAGACACGAGACTCGTTCCTTAGCTACCGATTTTCCCCTTTCCAACCTAGATGCGGATTCGATGCCTACTCTCTTGGACAGTACAGTCTCCCTTCCTTTCCTTATTCAACCCAGACATGGATTAGTCTGCATGAAGTAGGGTTTCCTTTAACATTGCAAATTAAGGTTTTCGTCTGCGTGACCAGCAGAGCAGAGGATAGCAAATTGGGAAGATGGTGGAGTTGAAAAAGATCCACATGCAGCGACGTGGAAAATGAGGCAATAGGACAAGGGTATGATTCGAAAAGAGGTAGCATACCTGAGGGTCGGTGGGAAGTGGCTTCGCTCGTGGTCGTCATCCTCCGCACGCACTATGGCAGCGAGCTTGGGGACGGAGGCCATCCCGCGCGGACGTTAGGTCTGAGAGGACGGCCTTGTCGTCAGTGCGTGACCTCGCTCGCCGACGACGAGTGCGTCAACGCTGCACGTCCTTTATTTCCCCGGTGGGTCTGTGACCACCGGTGAGGAGGGATAGAGAGGCCGTATTTTTTAGATCTGGAGAGAGGATGATAGTGTGAGAAGCAAGTGGGCAGCGCTTATCAAGAAAGCTCTGAAGCTCCAGCCTATATATCTTTTTATACTACTAGTACTAGAGGTGGATTAGTGGTATAGTAGTTTATATTTTATCAGCAAACAGTACCAGTTAGTCGTGCTTCAAAACTGAACGACACGCCATTAAAAAATAAAGGTCGATAACTAATGCGGCACCTCAGGCCAACGCGGCCAGATCGCATTTTGCACGAGAAATTACACAGCATGTTTCGTTGACATGTGGTCCCGTGTACCAGATGAATGACTCCAAGTTCCACCACCGTGATGCTAGGTGCGAGCCGAGGAACAAAATTGGAGAGACCCCCCTCATACTTTTCCTACATTGGTCGTTTGATTGATAGGATAGAATGCTATAGGATTTTTTTCCTATGTAATCATGTTTCAATTGACAATCTAGCATCCACTCCAACTTTTTTTTCACTTCCTTTGATCCTACGAAGAGAGTACTTGCTCTAAATGATGTGCCGCTGCAGGAGCCGCCTATATTAATTAACCATGCTCTAAAAAGGTGGACCAGCTTTGGCTATAGTAGTACTGTAGGTTAGTAGGTGACCTTGCGCTTGGCTCTTCTCCTCTTCCGGAAGTCGAACAATAATGATGGTACTACTTCTCGCAATCTGACACCAAATGAACTGTTGCACGTCCATCGCTTGTATGCAAAAGTTTGTCCTCGTGCTGCGAGCCACCGGGCGTGCGTTGGCGAGGGAGAAGGCATAGTAAGAAAGCTTCTCGTCGTTCTGTGAGTTGACGGGACACATCAAAGTTACGTATTTATTTGTACTCTCTTCTAAAACGGCCGACCATGTCCATGTCTACCATCCCGTTCTCTGTCATTGAGTATGTGCACTATTCACGTGCCATCGAGGAGAAAAAATATTGCGTAGTACTAGGTGCCATCGAAGTGCACGACTCACTTACGCAATGCATATCTCCATTTTCTTGCATGACACGCCACCTTGATGCTACATGTCCCGCGTGTCATGGAGGCATATAGTATGATTTATAAAACGGAGGCATATAGATGTCCTGCGTGCCGGCAACAGGATGAACAAAGCTCGTGTCTTAAACGAAAGAGTGGAAGAACATATATTCTCGATGACCGAGAAGGAGCTACAAACCTCGGGGTGGAGCGTCTGCACTCATAATATTTTATATTATTCAGCAATAACTAATGCGGCACCTTGGGCCAACGCGGCCAGATCGCATTTTGCATGAGAAATTACACACCATGTTTCGTTGACATGTGGTCCCGTTCCAACATGTCAGTGAGACGACGACGAGTCCTTGTGTACAATTTTCGAAAGGACGTGTAGGCCGGGGCACCTCTTCGTGTACCGTGGCAAACTGGCAACCGTCCACCGACTCTTCGCCTTTCCCTCTCGATTTGGAACTACTGTCGCACACTCTTCCTCCCTCCTCCATTTGCCTTCACCCTTCCTTCTGCCATTGTTCGATCGTCTTCTCCATGGAGGGAACAAGCCGGAAACGACCCCATTATTCTTGCCCCGATCTGAAAGATGACGTGGTGGGGGAACTCATTGATCGGTGCGACATCATCACCTCGGCTAGCATGGAAGGTTCGTTCAAGAACATTCTCGACTCAACTAATAACATCATTACAAGGAACCCAAGGGTCCAGGAGCGGTTTGATCTCCCTTATCTTCTTTGCCGTGACCCTGCTGACTGGCGCGGGGACGAGAGAAGCCTCGCCTTGTGCAAGTTGATGCCACTTGATAATGATACATATGATGTTAAGATGCCATCGCTTGAGGGCAAGCATTGGGCAGGCGCAAATGGAGATTGGGTTGTTTATATTGGGTACAATAGCGAATGGGAACTTGTGAATGTGTACACTCGTCAGCGGATTCAACTTCCAAAAATCTCTGAGTGCCCTGAGGTTGAGCACACAGATGATCTACGTACGTTCAAATATGATCATGGTGACTGTCGTCTATGGAAGATAGCAATTTCTTGAGTTCCCAACCGCTCTTGGAATTACAAGAACTATAAAGTTGTTGCTATCTTCGACAAGTTTGTTTCCGTCCTTCGTGGTTCGACTGGATGGATATTGCTCAAAAATCAGTTTCTATACACGGATGTGTACTGCGATGCAATTGAATACGAGAGGTTTGTGTTTGCTGACACCAATTGTGGCACTGTTTTTTCATGGGATCCTTATTGTTTCGGTATGTTTGTCTTCCATCGTAATTATTATTGTTTCATCCACATGCATGCGAGTTAGCAAGTTTCCCTTCTCTACTAATTAACCTTCTTCTTGTGTTTCCAAGGTCCTTTGAACATTCCACCACCTATACTTTAAAAAAATTATAACCAAGGGGGAGATGACGATGGTGATGATCACGAGCATGAGGACGAGCAGGGCCCATATGCTCACTGGCAGCTGGCAACTAATTCCAATGGATCACCACTTCTTGTCTGTATACAGCCCACTGCTTATGTTACTACTGAGGGAGCAGGTATTGTCTCCCGTGGTAGCACTCTCCAGACCTATTCCAACACTCGTTGCCTAGTATTCAGGATGGATACTAGTGTGCTAGCGCCAACACCATCTCCCTAGTATAGTATTGATAGTCTTGGAGCAAACTCGCTCTTCCTTGGACAAAACTATCCAATGATGGTGAAAGGCGATCCAACTGTTGTTGACACAATGTTACTACCAGTTATGAGAAGCAACTGTATCTATACATCGGACATTGCGGTGGCTCCCTACCCTGGTCGTGATATACTAGGCCGCTTCAGCCTGGATGATTAGTCCTGCATTGGTCTTGAGATTGAAACTAGATGGCCCTTCCCAGAGAATCACTTGTGGTTCAAAGCAAGCGTTTCCAACGCCGAGGATTGGTTGAGTTGAAATTCATTTCATTGCTTGTTATTTGTTGTGTGATGAAAACTTTAGTATTTATAATGTATCCTCGTTGTCATTGTGGGTTGATGACCTATTGTAGGTAATAAAATGATATGCCTGTGATAAACTTACTAAATTTATGAATGGGTTTTGAGTCACTTCTCTGAGTGGGTGCTGCGACGAGGAAAAAATATATTTTTCGAATACATAATTGTACATACATTGCAACAGGTTATCGGATGAGGCCAATCAACAATAGTACACTATTTGTACTAGCTTCACATGCTACACTATCTCAACGTCTACGTACGTAATACAACAGGTTTTAAACTTGAGACCAACCACCCATCCTCACAAAGAACACTTTTTAACCTAGCACAGACTCCAGGAAATTTGGCCACACTGTGAGGTGGGCCATATGTTAATGTGTTCATTGTACGTAACCAACACCTCGAATCCTCGATACTACTACTATAAGTAGTAGGAGTAGTAGCGCGTGATACGTCTCCAACGTATCTATAATTTTTTATTGTTTCATGCTATTATTTATGATGTTCTGGATGCTTAATGGGCTTTGTCATACACTTTTATATTATTTTTGGGACTAACCTACTAACCCAAAGGCCCAGTCCAGATTGCTGTTTTTTGCCTATTTCATGGTTTTACAGAAAAGGGATATCAAACGGAGTCCAAACGGAATGAAACCTTCGGGAGAGATATTTTTGGAGAAAATCACGCACGGGAGACTTGAGAACCACGGAGTAGGGCTTATGTGGTGCCCACGAGGGTGGGGGCGCACCCCCTAGGGCGCGCCCCCTGCCTTGTGGGTCCCACGTATGGCCCTCGATGCCCTCCTTCCTCCTATATATGCCTACGTACCCCGAAACCATCAGAACAACAGAGAAAACCCTAGTTCCACCGCCGTAACATTCTGTTCCTGTGAGATCCCATCTTGGGGCATGTTCCGGAGTTCCGCCGGAGGGGGGATCTTCCACGGAGTGCTTCTACATCATCATCATCGCCTCACCATGAGTTGTGAGTAGTTTACCACAGACCTTCGGGTCCATAGCTAGTATCTAGATGGCTTCTTCTCTCTTTCTGGATCTCAATACAAAGTTCGCCTCGGTCTTCGAGGAGATCTATTCGATGTAATCTCTTTTTGTGGTGTGTTTGTCGAGATCCGATGAATTGTGGGTTTATGATAAAGATTATCTATGAGAAATATTTGGTTCTTCTCTGAAATCTTTATGTATGATTATAATATACTTGCAAGTCTCTCGAATTATTGTTTTGGTTTGGCCTACTAGATCTATAGTTCTTGCAATGGGAGAAGTGCTTGGCTTTGGGTTCAATCTTGCGGTGTCCTTTACCAGTGACAGTAGGGGCAACAAGGCACGTATTGTATTGTTCCCATCGAGGATAAAAAGATGGGGTTTATATCATATTGCTTGAGTTTATCCCTCTACATCATGTCATCTTGCTTAAGGCGTTACTCTGTTCTTATGAACTCAATACACTAGATGCATGCTGGATAGCGGTCGATGTGTGGAGTAATTGTAGTAGATGCAGAATCATTTCGGTCTACTTGTCTCGAACGTGATGCCTATATATAATGATCATGCCTAGATAGTCTCATAATTATTCGCTTTTCTATCAATTGCTCGACAGAAATTTGTTTACCCGCCGTAGAATATCGCTGTCATGAGAGAAGCCACTAGAGAACACTATGGCCCCCGGGTCTATTCTCAACATATCAATCTACACCTACTTTACTTTTTCTGCTTTTACTTTCTGTTCTTATACCCAAAAATACCAAAAATATCAAACTATCATCTCTATCAGGTCTCACTTTCGTAAGTGACCGTAAAGGGATTGCCAACACCTTATCGCGTTGGCTGCAAACTTCTTATTTTTTTGTGCAGGTGCGAGGGACTCGCGTGTGGTCTCCTACTGGATTGGTACCTTGGTTCTGAAAAACTAAGGGAAATACTTACACTACTGTGCTGCATCTCCCTTTCCTCTTCGAAGGAGTACAACGCAAGCTCAAGAAGTAGCAAGAAGAATTTCTGGCGCCGTTGCCGGGGAGGCTTACGCAAAAGTCATATACCAAGTACCTATCACAAACCCTTATCCTTCGTTTTACATTTTTTGCTTCTCGTTTTCCTCTCCCCCACTTCACCCTTATCATTTTATTTGCCCTTCTTCTGCCGTGTGTTTACCGTTCACTTTGCCCAATCGTCATAGCTAGCCCCTTATCCGCTCCTTTGTCTCACGAGTTTGAAGTTCTTCACTTCAAGCAAAAGCAAGGAGAAAATTTAAAAGATGCTTGGTTTAGGATGATGGAATATTATCGTAAGTGCACCTTAGAGGTGAATTTTAGAATCTTGCTTCGCAATTTTTATGCTGGTTTGAATATGTCTCATAGACAACTCTTGGATTGCGTTGCCAAAGGGAATTTATCGAAATTGATCCTAGTATTGCGCATGAAATTATAGAGGGAATAGTGGGAACACTACCTCACCAAAATGAGTCACATACAACCCAGGAAGGGACGCCAGTTTTTGAGAAAATTTGCGAAGTAACAAAAATACTACAACAGTCTCTTGAACCTCTTAAGAGTGTTAGTGGAAATCTCCACCGCATGAATATGTTGATTACCCTTTGTAATAAGCGGTTGGATTCTTTAGATCTAAAGATTTCGTAATATGAAGGGAAACGTAAAGAACCTCTCGGATTCAAGCTTGACCCCATTAAAAGGGTGAAAATCAAAGATGGCATTCCCTAGATCTATCCATGTATCGTGCCTAGCTAGGGGCGTAAAATGATAGCGCTTGGTGGGAGGCAACCCAATTTTTTTCTTTCTGTTTTTGCTCTATTTAGGAATAAATATTGCATCTAGCTTCTGTTTAGATGTGGTTTTGTGTTTTGTTTAGTGTTTGTGCCAAGTAGAACCTTTGGGAAGACTTGTGTGAAGTTTATGTGATCTTGCTGTGAAAAACAGAATCATTAGAGCTCGCTAGAATGGTCATCAGATTTTACTGGAGTGTGCTATTTAGTCTATTCTTTTTGCAGATGATTAATAGACAAATTCCTTATGTTTACCAAGTTTGAATTTTTTGGAGTTATAGAAGTATGAGAAACCTGCAGATTACTACAGACTGTTCTGTTTTTGACAAATTATGTTTTTCGTGTGTTGTTTGCTTATTTCAGTGCATCTATGAGTAATATTGGGAAGTATGAACCATATAGAAGTTGGAATACAGTAGGTTTAACACCAATATAAACAAAGAATTAATTCATTGCAGTACCTTTGAGTAGTGGTTTCCTTTCTTATACTAACGGAGCTCACGAGATTTTTGTCTAAGTTTTGTGTTGTGAAGTTTTCAAGTTTTGAGTATTGCATTGATGGACTATGGAACAAAGAGTAGCATGGGCCCAAGCTTGGGGATGCCCAAGGCACCCAAGTAAAATTCAAGGACAACCAAAATCCTAAGCTTGGGGATGCCCCGGGAAGGTATCCCCTCTTTCCTCTTCATCTATCGGTAACTATACTCGGAGCTATATTTTTATTCACCACATGATATGTGTTTTACTTGGAGCGTGTTGTATAATTTGATTCTTTGCTTGTTAGGTTTCCACAATTATCCTTGCTGGACACACCTATTTGAGAGAGTTAAATATGACCTAGGAATTGTGAGAACACTCTATGTCCTTCACTTATATCTTTTGAGTTGAATAGTTGTTGCTCTAGTGCTTCACTTATATCTTTTAGAGCACAGTGGTGATAATATTTTGAAAAAATTGTTGAACTCGCATGCTTCACTTATATCCATTTGAGAGTCTATTAAAACAGAATGGTAATGTGCTTAGTCTATAAAACTAGTCTTCACATGATAGACATCCAATATCAATGTAGTAAAAACTTTCACGCTAAGTGCATTGAATATGATGAGAAGTTGGATGCTTGATAATAGTTTTGAGATATGAGGATAGTGATATTAGAGTCATGCTAGTGGAGTTATTATGAAATTGAGAAATACTTGTGTTAAGGTTAGTGATTCCCGCAGCATGCACATATGGTGAACCGCTACGTGACGAAGTTAGAGCATGAGGTATTTGTAAAGTGTCAACCTTTGTGTGGAGGTCGGGGGCACGCGATGGTTAACTCCTACCAACCTCCCCCCTAGGAGCATGTGTTGATTGCTTTGTTTTGATTACTCGTAAATTTTTGCAATAAGTATATGAGTTCTTATGACTACTGTTGAGTCCATGGATTATATGCACTCTCACCCTTCCACCATTGCTAGCCTCTCTTGTACCGCGCAACTTTCGCCGGTACCATATGGCCACTATATATCCTTCCTCAAAACAGCCACCATATATATTCCTCAAAACAGCCACCATACCTACCTATCATGGCATTTCCATAGCCATTCCAAGATATATTGCCATGAAACTTTCCACCGTTCTGTTCATATGACACGCCTCATATTGTCATATTGCCATGCATGATCATGTAGTTGACGTCGTATTTGTGGAAAAGCCACCATGCATAATTTCTCATACATGTCACTCTTAATTCATTGCACATCCCGGTACACCGCCGGAGGCATTCATATAGAGTCATACTTTGTTCTAGTATCAGGTTGTAATTCTATGAAAGTGTGATGATCATCATTATAAGAGCATTGTCCCATGTGAGGAAAGGCTAAATCAATAAAGCCCCTCCCCAAAAAAAGGAAAGGCCAAAGAAAAAATATGCTAAAAAAGGACAATTGCTACTATCTTTTTCCACACTTGTGCTTCAAAGTAGCACCATGTTGTTCATGATAGAGAGTCTCATGCTTAGTCACTTTCATATACTAGTGGGAATTTTCATTATAGAACTTGGCTTGTATATTCCAATGATGGGCTTCCTCAAATGCCCTAGGTCTTCATGAGCAAACAAGTTGGATGCACACCCACTAGTTTCTTTTGTTGAGCTTTCATACATATTTAGCTCTAGTGCATCCGTTGCATGGCAATCCCTACTCACTCACATTGATATCTATTGATGGGCATCTCCATAGCCCGTTGATACGCCGAGTCGATGTGAGACTATCTCCCTCCTCTTTGTCTTCACCATAACCACCTCTCTATGCCACCCATAGTGCTATGTCCATGGCTCACGCTCATGTATTGCGTGAAAGTTGGAAGGTTTGAAAGAATAGAGTATGAAAACAAGTGCTTGGCTGAAATCGGGGTTGTGCATGATATGAATATTTTGTGTGATGAAGAGGAAGCATAGCCAGACTATATGATTTTGTAGGGATAACTTTCTTTAGCCATAGTATTTTGAGAAGACATGATTGCTTTATTAGTATGCATGAAGTATTATTATTTATTATGTCAATATAGACTTTTGTCTTGAATCTTTCAGATCTGAACATTCATGCCACAATTAAGAGAATTACATTGAAAAACTATGTTGGTTAGCATTCCACATCAAAAATTCTGTTTTTATCATTTACCTACTCGAGGACGAGCAAGAATTAATCTTGGGGATGCTTGATACGTCTCCAATTTATATTGTTCCATGCTATTATTTATGATGTTTTCGATTTTTAATGGGCTTTGTCATACACTTTTATATTATTTTTGGGACTAACCTACTAACCCAAAGGCCCAATCCAGATTGCTATTTTTTGCCTGTTTCAGGGTTTTACAGAAAAGGGATTTCAAACGGAGTCCAAACAGAATGAAACCTTCGGGACATATATTTTTTGAGAAAATCACGCACGGGAGACTTGAGAACCACGGAGTAGGTCTTACATGGTGCCCACGAGGTTGGGGGCGCCCCCCCCCCTAGGGCACGCCTCCCTGCCTTGTGGGTCCCACGTAAGGCCTCGGGTGCCCTCCTTCCTCCTATATATGCCTATGTACCCCGAAACCATCAGAACAACAGAGAAAACCCTAGTTCCACCGCCGTAACCTTCTGTTCCAGTGAGATCCCATCTTGGGGCCTGTTCTGGAGCTCCGCCGGAGGGGGGATCTTCCATGGAGTGCTTCTACATCATCATCATCACCTCACCATGAGTTGTGAGTAGTTTACCACAGACCTTCGGGTCCATAGCTAGTATCTAGATGGCTTCTTCTCTCTCTTTGGATCTCAATACAAAGTTCTCCTCGGTCTTCGAGGAGATCTATTCAATGTAATCTCTTTTTGAAGTGTGTTTGTCGAGATCCGATGAATTGTGGGTTTATGATAAAGATTATCTATGAGAAATATTTGGTTCTTCTTTGAGCTTTTTATGTATGCTTATAATATCCTTGCAAGTCTCTTTGAATTATTGTTTGGTTTGGCCTACTAGATCTATAGTTCTTGCAATGGGAGAAGTGCTTGGCTTTGGGGTCAATCTTGCGGTGTCCTTTCCCAGTGACAGTAGGGGCAACAAGGCACATATTGTATTGTTGCCATCGAGGATAAAAAGATGGGGTTTATATCATATTGCTTGAGTTTATCCCTCTACATCATGTCATCTTGCTTAAGGCGTTACTCTGTTCTTATCAACTCAATACACTAGATGCATGCTGGATAGCAGTCGATGTGTGGAGTAATAGTAGTAGATGTAGAATCGTTTCGGTCTACTTGTCTCGGATGTGATGCCTATATATAATGATCATGCCTAGATAGTCTCATAATTATTCGCTTTTCTATCAGTTGCTCGACAGTAATTTGTTTACCCGCCGTAGAATATCGCTATCATGAGAGAACCCACTAGAGAACACTATGGCCCCGGGTCTATTCTCAACATATAAATCTACACCTACTTTACTTTTTCCGCTTTTACTTTCTGTTCTTATAACCAAAAATACCAAAAATATCAAACTATCATCTCTATCAGATCTCACTTTCGTAAGTGACCGTAAAGGGATTGACAACCCCTTATCGCGTTGGCTGCGAAGTTCTTATTTGTTTGTGCAGGTGTGAGGGACTCGCGCGTGGTCTCCTACTAGATTGATACCTTGGTTCTCAAAAACTGAGGGAAATACTTACGCTACTGTGCTGCATCTCCCTTTCCTCTTTGAGGGAATACAAAGCAAGCTCGAGAAGTAGCAGGGTGGCATGGGCTAGAACAAGCATTCATATCTGACACCATATTTGTTGGAGTCCGTGCTACAGCAATCTCTTCAACCTCGTCGTTTCTCTAACTCAGCCATCGCACGACGGGCGAGGTGGGGGTTTGCCGATAGTCAGTTTCCTCAACTACGGTCCAACTTGTAAGGCCAACTCCAACGCACGACCCCAAATGGACCTCTGTTTATCCCGGATTCTATCCATTTGGGTAGGGCAATGGGGTCGTGTCCGGGCCATTTCTCAGATGCATCCCGGCCGCGTACATTTTTCTTTGCAAACACATATCTTTTTATCATCATTGATTTTTTGGTACATGGAAATACATCACCAATATTTTGATTAGAAAAACAAGAACCACAAGAATACATTTAGAGGATATCCAACTTCCATAACTGCTCATGTAAGTTGGATTAGTGCCTTCTTGATACATTCATTATTGATCCGTGGAGGCTCGATCCTGCTTGCTTCTTTCTTCTTCGAGTGTAAAGAAGTAGACGTGTCTAGCCTCTATTCTATCAACAAGTGCACTAGTCTCATCTCTAGCCTCTATGCTAGCTAAAAGTGCTAGAACATCTACTAAATTGCGCTCTATCAATATATCGTTGTACTCTTCTTCCCAATACCAAAACTTGCACTCATTCTACACAATAAAATTTTATGTTAGCACAACTAGTCTAATCCGAGAGCACAACCGAAGATTTGGTCGAGTTCTTCCTCCTTTCGCCGACACGTGGGACATCCAGCATCCATGTTATGTCATGCAAGAAAATAGAGTGGTAGTCGAAGCCACGTGATGTGCATCTTGGGCTAAACTGTAAATATAATCTTACTACTCTTGAGTAACTCCAAAAGCGGCCACCGAAGATCTTTATTGGATTTGTTTTTCATCACCAGCACATCGAGGTGAAAGATGTGCAGGTTCAGTGGGTCCTCTTGCGTTTTCACTGACATGTGGGACCGCATATGAGCAAACAGACGATAGGCTCCATGCGTCTGCTCGCTGGCTGAGAAGAGAGATAGAGGAGGGCTGAGCACGTACTCCAGGAAATTTGCTCTACGTAACTAGCACCTCGATATAGTGGGGTGTGATGTCTACTACGCACCCTTCTTCTTGTAGACGTTGTTGGGCCTCCAAGTGTAGAGGTTTGTAGGACAGTAGCAAATTTCCCTCAAGTGGATGACCTAAGGTTTACCAATCCGTGGGAGGCGTAGGATGAAGATGGTCTCTCTGAAGCAACCCTGCAACCAAATAACAAAGAGTCTCTTGTGTCCCCAACACACCCAATACAATGGTAAATTGTATAGGTGCACTAGTTCGGCGAAGAGATGGTGATACAAGTGCAATATGGATGGTAGATATAGGTTTTTGTAATAGGAAAATATAAAAACAGCAAGGTAGCAAGTGGTAAATGTGAGCATAAACGGTGTTGCAATGATAGTAGGCAAGGCCTAGGTTTCATAGTTTCACTAGTGCAAGTTCTCTCAACAAGGATAACATAGTTGGATCATATTACTAGCCCTCAACATGAAACAAAGAGTCACTCCAAAATAACTAATAGCGGAGAACAAACGAAGAGATTATGGTAGGGTACGAAACCACCTCAAAGATATTCTTTCTGATCGATCTATTCAAGAGTCCGTAGTAACGTTCAATCTATCATAGAGTTCGTACTAGAATAACACCTTAAGACACAAATCAACCAAAACCCTAATGTCACCTAGATACTCCATTGTCACCTCAAGTATCCATGGGCATGGTTATCGATATGCATCACACAATCTCAGAAACATCTATTCAACCAACACATAGAACTTCAAAGAGTGCCCCAAAGTTTCTACCGGAGAGTCAAGACGAAAACGTGTGCCAACCCCTATGCATAGGTTCCCAAGGTCACGGAACCCGCAAGTTGATCACCAAAACATACATCAAGTGGATCACATGATATCCCATTGTCACCACAGATAAACACGCGCAAGACATACATCAAGTGTTCTCAAATCCTTAAAGACTCAATCCGATAAGATAACTTCAAAGGGAGAACTCAATCCATTACAAGAGAGTAGAGGGGGAGAAGAAGACCCAACTAGAATAGCAAAGCTCGCGACACATCAAGATCGTGACATCTCAAGAACACGAGAGAGAGAGAGAGAGAGAGAGAGAGATCAAACACATAGCTACTGATACATACCCTCAGCCCCGAGGGTGGACTCCTCCTCGTCATGGAGAGCGCCGGGATGATGAAGATAGCCGCTGAAGAGGGATTCCCCCCTCCGACAGGGTGCAGAACGGCTGTAGATTGGTTTTCGGTGGCTACAGAGGCTTTTGGTGGCGGAACTCCCGATCTAGGTTAATTTCCGAAGGTTTCAGTATTTATAGGAATTTGTGGAGACGGGGCCAAGTAAAGGGGAGCTACGGGCCGTCCTCGAGATAGGGGGGCGCGCCCCCTGCCTAGGGCGTGGCCCCCACCCTCGAGGGCAGCCCGTGGCTCTCCTGGCCCAACTCTTTTGCTTCGGGTGCTTCTTTTGGTCCAGAAAAAATCGTCAAAAATTGGCTCGTCAATTGGACTCCGTTTGATTTTCCTTTTCTGTAAAACCCTAAAACAGGAGAAAACCAGAAACTGACACTAGGCTCTGGGTTAATAGGTTAGTCCCAAAAATCATATAAAAGTATATAATAAAGCCCATAAGACATCCTAGAAGGATAATATAATAGCATGGAACAATCAAAAATTATAGATACGTTGGAGACGTATCAGCATCCCCAAGCTTAATTCCTGCTCATCCTTGAGTAGGTAAATGATAAAGAAAGAATTTTTGATGTGGAATGCTAACCAATATAGTTTTCAATGTAATTCTCTTAATTGTGGCATAAATGTTCAGATCTGAATGATTCAAGATAAAAAAGTCTATATTGACATAAGAAATAATAATACTTCAAGCATACTAACAAAGCAATCATGTCTTCTCAAAATACTATTGCTAAAGAAAGTTATCCCTACAAAATCATATAGTGTTGGCTATGCTCCCTCGTTATCACACAAAATATTCATATCATGCACAACCCCGATTTCAGCCAAGCATTTGTTTTCATACTCTATCTTTTCAAAACTTTCAACTTTCACGCAATACATGAGCGTGAGCCATGGATATAGCACTATGGGTGGAATAGAGGTGGTTGTGGAGAAGACAAAAAGGAGGGAGATAGTCTCACATCGACTAGGCGTATCAACAGTCTATGGAGATGCCCATCAATAGATATCAATGTGAGTGACTAGGGATTTCCATGCAACGGATGCACTAGAGCTAAATATGAATGAAAGCTCAACAAAAGAAACTAGTGGGTGTGCATCCAACTTGCTTGCTCATGAAGACCTAGGGCATTTGAGGAAGCCCATCGTTGGAATATACAAGCCAAGTTCTATAACGAAAATTCCCACTAGTATATGAAAGTGACTAAACTTGAGACTCTCTACAATGAAGAACATGGTGCTACTTTGAAGCACAAGTGTGGAAAAAGATAGTAGCAATTGTCCCTTTTTCTTTTTTTCTTTCCTTTTTTTTGGGCCTTTCTTTTTTTCTTTGGCCTTTCCTTTTTTTTTCTTTTTTTTGTGGAGGGGCTTTATAGATTTGGCCTTTCCTCCCATGGGACAATGCTCTAATAATGATGATCATCACACTTTCATTACAAAACGAAATTACAACTCGATACTACAACAACAAAGTATGACTCTATATGAATTCCTCCGACGGTGTACAGGTATGTGCTATGAAACAAGAGTGACATGTATGAAGTTATGCATGGTGGCTTTGCCACAAATACGATGTCAACTACATGATCATGCATGGCAATATGAAAATATGAAATGTGTCATATGAACGGAATAGTGGAAAGTTGCATGGAAATATATCTCGGAATGGCTATGGAAATGCCATGATAGGTACGTATGGTGGATGTTTTGAGGAATAATATGGTGCCTGTTTTGAGGAAGTATATATAGTGGGTGTATGGTACCGGCGAAAGTTGTGCGGTACAAGAGAGGCTAGCAATGATGGAAGGGTGAGAGTGCCTATAATCCATGGACTCAACATTAGTCATAAAGAACTCATATACTTATTGCAAAAATCTACGAGTCATCAAAACAAAGCAATCAACGCATGCTCCTAGGGGGGAGGTTGGTAGGAGTTAACCATCGCGTGCCCTCGACCTCCACACAAAGGTTGACACTCTACAAATACCTCATGCTCTAACTTAGTCACGCAACGGTTCACCATACGTGCATGCTACGGGAATCACTAACCTTAACACAAGTATTTCTCAATTTCATAATAACTCCACTAGCATGACTCTAATATCACTATCCTCATATCTCAATACAATTATCAAGCATCCAACATCTCATCATATTCAATGCACTTAGTGTGAATTTTTTTACTACATTGACATTAGATGTCTATCATGTGAAGACTAGTTTCTTTAGCCTAAACACATTACCATGCTGTTTTGATAGACTCTCAAATATATAAAAGTGAAGCATTAGAGTTCAACAATTTCTACAAAATAAAACCACCGTCGTGCTCTAAAAGATATAAGTGAAGCACTAGAGCAATAACAAACTACTCCGAAAGATATAAGTGAAGATGAATGAGTAGTTGAATAATTATGTAACTATGTGAATACTCTCTAACATTTAAGAACTTAAGATCTTGGGATATTATTCAAACAGCAAGCAAAACAAAATAAACTAAATTGACGCTCCAAGGAAAACACATATCATGTGGTGAATAAAAATATAGCTTCGAGTACAGTTACCGATGGATGAAGACGAAAGAGGGGATGCCTTCCCGGTGCATCCGCAAGCTTAGGATTTTGATTATCTTGAATTTACTTGGGGTGCCTTGGGCATCCCCGAGCTTAGGCCTTTGCTACTCCTTGTTCCATAGTCCATCAAAGCAATACTCAAAACTTGAAAACTTCACAACACAAAACTTAGACAAAAATTCTCGTGAGCTCCGTTAGTATAAGAAAGCAAACCACTACTCAAAGGTGCATCAATGAATTAATTCTTTGTTTATATTGGTGTTAAACCTACTGTATGCCAACTTCTCTATGGTTCATACTTCCCAATATTACTCATAGATGCATCGGAATAAGCAAACAACACACGAAAAACAGAATCTGTCAAAGACAGAACAGTCTGTAGTAATCTACAGGGTTCGCCTACTTCTGGAACACCAAAAATTTCAAACTAAATTGGTAAATTTGCGAAATTTTTCTAACAATCATCTGCAAAAAGAATCAACTAAAAATCACGCTCCATGAAAATCCCACGACTACTTTAGCGAGCGCTAACGATTCTGTTTTTCACAGCAAGATCACATAAACTTCACACAAGTCTTCCCAAAGGTTCTACTTGGCACAAACACTAAACAAAACATGAAACCACATCTAATCAGATGCTAGATGCAATATTTATTCCTAAGCAGAAGCAAAAATAAAGAAACTAAAATAAAGTTGGGTTGCCTCCCAACAAGCGCTATCGTTTAACGCCCCTATCTAGGCATAATGATGCTCACATAAAAGATAAGAATTGAAACATAACGGGATCATCATGAAGCATATGAATAGCACATTTAAGTCTAACCCACTTCCTATGCATAGGGATTTTGTGAGCAAACAACTTACGGGAACGATAATCAACTAGCATAGGAAGGGAAAACGAGCATAACTTCAAGATTTTAGGCACAAAGAGAGGAAACTTGATATTATTGGAATATGTAGAAGCATATGTTCCTCTCTCATCATAATTTTCAGAAGCATCATGAATGAATTCAACAATATAACCAGCACATAAAGCATTCTTTTCATGATCTACATGCATAGAAATTTTTCTACTCCCCACATAAGCAAAATTATTCTCATTCAGAATAGTGGGAGCATCAAATTCAACAAAATAACTATCATGTGAAGCATAATCCAATTGAAAACTAAAATCATGATGACAAGTTTCATAGTTATCATTATTCTTAATATCATACAAGTCATCACAATAATCATCATAGATAGCAACTTTGTTCTCATAATCAATTGGAGCCTCTTCCGAAATAGTGGATTCATCTCTAAATAAAGTCATGACCTCTCCAAACCCACTTTCATCAATATAATCATCATAAATAGGAGGCATGCTTTCATCATAATTAATTAGCTCATAAAAACTTGAGGGACTAAACATATCATCTTCATCAAACATAGCTTCCCCAAGCTTGTGGCTTTGCATATCATTAGCATCATAGATATTCAAAGGATTCATACTAACAACATTGAAATCATGCTCATCATGCACATATATTATGCCAAGCATTCTATGTAATTCTTCTTCTAGTACTTGGGCACAATTTTCCTTCCCATCATTTTCACGATAGATATTAAAAAGATGAAGCATATGAGGTAACCTTAATTCCATTTTTTTGGTAGTTTTCCTTTATAAACGAAACTAGTGATAAAACAAGAAACTAAAAGATTCGATTGCAAGATCTAAAGATATACCTTCAAGTGCTAACCTCCCCGGCAACGGCGCCAGAAAAGAGCTTGATGTCTACTACGCATCCTTCTTCTTGTAGACGTTGTTGGGCCTCAAAGTGCAGAGGTTTGTAGGACAATAGCAAATTTCCCTCAAGTGGATGACCTAAGGTTTATCAATCTGTGGGAGGCGTAGGATGAAGATGGTCTCTCTCAAGCAACCCTGCAACCAAATAACAAAGAGTCTCTTGTGTCCCCAACACACCCAATACAATGGTAAATTGTATAGGTGCATTAGTTCGGCGAAGAGATGGTGATACAAGTGCAATGTGGATGGTAGATATAGGTTTTTGTAATAGGAAAATATAAAAAACAGCAAGGTAGCAAGTGGTAAACGTGAGCATAAACGGTGTTGCAATGATAGTAGGCAAGGCCTAGGGTTCATACTTTCACTAGTGCAGGTTCTCTCAACAAGGATAACATAATTGAATCATATTACTAGCCCTCAACATGCAACAAAGAGTCACTCCAAAGTAACTAATAGCAGAGAACAAACGAAGAGATTATGGTAGGGTATGAAACCACCTCAAAGCTAGTCTTTCTGATCGATCTATTCAAGAGTCTGTAGTAACGTTCAATCTATCATAGAGTTCATATTAGAATAACACCTTAAGACACAAATCAACCAAAACCCTAATGTCACCTAGATACTCCATTGTCACCTCAAGTATTCGTGGGCATGGTTATACGATATGCATCACACAATCTCAGAAACATCTATTCAACCAACACATAGAACTTCAAAGAGTGCCCCAAAGTTTCTACCGAAGAGTCAAGACGAAAACGTGTGCCAATCCCTATGCATAGGTTCCCAAGGTCACGGAACCCGCAAGTTGATCACCAAAACATACATCAAGTGGATCACATGATATCCCATTGTCACCACAGATAAACACGCGCAAGACATCATCAAGTGTTCTCAAATCCGTAAAGACTCAATCCGATAAGATAACTTCAAAGGGAGAACTCAATCCATTACAAGAGAGTAGAGGGGGAGAAGAAGATCCAACTAGAATAGCAAAGCTCACGATACATCAAGATCGTGACATCTCAAGAACACGAGAGAGAGAGATCAAACACATAGCTACTGATACATACCCTCAACCCCGAGGGTGGACTACTCCCTCCTCATCATGGAGAGCGCCGGGATGATGAAGATAGCCACCGTCGAGGGATTCCCCCTCCGGCAGGGTGCCAGAACGGCTGTAGATTGGTTTTCGGTGGCTACAGAGGCTTTCGGCGGCGGAACTCCCGATCTAGGTTAATTTTCGAAGGTTTTAGTATTTATAGGAATTTTTTGAGTCGGGGCCAAGTAAAGGGGAGGTATGGGCCGTCCTCGAGATACGGGGCGCGCCCCCCTGCCCAGGGCATGGCCCCCACCCTCGAGGGAAGCCCGTGGCTTTCCTGGCCCAACTCTTTTGCTTCGAGGGTTCTTCTGGTCCAGAAAAAATCGTCAAAATTTGGCTCGTCAATTGGACTCCGTTTGATTTTCCTTTTCTGTAAAACCCTAAAACAGGAGAAAAACATAAACTGGCACTGGGCTCTGGGTTAATAGGTTAGTCCCAAAAATCATATAAAAGTGTATAATAAAGCCCATAAGACATCCTAGAAGGATAATATAATAGCATGGAACAATCGAAAATTATAGATACGTTGGAGACGTATCAGGGTGGCATGGGCCATAACTAGCATTCATGTCTAGCAGTACGGCACACGCCACCTGCACAGTCCCATCCGACACCAATTTTCTTGGAGTCTGTGCTACAACCATCTCTTCTCCCTCCTGTTTTCTCAGCCATCGCGCGGTGGGCGGGGTGGGGGTTTGCCGATAGTAGGTTTGCTCAACTGCAGTCCCACTTGTAAGTGAAAATGCAACACATCATGCATTCCCCCTTGAGCGGCGTGCCAGACCAACCGTGTGGGGGTGCGACGCGAACACGGCAGGCTTTTCCTTTTGAACTTGTAACTTGTAAAATTTGGATCTGCTCCATGGCGTGACCGATAGATAGAAATAACGATTTTCCCTAGAGTAATGAGAAGTTTGGTTCTGGCACGATTCATGCATGGAGTACGTAGGAAAATTATGAAGTTGATGCGAAAGGTAAGATAATTACTAGTAGTACCATATACTACTACATGGATTTGACGGAAAGATAAAGATACATACGGATCCATCAACGACATCCTCACGCCCTAGTGCACTGGGTCACCAACCGACGTGTGAGGAGCAGCGGCGTTGGCGGCAAGCTCAACGTGCTTCTGAACAATGCCGTCCAAGGTTGCCCTGCGGTCCAAGAAGGCCAACGTCCTATCGTCCTCCTCTTCCATGTAGTAGTCCTTGTGGACGATTTGCGCGTAGACGTGGGTGATTATGGCAATGGTGTATTGCTGCGCCAGGCGCTGCGCGGCGAGCGCGACCTCGAGGTGGACATTCTCCGGTGCGACGGCGGGCAGTCGCAGGGCCACCAGTGCGTCGAAGAGGTTGTCACCATAGAGTCCGTTGAGGGTGGCAGGCATCGCAGAGCCTGGGCATGTGGGCTGGAGGCATACGTCAAGGTCGTCCGCGAGCTTCTTGATGACGGTGAACTTGTCGAGGAAGCCGACGAGGACCTTGTCTAACAAGGAGACAAAACAGTCGTCCAAGCGGCCCCTCGCCCTGGCAGCCTCAAGCACTAACTGGAGAGGTTCCTTGGTGCCGGGCCACAGGCCGGCATCGTGGACCATATGGCACAGCCAGCTGATGCTCGCGCTCATCGCCTCCATGGGTCTAGCTTCTAGTCAACTGATCTTGCGATTGGAGTGATCACTCTTGCCCTTAGGTGCGTAGGTGCGTAGGATTTCGTAGATTGGACTAGCGGGAGCATTTATATGAGAATTGCATACTGCGTTGAATTCACGTGCGTGTTGGCCATCTACTCCTCGCCCCTCTAGTGCACTGCCTTTGGGTGTATGATAGGTTGGCCAGCCACCCGTTGGGCCCACATGTCATACACCCAAAGGCAGGTGTAGTAAGTAAATGAAGCTGCGTCCCCCTCCGTGCCCGTGCATGCTTTCAATGACTTGAGACTACCAAACATCACATGCAGTGGTTAGTTAATTGCATGTAATCCTATTAAGTAGAAAAAAGAAATTAAGTTATATCGCCGACAGGAATAAAACAACACACCATGTATTTATTTACAGAGGGAGTAGTACATTTTTCGTGACATGCATTACTAGATATTGCTAGTCAAATACTAAATCCAGATGGATGTGGTAGTACTACTAAATCCAGACGGTGGTGCTAGTACTAGTAGTAGTAGTAGTAGTACTACAAATGTAGTAGCACCGTACTACACGTTGGTCAAATTATTACGTGATGCTCCTCACAGTGAAGTGACAAGACCGTATGCCGGAGATAACACCTGAGTATAGGCGCCATGTTCGGCATACCATAGTCAGCCTCACCGTCTGCAGTCACTATCATCATGGCTGTAGACCTAGCCTGCTTACAACTAGCCGTGTTCGACATAATTTCCCGTGCGTAGATGTCCGTGCATTGCACGAAACACCAGTATTGGGGGTGGACGGCGCCGGCAGCGGCCATCACGCCAGATTTTTCCATGGCCTTCTAGATGTGGTGGGGAGGAGATAAGGCTGATTGTGAGAGACAAGGAGTTGTTTGTAAATAGGGAACAAGTGCGGGCATCTTTTTGCAAAACTGGAGAAGTTTGGTTTGCATGCGTCAGATCTAGATCCGATGGCTATTGGTGAAAGATGGCAGGCACAACATCATCACCAACTCAGGACCTGTTTGATTCGCAGGTATTTGAAAACACAGGAATAGGACACGGCAATATTAGAAGTTTTAAACTGATATTAGAAATGTTAGGAGTAATGTTGCACCTACGAAGAGGGAATTACTAAGAAGTTTACGTAAGAACTTTCGTTACTTTAGGTGGATGCAGCATTATCTTACAAACTAAAATCCACTGCCGTAACAAGTCACTAATGGGCAAATAACTTTTCGAGTCTCTGGCCACTTGATGTTTCAAAAACAAATTCAGCTTCTATGGAGACTTTGTCATTTCGTCTTAGACGCTTGCGGTGATTAGCACGCCATTCATTATTGCGCCAGAGAACGCCAAACCTCATTACCTTTAGCACACTTGCCTCCAAAACAAAGAACCTGGCCAATATAATCTCAAATGTGCTGGCTTGATAGTCGATCAAATCAATTTCTGTAAGATGGAGATCAAGGCATTCGATGAGATTATTATAGTGCAGCACATTTTTCACTTTCGGATCTATTTTTATCTACAAAAGAAGAGAACATGTTAGAGCAGCTGGATGTATAAGATTGCCGTGTCATCAAGAGGTACCAATATCATTCGCTCATACGATAGGGTTGGCTGGCTAGTGATATTTTTTCACTCTCTCTCTCTCTCTCTCTCTCTCTGTCTCTCACTCTCTCTCTTTCACTTTCCTCTCATTTACCTAGGAGTACGTGAAGAGCTTGGGCATTTGTTGCCTTCCACTATGTGGTCGATGCCATATTTCGCAAAAGTATGCCACATAATAATACACATTGATGTCAAATCAAAAGATTTTGGCACCGCTCTCGCGATGTGAGAGAATTGGCACCGTTGTGCACACAGACCCACAGGTATAAACAAATCAATCAAACCAACTACACCCGCCTCTCACTCTCGCAAACAAGTGTTTTTATTGCCTCAGTCCTCAATGCGCCCTCAATTTACTAGCGTGTGGGGTGCTACCTCGAGTGCTTTCAACTTTGCTTACTTCACCGCATGTCAGATGGGCCTCTAGTTTACTTATTTTCACCCACTGCCACATGGGCCAGCACACAAAGATACAGAACACGAGCTGATAAGGCAGCATGTGGACTGGTTGACCGGTCAACTAAACAATATACAGAGCTATACGCTGACACACTAAGCATATAATCCGTCGGTATAGAGTGTTCGTTTGAGAGGGGAGGCCCGTGAGAGATATCAGAGAGAGAGAGAGAGAGAGAGAGAGAGAGAGAGAGAGAGAGAGAGAG
>LR738714.1:385676862-385715986 GCA_902687465.1 Secale cereale
AGAGAGAGAGAAAGTGCTACTCCCTCCATTGGATAATGTAGTTCCAACATTTTTTTAAAGTCAAACTTTTGAAACTTTGACCAAGTTTATAAAGAAATTACTTATATCTACAATACCAAAGATAAATGATAGTATGAAGTAATTACATGTTGTGATGAATCTAATGATCTTTCCAGATGTAAATGTTTTTCTCCACATATACCTGGTCAAACTTTTCTGAGGTTTGACTTTTCAAAACATCCATATGCTTATGGACGTGAGAGAGTCCCTAACTATAGAGAGAGAGAGATAGAGAGAGAGTGAAATATAAAGAGTGAGTGAAAAAATGTGTGTGCGTGTGTGAAAGGGACATGGACAATAGTCGATAAAAGTCGAGAAAAAAACGTGTGTGTCTTATGCAAACATATCACACATGCATCTTAGACAACGGAAGCAAGGTGAGGAGATAGTGTGTGGTTGTTAGCAACCGAGAGAGCAAGGCCCCTAGCACGTGGCCAAGAGGGGTCTGACAAACAAGGGAGAGAGGTCAAAAGAGACGTACGGAGAAAATGCAGACATGGGGAGGAGAGAGTGTATGTTTGTCATAGAGAGATTCCCTGGAGACCCAGATGGGACTACATGGGTGGGAGATCGAGTGACAAGGTGTGTGCGCGAGAGAAGATACCCCGAGAGATATCAAGATAGACATATGGATGGAAGGAGACAATACGTGTGTTCCTGATGGCTAGTGAGAGATAATCATACTTAGGGGGGAGTGCTTGAGCCTATGATGGAGTGAGGGATTATGGTACTTATTAGGGGGTGCGTGTCACATAGAGAGAGAACAAGGACGGAGAGTGTTGGATGGGTCTATATGTATAGCGCAAGAGAGACATGTGTATGTGTGAACCAGGGGGATATAAAGTTTGAGAGAGATTGAGGAGCCCCGATAAGGCTGAGTGGTGCGTTAGATAGCTGAGAGGGGGAAAGAGATATTCCATCCTCTCGATAATGCAGTGCATGTAAATTTTTTAGAAGTCAAACTTTGGAAACTTTGATCAGGTTTACACAAATGTTATTTATATCTTCAATACCAAAGATACATCATATGAAACTACATCTCATTGTGAATCTAATCGTATATGTTTGTCGTTCCAGATGTAATTGTTTTTCTCCACGTACATGGTCAAACTCTGTGATGTTTGACTTTTCAATAAATCAATATGCTATGGACTGAGGAGAGTGCTTAAGTCGAGAGGGATCAAGTGCGTGTGAAGGAGAATGAGTAAGTGTGCAAAAAGAGTAAGTGTGTGAAAGAGAAAGTGACAACAAACGATAAATTAGAGAGAGGGTGTGTTTTTTCATTTCTTAGGCGAACATATCACGCATGCATCTCCGAGATAGAAAAGTGAGGCGATGAGATACACGAATATAGCTAGTGTGTGATTGTTTGCAACGGAGAGAGACACCCCTATTGCACATGTCTAATAGAGGTCTGGCCAACAAGGTACAAAGGTCGAGAGGGACACATGGAGAACATCGACGCATGGGGAGGGCGAGAGGGTGTGTTCACGATAGAGAGACCCCCTCGAGACTGTGAGGGGGCTATATGGGTGGGAGATCGAGGCAGGTGCGTGCGCGATAGAAAGATGCCCCGAGAGAAATCGAGATATACCATGCACATGTTTGTGATGGAGACTAAGATTAGCTAGTCATATACATATAGGGGGACTGCGTGTGCCTACAATTGAGTGAGAGACCATCATACTTGGATAGCTAAGCATGAGATTGTGTGTGTGCGTGTGAGATGGAGAAAGAATGAGGGATAGAGATAGAGTTGTAGATGGGCCTATCGAGTGCGAGTGAGATATGCATGTGTATGTGTGACCCAGGTAGATGGAGAGTTTGAGAGAGAGGGGGAAGAGCTCCAAGACTGCAGAGTGGTGCGTGAGAGAGTTACGGGCAACGAGCCAAGGAATTTGTGTGCGTACGATGAGTGCACCCAAGATATCTAGCTTGGACTAGATAATCATACATAGTGTGCGAGACAGACCTATAGATGGAGTATATATGCATGCGAACTAGAAAGACCCCCCCCCCACGCACACACACAAAGAGAGAGAGAGAGAGATGGAGAGAAAGAGAGAGGACCAACATGGTTTGTGTGTTGGATGCGTGCGACAGAATTGAAGATTATCGGCATGAGAGACAGAGAGAGAGCATGAGTCCGGGAGAGGGGGAGGTCGCGTTTTATGCATCAAAGACTGATATAAACCATGTTTCTATATAAACATGCATTCAAATATTTAAATTGGAGAACATGTTGTATGCACTCCACACATGAACGGATATATGCGTATATCAAACAAGTTCATTAATTTGACTTTCAACATGTTCATGGAGTACTGTAATATTGTACAACATGCTATTCGATTGAGGTATTCAATGTTGGATTTAGTTCACTATTTTGACCGGGTGAAAGAGCTATTTCATTGAATCGAGATATTTCATTTTGGGTTTGATTCCCGTTTTGAGTGGGTCAACTATTTTTCATATAGTAAATCGCTAGCAACGAGCATGTAAAAACACATTACTCCCGAGCATCATCTCTCCATCTAAAAAAGAAGTAGAAAGCTAATATTTCTAAATTTGATTCGAATCGACATGGTAAGGTAGACGTGGATGCTCGTTCTCCCAAATTTTGAACGAACCATTAAACATCCTCTACTCGGTGGAATTCGCTCGAGCAAATAAATGGGAGACGCGAAATTACCGTCCTATGTGGGAGACACATTAATTGGCCCGTTGTGCATCGAGGGTAGGTTCGTAACTTCATCCAAGGGCGCCTTCTCCTCGGCCGAAATGACATGTGCCGAATAACTCATAAACCATGGTCGAAAAAACATGCTCTCCTCGCCCGAAATAGCTCGCACCCACTATTTCAGAACACGCTCTCCTCGCCCGAAATCGCTCGCGCCCACTATATTTCAAAACACACCCTCCTCGCCCAAAATCGCTCCCGCCCACTATTTGGGGAGAAGCATAGTTACTCTACTATCCCCGACCCACAGTACACAGACCCAAGCCGAGAAGCCTAAAGGCAGGGGTAACTGTAACACCCCCCCACACACACACACATTTCGGGCAAATGCCTACATGGTTCCACTCCCCTCCCAATCCCCCCCATTCATACCTCATGGGCGCCAAATCACCTTCTTCCCGGAAGCGCCCTTCTCTCGAGCCGCGAAACCTCAGCCCCTCCTCCATGGCACCCCCACCGCACTAATTTCACAGCCGCCCTCCTCACTAATGCCGGAGACGCTGTCCATTTGTCGTCGTCCACTGGGTCGTGTGCCTCTTACTCCATGCTGCTGGAGCTGCCTCGACGACGGCCGTGTGAACCGTACCGGAGCCGATTCACCCCTTCCATTGTTCACGATGCCAGAGCGGCTCCAACTTCGGATCCATCCAGAGTCCCGGCGCTGCTTCCCCGTAGCCGTCGACCGTCGCTACATTGTTGTTTCCCTGCCGCCGGCCTCACCGACTCGGCAGCTGGACCTGCCTACTTCACCATGCCGCCAGATAGGTCGCACCCTCATCTCAAATCACTTTATTTAGGCGTCAGTTGTCTGAATTTTTATTCTGGACCAATCGATCCCAATGGGAAGTAGCACCCCTCGAGGCGATGGAGCTCCTAGGTTGCCGGTTGGCTGGCGTCTAACATAAGGGTGCGGGGCCGCAAGTTCGCCGTCGAAGAAGTGCTTAGATGGCTACTTTAGAGTTGCGTGGATTCAAGGTATTGCCGCCGCCGGATCTGGATGACGGGGAGTCTTTGTGGATTGGCCGGGGGGCGTTGCAACCATGGCAGTGCGGTGGGGCGGGGAGCGGGGTTTTGGCCGGGGCCACGGACGGCGGAGGCAAGCTGCTCTGCCGTTGGTCCCTGGCTCTTCAGGGAAGATTCCTAACAGTGTCAGCCGGGAGGCACAAGACGGCCATCCAGCCATCCGGCGTAGATCGGACAGTACCAAAATAAAATAAAATCATGTGACCCCAATTTAGTCTCAGTCAACAGACGTGTGACCACTCTCGTACCTTGATGTTGATCTCTTAGTGTATTTCTTTAGATCAAATAGATGTGTCATTCTTAACATTATGTGTTATCTGCATCTTCAGCCACACCGTCTTCCGACTCACCACGGCTGCTCCAACAAGGGAAACATTGATAGAGGAAAAGGTGTACCGTCTTTCGATGATATGGTGGCTATCGTTTTGGAGGAAGTCGACTTTGACGATCCGACTACGAACGTGCGAGGACGTCGCGCCTTAGCAATCGCTAAACCAACTCCGAGAGGTTATTGACCACGCTGGAGCATGATCAACCTGACCACGGAGGTCTGTTTCCTGCAGGCAAACGAAGAACAATCAAGAAATTGAGATTGCAATCTGGATATTGCGAATTCAAGAGGAAAGCTTTATTGATCAAGTGGGGTTCTGTGACGTCTTTGTCTGGTCGTTGAACACAAACGAAGTACGCAAAGTTGCAGCTATGGCGAACTTTAATCTAAACAAAACCCAAAGTCTAAACGACGCCCTAAAGGCTGTATATATGGAGGAAGAGGGGGGAAATTTCGTGGCCCTTGCAGGAGGGGTCCGAAACCAACCCTAACTCTTGTTTCCCCACACATACCAACTCTAAAAACAGCCTATACTCAAGTATTTCGAAATTACATGGGCCTGGCCCAATAATAAGGTGACACATCACCTATAATAGCCTCTAGACGAAATTTATGAAGTGGCATCTTGTATATTACGTCCAAGGCTTCACACACTCATTATGGTGGCTTCAAAGTCCTGAAATCATCACTTGTAACTCTGTTCTTGTTCCCCTTGCGCATGCCATCATCTCCATGCTTGATCTTGCTCCAAAGTTCATCCTTCTTGTCCAAGCTAGGCCCTTCATTTGTAAGCAAGACAAATGTCTCCAATTTAGGCAGCATCATATTCTCATGAACATTAGAATCATTACCAAGAAACAAAATTACCTGGTAATTTAATTGGCGTGCGCGAGCTCTAGTAATTGGTCCTGTATATGTATCAGTTGGGGCTATGGGTGTAACCTTGTTAGTGATGTCCACATCAAGCATACACCAGAAGGGAGCTATAGTCCCCACTCAACAGTTCCCTGCATCGAATGCATGTGCCCGACATGGACAGCCACAACAACTGCAGGGCCATGGACAAGGCAGCACATGATGCTCACTCCTATGGATGGCGGCCAGATAGGTTGTACCCTCATCTTACTTGTGTGCAACATTTATGGTTTTGTTATTCATCTAAGCATGGAAAATAGAATATCACATTTCACTATATATTCATGCTGATCTCTTACGGGTCTTGTTCAGTAGTTAATGTTGTTCCATAGTTCAGCTAAGATACTTGTTCTTTAGGTAACGATGTTCCATTGTTATCATCCATCAGCCAATGCTATCCCACAGGCTGGTGATTATAATATTATACCACTTCTGGTATTACCTATGTTGTTCTTTAATACTTTTGTGTGCCATCTAGTTAATCTCGAGTACAAACGATACATATTCTGTAGCTTTCATCTGTGTTCACCCTTTAGTTTTTGAGACCTGTTGCTGCTAGTTAACCCCAGTCCTACTATTTATGTCGTCTCCTACACACACTCATTACATAAATCTAACTACTAGTTGTCTTCCATCCATGTCAGATATAATTACACACACTGATACATCCACAAGAACTTCACGGAGCAATGTAAAGGCCAATAGACTTGATGTCAATGATACCCAATATGATGGAACATGTAAAGGCAGTTCTTCAGAAGACTTGCAGAAAGATGTTGAATCCTATTCACCCCACAAGGTCCTTGCTCTAACTTGGCCCGTGATATGGGTACAACATGCATATAATGTCCTAGAGTGTATCTACTCTATTGCAATGACATGTGCTTAGCATGCTGATCATGCATGTAAATATGTCATGCCTTCCTATTTTTCAGTACCTATTCCATTCATGATAATATGTTTTCAAATTCAAGTACTGTCATTCTACTCTATCGCAATGCCATCTGCTTAATTTGGACATCATGCTTCTGAATATCTTATGCATTGTTATTCATCAGTATGTACTTCATCTGTCTACCATACCATGTTTTTTACATTGAAGTGTTGTTCTAGTGCTCTATTGCAATGCCATCTTAGTTTCCCAATCATACACGTGTATGTTGCCTTAGTTTTTTCTCTATGTATTCCGCTAGCATACAGTTTTACATTCAACTAGTGTTTTTTACTGTGTTGTCCTGTCGTATCCCTAGCTCTTACACCATACTCCCTCCTTCCGGATTACATGTTGCCAAAATAGATAAAAAGGATGTATCTAGAACTGAAATACGCCTAGACCCCTCCATTTATTTCTGGATGGAAGGAATACATGTCAATATGTCATGCCTTTCTATTCTTCAGTACCTATTCCATCTCTCTGACGTAACATGTTTTATATATGAAGCACCATTCTTCTATACAAGGCATGCAATGGGAAGTCGACTATGTTAGAATCTGAAGGGTTACAAACTAGGTCTTTGCAAAAGATGCACACGCCAGGAGATAATAAACCAACTCCAGTTTTTATAGATACTGCTCCAGTACAGAGAAACCCAACTCCTACTGATAATAAGCAGATTCCAGTGGCCCAGAACTAGTCTGCTCCAGTCCAGCAAAAATATGTCAACTCCATTCTAAGAACCGTGTGCGTATCCTTGCATCATGAAATTTTATAGCATGCTGATCATATTTTCTACATCTTTCTTACCCATCTCTCTTTTAGAAAATAAGCTTAACAGATAGAAGAATTTCTGCACTCGTATCGTCTGCGATGAAAGATTCTTGCGGGAATTCTCTGTACTCCAATGCAGATGTGAGTGCCTGTTGTATATCACTATATTTTTACATCAGCATGTATTTTGTTAATCGGCGTAAATCCAACCTTTATCTGATCTAAATTTAGTTGTAGCAAAATGTATGATTAAAGGCCACAATGTTGATTTTTGTAAGGAAAACTGCCTGGTAGTTTTGCATCCCGAGTTGCATGAGTGTACTATCTCGTATCAGTGGGTTTGATTACTTTGGTTCTGCAGTGGGTTTTCAGTGTTTTTTTTACCGAGTTGTCATGTCGTATCCCTAGCTCTTACATCATACTCCCTCCGTCCGGATTACATGTCGCAGAAATGGATAAAACTAGATGTATCTAGAACTGAAATATGCCTAGACCGATCCATTTATTTACGGATGGAGGGAATACATGTCAATATGTCATGCCATTCTATTCTTCAGTACCTATTCCATCTCTGCTGTAGCATGTTTTATAATTGAAGCACCATTCTTCTATATAAGGCATGCAAGGGGAATACGGCTATGTTAGAATCTAAAGGGTTACAAACCAGGTCTTCGCAAAAGATCCAAACGCCAGTAGATAATAAACCAACTCCATTTTTCATAGATACTGCTCCAGCATAGAGAAACCGAACTCCCACTGATAATAAGCAGATTCCAGTGGCCAAAGAACTAGTCCGCTCCAGTCCAGCCAAAGAATGTCAACTCCATTCTAAGAAGCGTGTGCGTATCCTCGCATCATGAAATTTTATAGCATTCTGATCATATTTTCTACATGTTTCTTACCCATCTCTCTTTTAGAAAATAAGGTTAAATGATAGAAGATTTCCTTCATTGGCATTGTATTCGAGGAAAATATCTTGCGGGAATTCTCTGTGCTCCAATGCTGGTGTAAGTACCTGTTGTATATCACTATATTTTTACATCAGCATGTATTTTGTTATTCGGCGTGAATCCAACCTTTGTCTGATCTAAAATTAGTTGTAGCAAAATGTTAAAGGCGCCAATGTTGATTTTTGTAAAGAAAACTGCCTGGTAGTTTTGCATACTGAGCTGCATGAGTGTTCTATCTCATATCATGCACATTACTGAATTGTAGGGCTACTCTGGTTGCCCATTCATTCATTGTGTCAATGTTGCTTTCGTATTACCTTACCTGGCTGATGATAGCTGTGCCATATTGTGTTAATTTGGTGTTGGCTAGTTTCCCAAATGTTCGTTGTGCCAATGTTGGTTTCTTATTATCTTACTTGGCCAATGATAGCAATGGTAGTGTCTTAATTTGGTGCATGCTGCTGAAGATAAGAAGACAAACTCTGAAAACAACAAGGCAACCCCATTGTTTCTTTCCAATAAATCTAGGCCAGGTAATATGCCAATAACTCATGATTAATCTGTTTGATTCCCCTCCTAATTTATGTTATGATGCAGTGGTCGAGACACTCTCCCCTATCAATAATACAAGCCTGCCAAAATCGCCATCTGAATCTGTTTAGTATCCTCTGTCTCAAATGCAGTGAAAAAATGTATGTTTGTGAACCAATTAATGGCTGAAGGAATGATGGAAATGGTGGAGGAATCAGAGATGCAGAGTCGTGCGACACAACAAACTGATCAATATTTTCAGAGACAGTGTAGAAAAGCAGCAAGAACTTGCCCACATGCTTATGGGCATCATCCGTGCTGAGGTTGCAGATTGTGACGTTGTAGATTGTTAGGTTCTGTTCATTTATTTGCACTAGCATCAATCTTTGATTGCCCAGTGGATGTAATTTCTGTAATGTATGCTGGATGTGCAACGTTTTTCCCTGTATGTCGTACCTTTGCTTGATCGGTTTTGGTCCTGTGCATAATTGCTCGTCGTAATGGGCTCAAATTATCTAATTTGGCCTAAAGACATGTATGAACTTTAGTGGGCCCATTAAGTTAATGGGTCGTTACCAGGTCGAAAGTTAATGTTCGGCCCTCTTAACTCTCGGGTCATTAACAGGCTGACATCGAAGCAGGCAACAGGTGGGCCCAACTGATTTCACGGGCCGTTAACAGGCCATTACTAAGTTCGGGCTACATATGGCCCAACTATACTGTGGGCCTTTAGCAGGCCGAAAGAGACAGCAGGCTTGTACTGGACCATGAAGAGCATGGGCCGCTAAGAGGCCGAAAGTCAGGTCGTATTGTAAATGGCCCAACTGTGTTGTGGGCCGTTAGCAGGCCGAAAGAGAAATCGGGCTGGTATTAAACCATGAAGGGCATGGGCCGTTAAAAGGCCAAAACTCAGGTCCGACTACAAATAGCCCAACTCATTTATGGTTCGTTAACAGGCTGAAAGGCACACAGGGCCGAGAATTGGCCCAACACTTAAATGGGTCGCTAAAAGGCCAAAACTCATGTCCGACTACAAATGGCCCAACAGATATATGGGCCGTCACCAGGCTAAAAGACACACCGGGCCGGAAATTAGCCCAATATTTAAATGGCTCGCTAAAGGCCGAAAGATGTACATCGTGAAAATTGGCACATCCAATGAATGGGCCGTTAACAGGCCAAAATCACATTGAGCCGATATTGAGCCCAAATATATAGCGGGCTGTTAACGGGCTCGAACTGACGATGGGCTGCAATGCTGTAAAATCTTTAACGGGCCGTTGACGGGCCGAATTGGCACATCTCGTATGGGCCGTGGGCTTAAATGGACCTGACACAAGTAGGCCTTATATGGGTTGGCCTGCTATTTTTTACTAGGCCGGCGTTTTTCATCGGAATGGGCCACTGTTGGGCCGTGCCATGTGTCGACCAATCATAGGCGCCTCCTATCCAATGAGTGGATGACATCTGTCCCAACAGTGAGGCAACACGTGTTTCCTCCAGCCAATGATGATTTTACACGTGGAAAATCCCCATTGGTCGGGGTTGTTAACGGGTTATCGGATCCAAAACTGGACCCCATAGCTTAACGGCGTTCCGTTACGGTGGATGCCACGTGTTGGTCACCCTTGATGAAAGCACTTCTGTGACGCGTGATTTATCGTTATGGAAGTGGACACTTCCGTGATGATAATTTTGGTAATGTCATGGAACACTTCTACGACAGCACATGTATGACTATCTTGATTCTGTCATAAAATTGTCATGGATGTACATGCATGATAGAAAACGTGATCTACTATGACAAACACGTATCATCATGGAAGTGTATATTTTTTGTAGTGATGACACTCAATGAAATACCTCATGCTTCAAATTTGTCACACCACAGTTACCATACGTGCATGCTACGGGACTTGCAAACCTCAATACAAATATTTCTCAAATTCACAACTACTCTACTAGCATGACTCTAATATCGCCATCCTCATGTCTCAAAACAATCATCAGGTATCAAACTTCTCATAATATTCAATGCACTTTATATGAAAGTTTTTACTACACCCATCTTGGATGCTATCATATTCGGAATAGTTTTATAACCAAAGCACATTACCATGCTGTTCTAAGAGTCTCTCAAAAAGATATAAGTGAAGCATGAGAGATCAATAATTTCTAAAAAGTATAACCACCGCCATGCTCTAAAAGATATAAGTGAAGCACTAGAGCAAAAGTATCTAGCTCAAAAGATATAAGAGATGCACATAGAGTATTCTACTAAATTCCAATTCATTTGTATCTCTCTCAAAAGGTGTGTCCAACAAGGATGATTGTGGTAAACTAAAAAGCAAAGGACTCAAATCATACATGACGCTCCAAGCAAAACACATATCATGTGGTGAATAAAAATATAGTCTCAAGTAAAGTTACCGATAGATGAAGACGAAACAGGGGATGCCTTCTCGGGGCATCCCCAATCTTAGGCATTTGGTTGTCCTTGAATTTTACCTTGTGGTGCCTTGGGCATCCTCAAGCTTAGGCTCTTGCCACTCTTTGTTCCATATTCCATCAAATCCTTACTCAAAACTTGAAAACTTTACAACACAAAACTTAGCCAAAAATCTCGTGAGCTCCGTTAGTATAAGAAAACAAACCCCTACTCAAAGGTACTGTAATGAACTCATTCTTTGTTTATATTGCTGCTAAACCTACTGTATACGAACTTGTCTATGATTCATACCCCCCGATACTACTCATAGATTCATCAAAATAAGCAAACAGCACACAAAACACAGAATCTGTCAAAAACAAAATAGTCTGTAGCAATCTGTAACTTTCGAATACTTAGGTAACTCTAAAATATTGATATCAATTGGTGGACGTGACAAATTTTTCTATTAATCATCTGCAAAAAGAATCAACTAAAAAGCACTCCCCAGTAAAAAATGGTTGCTAATCTCGTGAGCGCTAAAGTTTCTATTTTTTACAGCAAGATCGCACAAAATTCACACAAGTCTTCCCAAAGGTTCTACTTGACACAAACACTAATTAAAACACAAAACCACATCTAAACAGAAGCAAAAACAAAGAAAATAAAATTGGGCAGCCTCCCAACAAGCGCTATCGTTTAATGCCCCTAGCTAGGCACGATACAAGAATATATCTAGGTATTGCCATCTTTGGTAGGCAATTCTTCGATTAAATACTTATAATTCTAAGGAATTTCTTCCTTCCTATTAATAATCAAACTTCTAGGCAAGAAATCAACAAATTTGTTTGTAGCAAAAGGTTCCCTTACGAAAGTGAGAAAGTTGGGATGAACACTTATGGATTTGAGATCCGCAGTTTCCTTACTAGATGATTCACCCTTATTTTTAGGAACATATATAAACATGGCCATTTTAGTGACAGAGGGGTTTGAAATATCTTTCATAGCAGAAACAGCAGACCCTATGTTAGTGATAATATCCTCAAGTTTATCAATTTTAGTGGAATCTTGATCTATTCTCTCTTTAACTATGGGTTCTTTTTCTTAAAAAAAGCAGAATAACTCATACTTTAGATCCATATTCGGTAATTTGGTTATGGATCTTTTTATCCAAACTCTCAACCAACTCCACAGTGGCAACTTTATTTTCAATAATTTGTAGCCTTTGCATAACATGTTCTAAAGTCAAAACAGTTCCATTAACCAGAAGAGGTGGTGGGCCAAACAATTATGTCATAGCACTATAAGAATCAAAAGTATGGCTACCCAAGAAATTCCCTCCGGTGATGGTATCAAGAATATATCTATTCCAAGGAGTGATGCCAACATAAAAATTGCGAAGAAGCACGGAAGTGGAAAGCTTCCTAGTAGATCTATTTTGAGCATTGCAAATTCTATACCAAGCATCTTTTAGATTTTCCTCCTCCTTTGCTTAAAATTAAGAACCTCGCTCTCGGGAGTATTGATAATGATAGGCATGCTAGCCATGATGGCAAGGCAAATGATAAAACACACGGGAAGAGAAGGGCGAATAAAACGGCAAGGGTTAAGTTGGGGAGAGGAAAACGAGAGGCAAATAAATGTAATGCGAGGGATAAGGGTTTGTGATAGGTACTTGGTATGTCACTTTTGCGTAGATCTCCCCGGCAACGGCGCCATAAATTATTCTTGCTACTTCTCAAGCTTGCGTTGTATTCCCTCGAAGAGGAAAGGGTGATGCAGCACAGTAGCATAAGTATTTCCCTCAGTTTTTGAGAACCAAGGTATCAATCCAGTAGGAGACCACGCGTGAGTCCCTCGCACATGCACAAACAAATAAGAACCTCGCAGCCAACGCGATAAAAGGGGTTGTCAATCCCTTCTCGGTCACTTACGAGAGTTTGATCTGATAGATATGATAAGATAATATTTTTGGTATTTTTGGTATAGAGATTGAAAGTAAATAAAGCAAATAAATAACGGCGACAAAAATTGGCAAGTTGATGGGAAAGTAATATGATAAAGATAGACCCGGGGGCCATAGGTTTCACTAGTGGCTTCTCACATGATAGCTGAATTCTACGGTGGGTGAACAAATTACTGTCGAGCAATTGATAGAAAAGCGCATAGTTATGAGAATATCTAGGCATGATTATTATATATAGGCATCACGTCCGTGACAAGTAGACCAAATCGATTCTGCATCAACTACTATTACTCCACACATCCACTGCTATCCAGCATGCATCTAAAGTATTAAGTTCATAAGAACAGAGTAACGCCTTAAGCAAGATGACATGATGTAGAGGGATAAACTCAAGCAATATGATATAAACAATAGTATACGTTCCTTGCTGCCCCTGCTATCACTGGGAAAGGACACCGCAAGAGTGAACCCAAAGCCAGAGTGGTGGTTGTGGAGAAGACAAAAGAGGAAGATGGTCTCACATCAAATAGGCGTATCAATGGGCTATGGAGATGCCCATCAATAGATATCAATGTGAGTGAGTAGGGATTGCCATGCAACGGATGCACTAGAGCTATAATTGTATGAAAGCTCAACAAATGAAACTAAGTGGGTGTGCATCCAACTTTCTTGCTCACGAAGACCTAGGGCATTTGAGGAAGCCCATCTATGGAATATACAAGCCAAGTTCTATAATGAAAATTCCCACTAGTATGAAAGTGACAAAACAAGAGGCTCTCTATCATGAAGATCATGGTACTACTTTGAAGACAAGTGTGAAAAAAGATAGTAGCATTGTCCCTTTTTTAATTTTTATTTTGTTTTCTTCTTTCTTTTTCTTTTTTGGGTCTTTTTTTCTTTGGCCTTTCTTTTTTTCCTTTCTTTAGGATAATGCTCTAATAATGATGATCGTCACACTTTTATTGATTTACAACTCGATATTACAACTCGATACTAAAACAAAGTATGACTCTATATGAATGCCTCCGCTGGTGTACCGGGATGTGAAATGAATCAAGAGTGACATGTATGAAAAAATTTGCATGGTGGCCTAGCCACGAATACGATGTCAACTACATGATCATGCATGGCAATATGACAATGATGAAGCATGTCATCTGAACGTAATGGTGGAAAGTTGCATGGCAATATATCTCGGAATGGTTATGGAAATGCCATGATAGGTAGGTATGGTGGCTGTTTTGAGGAAGGTATATGATGGGTGTATGGTACCTGCGAAAGTTGCGCCGTACAAGAGAGGCTAGCAATGGTGGAAGGGTGAGAGTGCGTATAATCCATGGACTCAACATTAGTCATAGAGAACTCACATACTTATTGCAAAAATAGAGAAGTCATCAAAACAAAGTACTACACGCATGCTCCTAGGGGAAGGGTTGGTAGGAGTTAACCATCGCGTGATCCCGACCTCCACACAAAGGATGACACTCAATGAAATACCTCATGCTTCAAATTTGTCACACAACGGTTATCATACGTGCATGCTACAGGACTTGCAAACATCAACACAAGTATTTCTCAAATTCACAACTACACTACTAGCATGACTCTAATATCACCATCCTCATGTCTCAAAACAATCATCAAGTATCAAACTTCTCATAATATTCATTGCACTTTGTATGAATTTTTTTACTATACCCATCTTGGATGCCTATCATATTCGGACTAGTTTTATAACCAAAGCACATTACAATGCTGTTCTAGGAGACTCTCAAAAATATATAAGTGAAGCATGAGAGATCAATAATTTCTACAAAATATAACCACCGTCGTGCTCTAAAAGATATAAGTGAAGCACTAGAGCAAAACTATCTAGCTCAAAAGATATAAGTGATGCACATAGAGTATTCTAATAAGTTCCAATTCATTTGTATCTCTCTCAAAAGGTGTGTCCAGAAAGGATGATTGTGGTAAACTAAAAAGCAAAGGACTCAAATCATACATGACGCTCCAAGAAAAACACATATCATGTGGTGAATAAAAATATATTCTCAAGTAAAGTTGCCGATAGATAAAGACGAAAGAGGGGATGCCTTCCCGGGGCATCCCCAAGCTTAGGCTTTTGGTCGTCATTGAATTTTACCTTGGGGTGCCTTGGGTATCTCCAAGCTTAGGCTCTTGCCACTCTTTGTTCCATAGTCCATCAAATCCTTACTCAAAACTGGAAAACTTCACAACACAAAACTTAGCCAAAAATCTCGTGAGCTCTGTTAGTATAAGAAAACAAACCCCTACTCAAAGGTACTGTAATGAAATCATTCTTTGTTTATATTGGTGCTAAACCTACTGTATTCGAACTTTTCTATGATTCATACCCCCCGATACTACTCATAGATTCATCAAAATAAGCAAACAACACACGAAAAACAGAATCTGTCAAAAACAGAACAGTCTATAGCAATCTGTAACTTTCGAATACTTCTGTAACTCTAAAAAAATTGAAATAAATTGGTGGATGTGAGGAATTTGTCTATTAATCATCTGCAAAAAGAATCAACTAAAAAGCACTCTCCAGCAAAAAATGGTAGCTAATCTCGTGAGCGCTAAAGTTTCTGTTTTTTACAGCAAGATCTCATAAACTTCACACAAGTCTTCCCAAAGGTTCTACTTGGCACAAACACTAATTAAAACACAAAACCACATCTAAACAGAAGTTAGATGCAATATTTATGCCTAAACAGAAGCAAAAACAAAGAAAATAAAATTGGGTTGCCTCCCAACAAGCGCTATCGTTTTACGCCCCTAGCTAGGCATGATACAAGAATAGATCTATGTATTGCCATCTTTGGTAGGCAATTCTTCGATTAAACAATTATAATTCTTAGGAATTTCTTCCTTCCTATTAATAATCAAACTTCTAGGAAAGAAATCAAGAAATTTGTTTGTAGCAAAAGGTTCCCTTACGAAAGTGAGAAAATTGGGATGAACACTTATGGATTTGAGATCCGCAGTTTCCTTACTAGATGATTCACCCTTATTTTTAGGAACATACATAAACTAGGCCATTTTAGTGATGGAGGGGTTTGAAGTTTCTTTCACAGCAGAAAAAGCAGACCCTATGTTAGTGATAATATCCTCTCAAGTTTATCAATTCTAGTGGAATCTTGATCTATTCTCTCTTTAACTATGGGTTCTTTTTCTTTAAAAAATATTCAGAATAACTCCTACTTTAGATCCATATTGGGTAATTTGGTTATGGATCTTTTTATCCAAACTCTCAACCAACTCCAAAGTGGCAACTTTATTTTAAATAATTTCTAGCCTTTGCATAACATGTTCTAAAGTCAAAACAGTTCCATTAACCAGAAGAGGTGGTGGGCCAAACAATTATGTCACTGAATTATAAGAATCAAAAGTATGGCTACCCAAGAAATTCCATCCGGTAATGGTATCAAGAATATATCTATTCCAAGGAGTGATGCCAACATAAAAATTGCGAAGAAGCACGGAAGTGGAAAGCTTCCTAGTAGATCTATTTTGAGCATTGCAAATTCTATACCAAGCATCTTTTAGATTTTCTTCCTCCCTTTGCTTAAAATTAAGAACCTCACTCTCGGGAGTATTGATAATGATAGGCGTGCTAGCCATGACGGCAAGGCAAACGATAAAACACACGGGAAGAGAAGGGCGAATAAAACGACAAGGGACAAGTTGGGGAGAGGAAAACGAGAGGCAAATAAATGTAATTCGAGGGATAAGGGTTTGTGATAGGTACTTGGTATATCACTTTTGCGTAGATCTCCCCGGCAACGGCGCCAGAAATTATTCTTGCTACTTCTCGAGCTTGCGTTGTATTCCCTCGAAGAGGAAAGGGTGATGCAGCACAGTAGCGTAAGTATTTCCCCCAGTTTTTGAGAACCAAGGTATTAATCCAGTAGGAGACCATGCGCGAGTCCCTCGCACATGCACAAACAAATAAGAACCTCGCAGCCAACGCGATAAAAGGGGTCAATCCCTTCTCGGTCACTTACGAGAGTGAGATCTGATAGATATGATAAGATAATATTTTTGGTATTTTTGGTATAGAGATTGAAAGTAAATAAACCAATTAAACAACGGCGACAGAAATTGGCAAGTTGACGGGAAAGTAATATGATAAAGATAGACCCGGTGGGCCATAGGTTTCACTAGTAGCTTCTCTCGTGATAGCAGAATTCTACGGTGGGTGAACAAATTACTGTCGAGCAATTGATAGAAATGCGCATAGTTATGAGAATATCTAGGCATGATTATTATATATAGGCATCACGTCCGTGACAAGTAGACCGAAACGATTATGCATCTACTACTATTACTCCACACATCGACCGCTATCCAGCATGCATCTAGAGTATTAAGTTCATAAGAACAGAGTAACGCCTTAAGCAAGATGAAATGATGTAGAGGGATAAACTCAAGCAATATGATATAAACCCCATCTTTTTATCCTCGATGGCAACAATACTATATGTGCCTTGCTGACCCTGCTGTCACTAGGATAGGACACCGCAAGATTGAACCCAAAGCCAAGCACTTCTCCCATTGCAAGAACTATAGATCTAGTAGGCCAAACCAAACCAATAATTTGAAGAGACTTTCAAGGATATTATAATCACACATAAAAGATTTCAGAAAAGAATCCAATATTGTTCAAAGATAATATTGATTATAAACCCACAATTCATCGGATCTCGAAAAACACACCGCAAAAAGATTACATCGAATGGATCTCCTCGAAGATCGAGGAGAACTTTGTATTGAGATCCAAAGAGAGAGAAGAAGCCATCTAGATAATAACTATGGACCCCAAAGGTCTGTGGTAATCTACTCACAACTCATCGGAGAGGCTATGGTGTTGATGTAGAAGCCCTCCATGATCAATGCCCGCTCCGACGGACCTCCGGAATAGGCCCCAAGATGGGATCTCACGGGAACAGAAGGTTGCGGCGGTGGAATTAGGGTTTCGTCTGTTGCTTCGATGTTTTCAGGGTATGAGAGTAGGCTGAAGAGGCACGTCAGGGGGTCAACAGGTGGCCCACGAATTTGGGGGCGCGCCTAGTGCCCTCGTGGCCACCTCCTTCGCTTCCTGGCGTGTACTCCAAGTCTCTCATGTTCATATTGTTCCAAAAATAACTCTCCCGAAGGTTTCATTCCGTTTGGACTCCGTTTGATATTCCTTTTATGCGAAACACTGAAATAGGCAAAAAAACATAAATTTGCACTAGGCCTTGGGTTAGTAGGTTAGTCCCAAAAATAATATAAAAGTGTATAATAAAGCCCATTGAACATCCAAAACATAATATATAATAGCATGGAACAATAAAAAATTATAGATACATTGGAGATGTATCAAGCATCCTCAAGCTTAATTCATGCTCGTCCTCGAGTAGGTAAATGATAAAAATAGAATTTTTGATGTGGAATGCTAACCAACATAATTCTCAATGTAATTTTTTCTATTGTGGCATGAATGTTCGGATCCGAAAGATTCAAGACAAAAGTCTATATTGACATAAGAATAATAATACTTCAAGCATACTATCTAAGCAATCATGTCTTCTCAAAATAACATGGCCAATGAAAGTTCATCCCTACAAAATCATATAGTTTTGCTATGCTCCATCTTCGTCACACGAAATACTCAAATCATGCATAACCCCGGTTTCAGCCAACCAATTGTTTCATACTTCAATTTTTTCAAACTTTTTCAACTTTCATGCAATACATGAGCGTGAGCCATGGACATAACACTATAGGTGGAATAGAGTGGTGGTTGTGGAGAAGACAAAAGAGGAAGATGGTCTCACATCAACTAGGCGTATCAATGGGTTATGGAGATGCCCATCAATAAATATCAATGTGAGTGAGTAGGGATTGCCATGCAACGGATGCACTAGAGCTATAATTGTATGAAAGCTCAACAAAAGAAACTAAGTGGGTGTGCATCCAACTTGCTTACTCGTGAAGACCTAGGGCAATTGAGGAAGCCCATCGTTGGAATATACAAGCCAAGTTCTATAATGAAAAGTCCCACTAGTATATGAAAGTGACAAAACAAGAGACTCTCTGTCATGAAGATCATGGTGCTACTTTCAAGCACAAGTGTGGAAAAATATAGTAGCATTGTACGTTTTTTTCTTTTTTCTTTCTTTTTTTTCTTTTTTTGGGCCTTTCTTTTTTTCTTTGGCCTTTTTTTTGTGACAATGCTCTAATAATGATATAATAAAGTGTATAATAAGGCCCATTAAACACCCAAAACAGAATATATAATAGCATGGAACAATCAAAAAATGTAGATACGTTGGAGACTTATCAGCACGCCCCCTACCTCGATGGCACCTCGTGTGCCTTCCGGACTCCGTTTTCTTGCACGATACTTCTTTTGGTGGGTAAAAATTCATTATATAATCTCCCGGAAGGTCTTTGACCACCGCACCTCACGAATATCCCCTATTTTTGTTTCGAGCTATTTTCTGCCAAAGCTAACAAGGCCAAGCATCATGTCGTCCTCCTCCTCCAACAATGAGGGCAATTATGCTTGGGTAATGAAGATAGAACATAAGAGAGAAGAACCCGGGGAGAACAACAAGGGGGATAGGATCAAAAAGGCTATGGAGGATCAGGCTCCGGCAATAGAAGAAGAAGACATCTTTCAACCCCTTCCAAACCTTTTAACCCAACTGAGATCGAAGCTTTAAAGATGATTGAATTATCTCACATACAAAACAAGTATCTCACACGTGAAAATATTTTGCTGAAGGAGCATATCACCGCACTCAAGGGCATTATCTGCAAATTGGCGGATCACCTACGCTCAAGGTACCACACTCCATCATCACTTCTATCAACAACTCCATCACCACCTCCAAAGAAAGAGACATAATCACATGCGTATGGGCACTCCCCTTGGCAACTGCCAAGCTTGGGGGAGGTGCCCCGGTATCGTATCACCATCACACTCCTATCTTTACCGTTTTTCTTAGTTTGATCCTTTTGGTTATATCTTGATCCAGTAGAATAAAGTTTAGTATGACCTAGTTGTGAGCCTTGCTTTATGATCCTTCCTTGTATCGAGTCCGTGAGCTATATAATAAAGATTAGTTTTGAGTCAAGGGCTTGATTGTCTCACTATGATCATGAGAGTATAAAAGAACATACAAAAAGAATCAAAGAGATCATATTGATCTTATGGAAAGTAATGACTTCACATATAAAGAGTATGATGAATAAAAGTTGTTGAGAGTTGACAAACATAGTTTTGGTCATCGTTGCAATTAATAGTAAGTAATAAAGAAATAGGGGTTTTCACATATAAATATACTATCTTGGACATCTTTTATGATTGTGAGCACTCACTAAAATATGACATGCTAAAGTGTTGATGTTGGACAAGGAAGACAACATAATGGGTTATGTTTTCTTATATCTAAAAGAAATTAATTGCCATGGATCATCCAACATATTGAGCTTGCCTTTCCCCCTCATGCTAGTCAAACTCCATGCACGAAGTAGAGATACTACTTGTGCTTCCAAACATCCTGAAACCCAATTTTGCCATGAGAGTCCACCATATCTACCTATGGATTGAGTAAGATCCTTCAAGTAAGTTGTCATTGTTGCAACTCTCTATATATGTATGATCTATTAGTGTGGAGAAAATAAACTTTACACGATCTTGTGATATGGAAGGAATAAAAGCAACGGACTGCATAATAAAGGTCCATATCACAAGTGGCAATATAAAGTGACGTTCTTTTGCGTTAAGATTTTGTACATCCAACCATAAAAGCACATGACAACCTCTGCTTCCCTCTGCGAAGGGCCTATCTATTGTTCTTACCTAATAAGAGTCATGGTGATCTTCACCTTTCCTTTTTACATTTTATCCTTTGGCAAGCACATTGTGTTGGAAAGATCCTGACATATATACCAAATTGGATGTAAGCTATCATGATCTATTACTGTTGACATTACCCTTGAGGTAAAAGGTTGGGAGGCAACACTATAAGCCCCTATCTTTCTCTTTCTCCGATTAAAACTCCATACCCATAAGTATTGCATGAGTGTGAGCAATTGTGAAATACTAAATGATAGTTGAGTATGTGGACTTGCTGAAAAGCTCTTATATTGACTCTTTCTGATGTTATGATAAATTGCAATTGCTTCGATGACCGAGATCAGAGTTTGTTAGTTTTCAATGAAGTTTGTGATTCATACTTGGCATTGTGAATGGATTGTTACTTTAGCATAAGAAATCATATGAATATATATATATATATATATATATATATATATATATATATATATATATATATATATAGATATAGATATATATGTGTGTGTGTGTGTGTGTGTGTGTGTTGTGTGTGTGTGTGTGTTTCTATTATAAGAATGATCATGATGCCCTCATGTCCATATTTTATTTTATCGACACCTCTATCTCTAAACATGTGGACATATTTTTCGATATCGGCTTCCGCTTGAGGACAAGCGAGGTCTAAGCTTTGTGGAGTTGGTACGTCCATTTTGCATCATGCTTTTATGTTGATGTTTATTGTGTTATGGGTTGTTATTACACGTTATGTCACAATACTTATGCCTTTTCTCTCTTATTTTACAAGGTTTACATGAAGAGGGTGAATGCAGGCAGCTGGAATTCTGGGCTGGAAAAGGATCAAATATTGGAGACCTATTCTGCACAACTCAAAAAGCCCTGAAACTCCATGAAAGTCAGTTTTTGAGAATAAAAAAAATATATGGCGAAGAAAGTACAGGAGGGGGGCCACCCCCCGTCCACGAGGGTGGGGGGCGCGCCCTACCTCCTGGGCGTGCCCCCTGCCTCGTGGGCCACCTGGCAGCCCCCCGATGCCCATCTTCTGCTATATCAAGTGTTATGACCTGGAAAAAATCATAAGGAGGATTTCGAGACGAAGCACCGCCATCTCGAGGTGGAACCTTGGCGGAACCAATCTAGGGCTCCGGCGGAGCTGTTCTACCGGGGAAACTTCCCTCCGAGAGGGGGAAATCGTCACCATCGTCATCACTAACAACTCTCCCATCTTGGGCCAACAACTCTCCCATCTTGGGGAGGGTTATCTCCATCAACATCTTCACCAGCACCATCTCCTCTCAAACTCTAGTTCATCTATTGTATCCAATCTTTGTATCAAAACCTCAGATTGGTACGTGTGGGTTACTAGTAGTGTTGATTACTCCTTGTAGTTGATGCTAGTTGTTTTATCCGATGGAAGATCATATGTTTAGATCCATTATGCATATTAATACCCCAATGATTTTGAACATGAATATGATTTGTGAGTAGTTACGTTTGTTCCTGAGGACATGGGAGAAGTCTTGCTATAAGTAGTCATGTGAATTTGGTATTCGTTCGATATTTTGATGAGATGTATGTTGTCTTTCCTCTAGTGGTGTCATGTGAACGTCGACTACATGACACTTCACCATTGTTTGAGCCTAGAGGAGGGCATTGGGAAGTAATAAGTAGAGGATGGGTTGCTAGTGTGACAGAAGCTTAAACCCTTGTTTATGTGTTGCTTCGTAAGGGGCTGATTTGGATCCATATGTTTCATGCTATGGTTAGGTTTACCTGAATACTTATTTTGTAGTTGCAGATGCTTGAAATAGAGGTTAACCATAAGTGGGATGCTTGTCCAAGTAAAGGCAGCACCCAAGCACCGGTACACCCACGTACCAAATTATGAAAGTAACAAACGTGAATCATATGAGCGTGATGAAAACTAGCTCGACGATAATTCCCATGTGTCCTCGGGAGTGCTTTCCTTTATATAAGAGTTTGTCCAGGCTTGTCCTTTGCTACAAAAAGGATTGGGCCATATTGCAGCACCTTATTTACTTTTACCACTTGTCACTTGTTACCAATTACCTTATCAAAAAATTATCTCTTACCAATAATTTCAGTGCTTGCAGAGAATACCTTACTGAAAACTACCTATCATTTCCTTCTACTCCTCGTTGGGCTCGACACTCTTACTTATCTAAAGGACTACGATAGATCCCCTGCACTTGTGGGTCATCACTATCTTCGGAGTCATCAAGGTCTTCTAGGTTGAGCGGCTCCTCCTGCCCCGCGGGGTCATCCTACTGATGTTCGTTGGCCACGGCTCTGGCGAGGTCATCCGTATTATTCACGGTGTCGTTTTTTGCAGAGCATGTGTTGCTCGCATGGCTTCGGCGTGCCTTTGATCGATGACGTTGTCTGTGGCGTTTGGGCGGCTCATCTCCGGGCCTATTATTGTCTTGATTGGGATTGCCATCACCGTCCTTCGGGCTGTCCACCATGTAGATATCATAGGTGGACGTGGCCGACAAGCGGCCGGTGACGGGGGGAGCAACATTGGTGCTAGCCGTGGATCTGCTGTACTCCTCCATGTATTCGGCATTTTCCAAATTATAATCTAGCATGTCGATTAAATCCTCGACGATGGCTACCAAGTGGGTGGTGGATGGGACGTAATATTCCCTATGGTACGCCCCAAAGGGTTACTAATTCTGGGCTGCGGGCAAGTCCTCTCGGATGGTCATTCTCTGAATTCGGTCCAGTGCCTCATTTAACATAGCGAGGGTCACCAAATTTGAGGGCTCTAGGCCAAATTCTGTTGTAACAGGGCGGGGGACAGTCTGTGCCCTAGCCAGTCCTTGGTTTCCGTAGGTCGAGCTAAGCTCGGAGTACAAGACCGGATTATTGAGGGCTCTGAATTATCCGCGAAGACTAAGGACGGTCCTTGGTCTTCACGTGTAGTTCGGCACCGGGATTCGAGGTCGAGCCGCTTTGGGCCGGGGGTGACCCCCAGCCATCGGTCGCTGACTCATCGTGAAGACCCAAGGCCAGAGGAGTGTTGTGAAGGAAAGGTTAGACGAGATTGACTCTTGGCTTCCGCCTCCTGATTCCGCCTCGAGGGGTGAAGATAGGTCCTCTGCAGATATATAGACTCCGGTGGAAGGTGGAGTTTGGCCCTCGCTTGAAGTGGAATCCTCCTGGCTCGAAGCTGTTCGGAGGACTGGGGCCGATCTGTAGATCAGATCCGAGGGGGACTTCTGAGCCGACACGACCAGTCATGCGGGGGTGCGGGAAGGGGCAGTGAATTCGGCGGAGACAAGATCGCCCCACATGTCCGTAACGTATTCCATATTGTTGAATTGAATTCGGTGTTCAGGAGAAAAGTTATCGATCTGATCCGACCAGTTGGGTCGGCGTGTTGCATGATGTTGCCGAAGACGGAGAGTTGACCGGGGATAAAGAGGTTCCCAGAGCTGATGCCTTCTCCTATGATCAGGCAAGTCATCGATCCTTGGGCGATCCCACAACGGAACTCTCAATGAAAGCAGCAACGTCGGTGTCAAAACCGGCAGACCTCGGGGTAGGGAGTCCCGAGCTGTGGATCTTGGATCAATGGGTAACAAGGGACGATGAACAGGAAGTTTACCCAGGTTCGGGCCCTCTCAAAGAGGTACTACCCTACATCCTACTTCATTTATATTGGATGTGTAATACGATTACGTAGTGGATCTACCTCGAGATCAGCATGAGCTAAACCCTAAGGTGATGAGGTGTTGGATGTAGCTCTGTCCCTAAATACTACAACCCTCGGTTTATATAGACACCGGTATGGTTAGGGTTATAGGAGATCGATTACAATAAGAGGTAGAAAGATCCTGGCTATCCTTGACTTAGAGGGTACACCAGATCCCAAAGCTTCCTTATCTGATCAGATACTTGTATTCGGGCATGTCTCCGTGTGGCCCATTAATCCGGCCCAACTGTAACAGGTCTGTGGCCCGAGGACCCCTGAATCCGAGACTCCCTCACCAAGGATTCTCATATTATATGGGCCTAAGACCATCTATAATCCAACAATCCCGCATCAGATCCCAAGGCACATAAGTTTGTCAACTGTTGCAATATACCAGAATTTTCAGTTGAGAGTTAAGTTGAACTTCCACCTAGAGCAATGGGATTAGATTTCTTCACAGCTGAACAATGGACCATGTTTAGAATTTTCAGTTTGGCGTGCAGAAGTTTTGCCTATTGTCAGGTGATATGTGCTTGCCGAAGGCTAAACCCCATGTATGGAGGTTATTCATCATACTCCTTACCTTCTCATTAGCTTCCTAGAGATTACCCAATCTCATAGACTGTGACCAGAAGTTGAGTTCACATAGGTGTGTTCCTGCGAATACTATGTAGGATAGCATCTTGCTTACATAAGATTTGGAACTCATTAAGACAAAAATCAGCTCGCCTTACAGATTATGAGAGTTTATTGCATCTCCAGCGGAGTGGGTTAATTATAATACTCTCCTTAGTTGATAGCTCGATTGTTTTCCCAGGTCCTAATTCATGGGATCTCCAATCAAATAAGTTGGGTTACCCCCATGGCAACTTACGCGGGTCTCATGCCCATCTCCCTCGATGCATTTTCTATCACAATCCGTGATAACACTTTCGTAAAGGACTTGCCAGATTTTTAGTAGTCTGGATATAATCCAACGCTAGCACTCCAGAGTTTCTTGATTTTCTGACATATTTTAATCTTCTTCTTATGTGCTTTGTGGATTTCATGTTGTCCTTTGAACTCTTACTCTTGGCAAACACTGTTTGATTGTTACAGTTCATAAGGACAGCCCTGACTGGTTTATTAACCACTGGAAAATCCATCAAAACCTCTCGAAGCCATTCTGCTTCGACGCATGATGTGTCTAATGTTGTGATTTCTGCTTCCATAGTTGATCTTGACAACCCACAAGTATAGGGGATCGCAACAGTTTTTTAGGGTAGCATCTCACCCAAATATATTAATTCGAGACAAGGGGAGCCAAACAATATTTGTATGTATTAGTAGTTGAGTTCACAATTCAACCACACATGATAATTTGATAATAGTAGTAGCAGTAGCAATAGCAACAGGAATTGGTGTTACATTACTATCTTTGTAAAGCACAGGGGGTGTGCGGCGCCCCGAACTCTGGCTATATCGCGTCGGAGGTCTTCGTCCATCCGAGTCTGCTGCTGCTCCCGAACTCTATCGTTTCGGTTCAGCCACTCGTAATTTCATTCCCGGTGAGCAGGCGGGTCTTTTCTGGTTTCGTAGATAGATCTATTATGGGCTCCTCGAGCGTCCAGGTCATGGCGGAGGTCATATTCGTAGGAAGGCTACACTTTATCGATACTGTAATGTCGAGGTGGGCGGCGGGGTGCGCGGCCTCGTCAGCTTCTCTGTCCCGCCCTCTAGGGGGCGGTGTGGCTATTCGGCATGGGTGTGTGTTGGACGTGTTGGCTCTACAGCCTCGTCGTCGAATTGCGACAGTAATCTTCGCTTTGGATAACTTTTGATTGGCCGTTCGCGGCCGCACCCTTCGTCACCGGCTAGGACTTTAGTCCATCGGTCATTGAGGTTGTCATGTTCGTCCTTGATTCTGCATTTTTTGTTTCTTCAGGTTGCAGGTGGTGGCTATAAGCTTCCGCTTGAACCGTTCCTGCTCCATCAGGTCTTCAGGGACGATGAAATCTTCATCCCCGAGACTAGCCTCCTCTTCAGAGGGTGGGAGGTAGTTGCTATCTTCGGAGTCATGGAGGTCTTCTAGGTTGAGCGGCTCCTCCCCTACGGGTCATCCTACTGATGTTCGTTGGCCGCGGCTCCCGGGAGGTCATCCGTATTATTCACGCTGTCCTTTTCTACGGAGTCCATGTTGCTCGCATGGCTTCGACGTGCCTTTGATCGATGACACTATTTGTGACGTTTCGGTGGCTCATCTCTGGGCCTATTATTGTCCTGATTGGGATTGTCATCGCCGTCCTTGGGGGTATCCACAGCTACCTCTTGAGCTTGCGTTGTATTCCCTCGAAGAGGAAAGGGAGATGCAGCACAGTAGCGTACGTATTTCCCTCAGTATTTGAGAACCAAGGTATCAATCCAGTAGGAGACTACGCGCGAGTCCCTCGCACCTGCACAAACAAACAAATATTTTTTGTATTTTTGGTTTAATAAAACAGAAAATAAAAGCAAGAAAAGTGAAGTAGATGTAGATTGATATGTTGAGAATAGACCCGGGGGCCATAGTTTTCTCTAGCGGCTTCTCTCATGATAGCGGTATTCTACGGCGGGTAAACAAATTACTGTCGAGAAATTGATAGAAAAGCAAATAATTATGAAGATGGTGTTTCCTTTTGCTCCTTTTCTGTGGTTTTGAGTAATAGGAAAGCCGTACTATTAAGAGGGAGTCCACTTCGGAAAGGTTTGGGTGGAATCAACATGTACACATCTACACCTTCACACCACCTTTCCTTTGCTTCTCTCGAGATCCGGCTGTTTTCATCGTAAGTGCAAAACCATGGCTTCCTACTAATACAACTGCCTGGCAGGCGGTAGTACCGCTCATAGTAAGCGGTAGTACCGCACATCCACACAGTAGTACCGCCTCAGGACACGGTAGTACCACATCAAGCGGTAGTACCGCATCATGAGCACGGTAGTACCGTGTAGCTGGCCCGGCGTAGTAACTAGTACGGTAGTAGGTGCGGAAGTAATTTTTTACTTCCGCATCCTACGCGGTAGTACCGCTTGGGTCAAGCGTTAGTACCATGTCTTGTTTTTTCTACTACCGTATTTCTGCGGATGTAGCTACGGATGTATTTTATTTCATCCGCGCTTGTCCTCAGCCTGCTTATCTCTGCCTTGCGGTAGTACCGCAGGGACGAGCGGTAGTACCGCTCAGGCAGTACTACCGCCCGTGTGTCAACGCAACAGAGTTAAGTCTAGGCTAGTACTGCATCAGCAGTAGTACCGCACCCAGAGCAGTAGTACCGTTGGCCAAGCGGTAGTACCGTAACTTACGTGCGGTAGTACCGCGCTCTGCGGGCAGAAATGTGGGATAACGGTTGGATTTATTCTCCCACTATATATAGGGAGTCTTCTTCTCCAAGAAGACTAACCTCTTCCTCCCCAAAGCTCCATTGTTGCTCAAAGCTCCATTTCCGCCCGATCTCTCTCCCTAGCCAATCAATCTTGTTGATTTCCTCGGGATTGCTTGAGAAGGCATCGATCTACACTTCCACCAAGAGATATTTGATTCCACCCCCCACTAATCCTTGCGGATCTTGTTACTCTTGGGTGTTTTATCACCCTAGACGGTTGAGGTGACCTCAAAGCCATATTCCATTGTGGTGAAGCTTCGTGGTGTCATTGGGAGCCTCCAATTCGGTTGTGGAGATAGCCCCAACCTTGTTTGTAAAGGTTCGGTTGCCGCCTTCAAGGGCACCACTAGTGGAATCACGGCACCTTGCATTGTGTGAGGGCGTGAGGAGAATACGGTGGCCCTAGTGGCTTCTTGGGGAGCATTGTGCCTCCACACCGCTCCAACGGAGACGTACTTCCCCTCAAAGGGAAGGAACTTCGGTAACACATCCTCGTCTTCACCGGTTCCACTTGTGGTTATTTCTTCCCTTTTACTTGTGCAAGTTTTACTTGTTTATCTTATATAGCTTGCTTGTGAGGTTGTTATATTTGCTTCTTATAAGTTGTCATCATAGTAGCATATCTAGACAACTTACTTTGTTGCTTAATTTAAATTGGTTAAGAAAAGCTAAAAATTGTTAGTTGCCTATTCACCCCCCCTCTAGTCAACCATATCGATCCTTTCAGTTGGTATCAGAGCCTCGTCTCTTTTTAAGGACTTTACCATCCAAAGAGTATGGGTGACAACGTAGTCGAGACGGAGGAACATTCCGGTTGAACTCCTTCCTTGCCTACGTCCGATGGGGGAGCCTCGATCTCTCGTGAGGAGTTCAATGTGGCTATGACCACATTGAAAGAATCACTAGCGACCGAGGTCAAAGGCATGTTTAAAGATTTGCTTGAGGGGCTTCAATTATCCACCACGCCGTTGGAAGTGGTTCGTCCCGCTACCATCGTGTCGGAGGCCACTCCCAACAAGGGAGAAGCTAGTAGTGAACAAGCCCCGGTTACTAAGAATGGGAATGGGATCTTTGCCCACTCCGCTCCTCCTACTCACTATGGAGGACCCGTTCCCACACCGCATTTAAATTCCGTTGGGCCTCCTCCTAAGTTTATAAAAAATTCGGATTTTCCTACTTGGATGTTTCGCTTCAAACGTCATTTAAATCATTGCTCTACTAATCTTTGGAGAATCATTGAGCAAGGTTTTTATCCACGTGATCCCGACAACTTAACTCCGAGAGAAGCTGCGGATCATCAATTCAACAAGTCTGTTCTTTGCATACTTCAAGATGCTATCCCTCCCGAAGACATTGCACATCTTCGACCCTTCACTGTGGCCAAGGAAGCTTGGGAGCATGTTGGCACCATGTACAAGTGGAGCGCTAGCATTCAACGCTCGAACTATGAAGTTGTGCAAGATGAAGCGGATGAGATTGCTATGATCGAAGAAGAAGATCCTCGTGAACTCTATCGGAGATTAACCACTCTTGCGGTCTCTCTTGGAGATCATGGGAGTAAGGACACGGATGACAATTGGATCAAGCGCAAGTTTCTCAAGGCCATGATGCCCTACCATAAGGCCATTTCATCCGTCATTCGCCAAAGACCGGACTTCCACCACTTGTCATCAAATGAAGTGTTGGATGAGTTCGTTCCTATGAGGATCTTGGACAAGACCGCCGACAATGCGGTGTTAAGAGCTCAACGATCAAAGAAGCCTAACCTTGCCTTGAAGGCCAAGGCTTGTGTGGAAGAAGAGGAGGAGGAGGATGATGATGAGTGTTGCCCCGAGGACACCAAATATGCCTATCATGAGCACATGGCTCTTGCTTCGCGGCAATTTTGGGCAACAAGAAGAACTCAAGGCCCAACTTCAACAAGAACAACTCAAGTGGGAACAAGGGCAAGCAACGAGTGAGGACATCCTTCAATTGTGGAAATGTAAGCCACTTCGTTGCGGATTTCCCATATGAGAAAAGAGAAGACTTTTTAGGCAAGCTTATCCGGAAGGACAAGGCCAAGTCTTATCCCAACAAGAACAACTTCAACAAGAAGACTCCTCCCAAAGGGTTGGTGGCCCAAGAAGAATATGTTGAGGATGATGATAATGATGAAGATGATGAGATGGTCACCATGGCCACAATTGCTATTGCTACTACTCCACGCACATCTCTCTTCGACTCTCCAAATGAGAACATCACCGCCATGTGTCTCATGGGTAAGGCCACCAACAAGGTAACTCCAAACATCAACACTACCATCATCGCTAATCCTTCATTAACGGATTGTATTGATGAGAGTGAGGGATCCAAGGAGGAAGAGAATGAGTTTGAGTTGTTCATGAGCAAACTCAAGGGAAAACCCAAGAAGCATTTCGTTGCTCTCTTGGAACAACTCGGTGAGGACAATGACATGATCGAGGCTCACGAGGAGACCATTGCCAAAAATGGAAGGACATAGTCAAGACTATGTCGATGAAATATCGGATCTCTCTAATGCTCTAGAGGAAGAGCGTGGTCTTCGTTTAGCTCTTGAGGAGTCACACAACGATGATCATGCTAAATTAAAGAAAGATCTTGATCATGCTTTAGTTGTCTCTCGTATGCTTAACTCCGAGAAGGCAAAACTTGGGGTTGACCATGCTAGACTCAAGGAGGAGTTTGTTACACTTGACAAGGCTCACAAGGCCTTGAAAGGTATGCATGCTTCTCTCAAAGAGTCTCATGATCAACTCCAAGTTTCACTAACCAAGGAAAAGGCTATTTTTCCTCGCATGGTGTTGATTGATAATGCAAATGCTACTAACCATGTTGCGAGCATGTGCATCTTGTTGAAGAAAATACCAAGTTGAAGAAGCAACTTGAGAAAGGCCTTGTGACATGCATACAAGGTGAGAAGAACCTCAACAATCTTTTGAGCAATCAAAAGGAGGTTGTGGCAAAGGAAGGAATTGGGTTTGTTCCTAATCCCAAGAAGAAGAAGAATGACAAGACCAAGCTACCTCCCCCTCTCCGACAAACCTTTGTGAAAGAGGGATAGTGTGCCTCTAAGAAGAAGAACAATGTGAAGGGTGGTGGGGTCAAGAAAAACCCCACCATACCATCAAACATGGCCGGCGACTTTAATCCTTCATATGTTTTATGTTGTGCTAGTGATGGTCATGTCTTTGCTAAATTTGTTGGTTCTTCTTATGAGTATATTGAATGGTCTATTTGGGTTCCTAAGACCCTTGTTACTAACCTCAAAGGACCCATTACCAAATGGGTACCTAAATCCAAGCATTGATCTCATGTAGGAGTTTGCTTCCGGTGGGGGATCATGGTTGCTCGATAGTGGAGCCACAAATCATATGACCGGAAGCAAAGACTTGGTGGTGGACGTGCATCTAGGTTCATCTATGGCCACCAACGTCGAATGGGGTGATGCTTCGTCTTCTAAGGTATTGGGGCTTGGCAAGGTTGTTGTCTCTCATGATCTCACGATCGAGAAAGTCATGCTTGTTGAGTCCCTTGCATATAATTTACTTTCTGTTCGCCAACTTGCACTCATGGGCTTTGATACATTCTTTGATATTGATACCGTGGCCCTCTTGTGGAGCAAGACTCTTAAAGTAGCCTATGTTGGATATGTCAAGAACGATCTTTATGTGGTTAACTTCTCGAAGCAACCCACTAAGACCGCGACATGCCTAATGGCTAAAGTTGATGTGGGATGGCTTTGGCATCGCCGGTTAGCCCATGTCAATATGAGATCTTTGCAAAGTCTTCTCAAGGGGGGCCATGTCCGTGGACTAACAAATGTTAGCTTTGCCAAAGATCGTGCTTGCAGGGCTTGCATTGAAGGAAAGTTACATGAGACGGCTCACCCTCCCACGACTATCATCTACTCAAAAAGACCCCTAGAGCTCCTTCACATGGATCTCTTTGGGCCTCCATCTTTTGATAGTCTTGGAGGTAGAAAGTATTGCTTGGTGATTGTGGATGATTATTCAAGATACACCTTGGTATACTTCTTCAAGAAGAAGAGTGAGACCCAACAAACCGTCATCAACTTTGCAAATGAAGCTCAACGACAACATGAAGCAAAGATTTTGATGATCCGAAGTGACAACAGCACCGAGTTCAAGAACTACACCTTGGATGAGTTTCTTAGTGATGAGGGGATCAAACATCAATATGCAACACCCTATAACCCTCAACAAAACGGTGTAGCGGAGAGAAAGAACCAGACACTGATGGACGCGACAAGGACCATGATGGCGGAATTCAAATCTCCATACAACTTTTGGGCCAAAGCCATCAACACCGCTTGTCATGCATCCAATCGGCTCTATCTTCGCAAAGGCTTGAACAAAACTCCATATGAGAAACTTACCGGTAACAAGCCCAATCTCAAGTACTTCCGGGTGTTCAGGTGTAAGTGTTTCATCCTCAAGAAAGGTGTTCGTTTGTCTAAATTTGAATCTAGAGCTCATGAGGGCATATTTGTTGGTTATGCTACAAACTCTCATGCTTACCGTGTCCTCAACAAGTCAAATGGACTCATTGAGGAGACGAGTAACATAGAGTTTGATGAGAATAACGGCCCCCAAGTGGAGCAAAGTGGTACTTGTGATGTAGGTGATGAAATTCCTCCTCAAGCCATAAGAAGAATGGGTGTTGGATATATCCTACCCATTGAGGAACCCCTTGTGGCCGAAGGAGAAGGACAATGTTCCACTCAAGTGGAACCATCACCAACCCAAGACCCACACGCTTCCGAAGAACAAAGTGAAGGCCCTCAACCGGACGAACAAGGCCAAGTGCAAGATCAATCACAAGATGGTGGGGAATCACAAAATGATGCACAAGGCCAAGTTCTATCCTCTGAGCAAGATGAAGATCAAGAGGAAGCTCAAGATCAAGATCAAGCTCCTGACGTCGCTCAAGATGATCAACTCAGTACTCCTCAATTATCTCTTGAAGAGCAATTGGAGCGTCGTGCTGGAAAGTTGCCTCCAAGCTTGCTTCCAGAGAACATCACATGGACAATATTCTTGGAAGCATCAAAAGGGGGGGTAAGCACTCATAGACAATTAGCAAACTATTGTGCTCATCAAGCTTTTTTCTCCTGTGTTGAACCTCAGAAGGTCTATGAGGCGCTTGAAGACCCTGATTCGCTTAATGGCATGCATGAAGAACTCCACAACTTCGAGCGCAACAAAGTGTGGCGTCTGGTGCCGAGGCCAAAGGAGAACCATAATGTCATTGGAACCAAGTGGATCTTTAAGAACAAGCAAGATGCTCACGGCATTGTCATCCGCAACAAGGCGCGTCTGGTGGCTCAAGGCTACTCCCAAGTCGAGGGTATCGACTACAGTGAAACCTTTGCCCCCGTTGCTCGCCTTGAATCTATTCATTTGTTGCTTGCCTTTGCTCCTCATCATAATTTTAAGCTACAACAAATGGATGTGAAAAGTGCTTTTCTTAATGGTCCTCTTAATGAGTTGGTGTATGTCAAACAACCCCCGGGGTTTGAGGATCCCAAGTTCCCCAATCACGTGTATCAACTCGATAAGGCACTCTATGGCCTTAAACAAGCCCCACGTGCGTGGTATGAGCATATTACTGAGTTGTTACAAGATCGTGGGTTTGAAATTGGGAAAATCGACCCCACTCTTTTTACTAAGAAAGTCAAAGGGGAGTTGTTTGTCTGCCAACTATATGTTGATGATATTATGTTTGGTTCTCCTAACAAAGCTTTCAATGATGGGTTCGCCGCACTCATGACCACACATTTTGAGATGTCCATGATGGGAGAGTTGAAGTACTTCCTTGGGTTTGAGATCAAGCAAAGAAGAGAAGGAATCTTCATCAAACAATCCAAGTATACTCAAGACATGCTCAAGAGGTTCAATCTAAGTGATGTCAAGCCGGCTACTACTCCAATGCCAACCAAGTGCCAACTTGACATTGATCCCAATGGTAAAGCGGTGGATCAAAAGGTATATTGCTCTATGATTGGATCCTTGCTTTACCTTTGTGCATCTAGACCAGATATTATGTTGAGTGTGGGAATCTGTGCATGGTTTCAAGCCTCGCCTAAGGAAAGTCACTTTGTGGCAGTCAAGCGAATCTTTCGATATTTGGCTCATACCCCAAACTTTGGCTTATGGTACCCAAGAGGAGCAAACTTCAACCTTGTAGGTTTCTCTGATTCGGACTGGGCGGGAGACAAAGTGGATAGGAAGTCCACCTACGGAGGGTGCCAATTTCTTGGTTGCTCTCTGGTAAGTTGGTCTTCCAAAAAGCAAAGTTGTGTGTCTCTCTCGTCCACCGAAGTTGAGTATGTGGCAGCTGGCAGTTGTTGTGCTCAACTCCTATGGATGAGGCAAACTTTAAAGGATTACGGTGTTGCTCGTGACAAAGTGCCTCTTTGGTGTGACAATGAAAGTGCCATCAAGATCTCTCTCAACCCGGTGCAACACTTCAAGACGAAGCACATAGAGATTCGGTATCACTTCATCCGGGATCATATACGGCAAGGAGAGATCGAGCTTCACTATGTCAACACTCATGATAACCTTGCAGATATCTTCACGAAGCTGTTGGATGAAGCAAGATTTCGCGAGTTAAGGCATGAGCTAAATATCATCGATTTGAGCAATGTGGCTTGAGACTTTGTGCACACACCTCCCACTCAATATAGTTATCTTGTCTAGATGTAGGCATGGACATAGGGGGAGTATTGTTCTCTCAATGAACTATTCCACCCCCCATTATGCATAAATCGATCAAGTCTTTGTCATTTGCATGTTAGATGGTATAAGTGCTTCAAGACGAGTGTTGGTCATGGGCCCAAGGATAGTTCTTTGAAGTGCCATACCAAATAACTCAAACATAGGTGGCTTCGGCTATCGACCTCCTCCTTGGAGAAGTGTCTTGTGTGCTGTGTTTAGTGTCTGTTGTCTCTCTTCCCGTTTGCCTTGCGTGTGCGTTTTTCCTTTGCTAAAAGCCTCTTGTCGAAACTTGCATTTTCTTGGAGGGATGGTACTACCGTGAGTAGTCACGGTACTACCGCAACCAACATGGCAGTAAATTTTTATTGCCGCTCCGTGTGCGGTACTTCCGCCCTGGCGGTACTACCGCGATGACCGCGGTACTACCGCACTTATCCGAATGGCTGGGGGTTATAAGTAGGCAGGGGGAGTTCTAACTCCCCCATACCCATTCATCTCATATCCCCACGTCGTCTCTCTCTCTCCCTCTCAAGAATGCCGCCGGAGGACCTCGCCGGATCTCCTCCCCCGGCCACTCTCCTCGCATTCCGACCGGCGGGATCGTTCCCCACCTCGACCTCTTTCCATGGATGAAGGTTTCTCCCCGAATCCCCTCTTCTCTTTGTCCAGTTGTTGTTTATAGGTTTTGGGGAGATGCATGTTGTTCTAGTGTTCTTCTTGTTCTTATCCATGGAAGATTAGGATGTAGGGGAGTGGTTATGCAATAGAAATGCTAGTAAGTATGCTACTACTAAGTTACTATGATCAGCCGTAGTACCGTTCGTCGTTCTATGCATTCTAGTCTAGATCCGTTCTTTTCAGATCTGACCCGAGCGGTACTACTGCTGGCTAACCGCGGTACTACCGCTCTGTCGCGTAACGGTACTACTGCTCTGCTGAGCGGTACTACCGTAAATACGCGGAAGTAAATTTTTACTACCGCATTTTGCACGGTACTACCGCATCTTTCAAGTGGTACTACCGCTCCCTAAGCGGTACTAAATTTTTACTTCCGTGTTCGTCAAGCAGTACTACCGCTTGGTTCATATTTTCTTCGTAGCACATGCATATTATCCTTTCTACATGTTTCGTATGTCTTCTTGTGGCTTTTGCATTAATTCTCTTTGTGTATCCGTCGTGTTCTTGTGTTTGTGTCTTAGGTGGTGGCTCCGGTTCTAATGTTCGTCGCACCAATCCCACCCGTGACACCGGATCCAAGTGTCTGCGCACCCCCAGTGATGTGCCAGAGGGCTCCAATCCCCATCGCAAGTTCAAGACCGCCCCCAACAAGCACAAGGAATCATCTATGACCATGGAGGAAATGACAGCTAATGTGTTCATGGCAAGGAGGAAGCTCAATCCTTATGGAGAACCCAGGGCTCAATTTCATGGAGATGAACAATTCTGGACCAATCAGCAGTATCGTATCTACACAAAGGTACTCAAGAGCAAGCACAACCTGTATGTGGATGCTCATTGGGTTGACATGGTCCACATGCGGAGGGATGATAACCGGGCCTACTTTGCCGAGGCTTTGGATCTGGTAGAGCAATTTGGGCTTGAGCACACCATGTCTTTTCAGCATGATTTTGATCCTGAAATCGTTGCTCAATTCTATGCTTCGGTGCACTTCCATACCAAGGAAGACTGCACCTTGACATGGATGACAAATGGTCACAAGATGACTGCTACTTGGAAGGACTTCATGGATCTGATTCAGGTCGCTGACGAGGGACTCCACAACCCAATTGGAGCTCGGCCTCATGCCAACCCAGAAGCTGCCAACAAAGACCGTCTGTTGCCGTTTTATGTGGAGAAGATACTTGCGAGTGGCAAGAAGACATGGGTGTTGAACCCCTTTCTGGACATCATGCATAGGATCTTCCGCAACACCTTGTTTCCTCGAGTTGGGGACAAGTACAAGATTCACTCATACCTCGTTGACATGCTGCTGATGTGTGAGGAGGCTCGCACTGCTCAGACTCCACCACTTGACATCTCCCACATCATGTGGTGTGAGCTTCGCTTTGCGATCTATACTCGCAAGGTGCCCATCTACGGTCCGTTCCTGTTTCTGCTCATCTCCAAGACTTGGGAGCACCTTTACCCTGATGAGGAGTTCGAGGCCCCGCAGTGTATTCGTCATGACCCCATCCGTCTTCGCATCAAGACTCGTTGGGATAACACTGCTACTCATGCACAAGCTGTTGCAGCACAGATGGGTACTGACGAGGAGCCTGTGGAAGAGGAGCCATCTGAGGACAGTTCTGGAGGATATGCTCCTCCCTCGTCTGAGCCATCTTGGGCTAAGAAGCTGAAGAAGAAGATGAAGGCCCTATTCTGTATGCAAGCTCAAGGTCAGTATAGGGCACATGTCACTCACAAGCAATCTCGCCAGTGTGACAAGAAGATCATGGGGATCTTTGGTGAGCATATGTCGATTGGATCCGAGGAGATCATCACTCCTAAGGCAGAATGGATGGCTCAACAGGGTTACAAGTGGTCTGAGTCTAACGAGGAGCAGCAAGAGTCTCATGGAGAGTATGACGACTGAGATCTTCTGCCAGAGCTACCGCCTCTCTTAGTTGTCCTCTTTCCCTTTGTGGTGCCTCAATGCCAAAGGGGGAGAGAGTGGGATTTGCATCTTGTGCCGTTTCTATTTGCTTGTCATTTGTCGAACTTTGTTTGCTTGCTTGTGTTTGTGTCGTGACCGTGAGACTTTCATATGGTGTAAGACATATGATCCTCTATCGTTGAACTCGTTATTATAACTTTGCTATATTAGGTTGTGAGCAGTTGTTTTACTTACCCTTCATATATGTGCTCACCGTATCCTCCTTACTATGTGCATAGTGTCTTACTCTTCGTATGCAAGGAGTATATTGTTTGTAGAATATAGGGGGAGCATTGATCCTAGTATGTGTGTTGTGCAGTCCAAAGCACTCTCCCTTGTGCACACATCTAGGGGGAGCTTACCTATATTCTATTACTCTTCTAGGATTGCATACTTTCTTATATATCCTTGTGCAAATCCTATATTGTCATCAATCCACCAAAAAGGGGGGGATTGTAAGGGCATATTTCTCCCTAAGTAGTTTTGGTGATTGATGACAATGCATTTGCGGACTAATCGTGTGCTCTAAGCTCTTTCAGATATATCTCACCTAGGCACAAGACGATTATGTGCCCCTCGGAACCTATGGAAGACGATGTTTTCTTTTGCTCCTTTTTCGGTGGTTTTGAGTAATAGGAAAGCCGTACTATTAAGAGGGGGTCCGCTTCGGAAAGGTTTGGGTGGAATCAACACGTACACATCTACAGCTTCGCACCACCTTTCCTTTGCTTCTCTGGAGCTCCGGCTATTTTCCTCGTAAGTGCAAAACCATGGCTTCCTACTAATACAACTGCCTGGCAGGCGGTAGTACCGCTCATAGTAAGCGGTAGTACCGCACATCCACACGGTAGTGACGCCTCAGGACACGGTAGTACCGCATCAAGCGGTAGTACCGCATCATGAGCACGGTAGTACCGTGTAGCTGGCCCGGCGTAGTAACTAGTACGGTAGTAGGTGCGGAAGTAATTTTTTACTTCCACATCCTACGTGGTAGTACCGCTTGGGTCAAGCGGTAGTACCGTGTCGTGTTTTTGCTACTACCGTATTTCTGTGGATGTAGCTACGGATGTATTTTATTTCATCCGCGCTTGTCCTCAGCCTTCTTATCTCTGCCTTGCTGTAGTACCGCAGGGACGAGCGGTAGTACCGCTCAGGGAATACTACCGCCCGTGTGTCAACGCAACAAAGTTAAGTCTAGGGTAGTACTAGTACCGCACCCGGAGCGGTAGTACCGCTGGCCAAGCGGTAGTACCGTAACTTACGTGCGGTAGTACCGCGCTCTGCGGGCAGAAATGTGGGATAACGGTTGGATTTGTTCTCCCACTATATATAGGGAGTCTTCTTCTCCAAGAAGACTCACCTCTTCCTCCCCAAAGCTCCATTGTTGCTCAAAGCTCCATTTCCGCCCGATCTGTCTCCCTAGCCAATCAAACTTGTTGATTTCCTCGAGATTGCTTGAGAAGGCATCGATCTACACTTCCACCAAGAGATATTTGATTCCCCCCACTAATCCTTGCGGATCTTGTTACTCTTGGGTGTTTGAGCACCCTAGACGGTTGAGGTCACCTCGAAGCCATATTCCATTGTGGTGAAGCTTCGTGGTGTTGTTGGGAGCCTCCAATTCGGTTGTGGATATAGCCCCAACCTTGTTTGTAAAGGTTCGGTTGCCGCCTTCAAGGGCACCACTAGTGGAATCACGGCACCTTGCATTGTGTGAGGGCATGAGGAGAATACAGTGGCCCTAGTGGCTTCTTGGGGAGCATTGTGCCTCCACACCGCTCCAACGGAGACGTACTTGCCCTAAAAGGGAAGGAACTTCAGTAACACATCCTCGTCTTCACCGGTTTCACTTCTGGTTATTTCTTCCCTTTACTTGTGCAAGTTTTACTTGTTTATCTTATATAGCTTGCTTGTGAGGTTGTTATCTTTGCTTCTTATAAGTTGTCATCATAGTAGCATATCTAGACAACTTACTTTGTTGCTTAATTTAAATTGGTTAAGAAAAGCTAAAAATTGTTAGTTGCCTATTCACCCCCCCCCCCCTCAAGTCAACCATATCGATCCTT
>LR738714.1:385716043-385762728 GCA_902687465.1 Secale cereale
CCCCCCCCCCCCCCCCACCCTCGAGGGCTGGTCCCTTGCCCCCTGACTTGGTCCTGACGTTTCCCGAGCGTGATTTCCTCCAAAAATATCTCTCGCGAAGGTTTCATTCCGTTTGGACTCCATTTGATATTCCTTTTTTGCAAAACCCTGAAATAGGCAAAAAAACAGCAATCTGGACTGGGCCTTTGGGTTATTAGGTTAGTCCCAAAAATAAAAGTGAATGATGAAGCCCATTAAACATCCAAGACTTCATAAATAATAGCATGGAACAATCAAAAATTATAGATACGTTGGAGACGTATCAAGCATCCCCAAGCTTAATTCCTGCTCGTCCTCGAGTAGGTAAATGATAAAGAAATAATTTTTGATGCGGAATGCTAACCAATATAGTTATTCATTGTAATTCTCTTAATTGTGGCATGAATGTTCAGATCTGAAAGATTCAAGATAAAAGTCTATATTGACATAAGAAATAACAATACTTCAAGCAATACTAACAAAGCAATCATGTCTTCTCAAAATACTATGGCTAAAGGAAGTTATCCCTACAAAATCATATGGTCTGGCTATGCTCCCTCTTCATCACACAAAATATTCATATCATGCACAACCCCGATTTCAGCCAAGCACTTGTTTTCATACTCTATTCTTTTCAAACCTCTCAAGTTTCACGCAATACATGAGTGTGAGCCATGGATATACCACTATGGGTAGAATAGAAGTGGTTGTGGAGAAGACAAAAAAGAGGAAGATAGTCTCACATCGACTAGGCGTATCAACGGGCTATGGAGATGCCCATCAATAGATATCAATGTGAGTGAGTAGGGATTGCCATGCAACTGATGCACTAGAGCTAAATATGAATGAAAGCTCAACAAAGGAAACTAGTGGGTGTGCATCCAACTTGCTTGATCACGAAGACCTAGGGCATTTGAGGAAGCCCATTGTTGGAATATACACGCCAAGTTCTATAATGAAAATTCCCACTAGTATATGAAAGTGACTAATCATGAGACTCTCTACAATGAGGATCATGGTGCTACTTTGAAGCACAAGTGTGGAAAAAGATAGTAGGAATTGTCCCTTCTCTCTTTTCTATCATTTTTTCGAGGGGCTTTTCTCTCTCTTTTTTTATTTGCCCCTCTCTATATATTTTTTGGGCCTTCTCTTTTTTTATTGGCCTTTCCTCACACGGGACAATGCTATAGTAATGATCATCAAACTTTTTGTTACAACTTGAAATTACAAATCGATACTAAAACAAGTATGACTCTACATGAATGCCTCCGGCGGTGTACCGGCATAAGTGTAATGCCCAGGATGGGACTATACCTCCTACGTGTCGAGGCACGACTTAAAGGTATAAGCCCATTCTGGAATGATCTCAAGTTTGGTATCTTTGCACGACTCATGTAAAAGAGGGATTAAATTGCAAAAGGAGATAGTTGGCTTACACTCGCCACTTCACACAATACATTATATAAGCAAAACTTCATTCAAAACATCACAACCCGACTACGGGCGAAGATCCAAAAGAAAGATACCAAAACAACATAAAGCCATAGGTCCGAATCGCCCCTAGTAGAAACCACTACTGATCGTCGAAAACGTCACAAACATATGATCACTCTCTTCATCGAGCTCCCAGTGAAGTTCTGATCCATCTCCTGCATCATTCTCGGCTGAACCTGCATCTGGTGTTGTAGTATCTATGAGCCACGAGGACTCAGCAATCCCATAACCATGGGTATCAAGACTAGCAAAGCTTTATGGGTAGGGAGAGGTAAAGTGGTGAGGTTGCAGCAGCGGCTAAGCATAATATGGTGGCTAGCTTACGAGTACAAGAATAAGATGAGCATCTACGCAAACGGTCGCAAACTAGTAGTGATCGCTAAAGATCCTGAACTACATACGAATCAAACATAACCCCACCGTGTTCTCTTCTCAAAGTGAAAAGAGATAGTCACGGTTACTCACATAGTTGTGTGTTTTACTTCGGATCATCTGTCAAGTTTTCTACAACCGGACATTATAAAATTCCAATCTGCCACATAACCGCGGGCACGGCTTTCGAAAGATTATAACCCTGCAGGGGTGTCCCAACTTGGCCCATCACAAGCTCTCACGATTAGCTGAAGTGATAAATATAATATCATCACTCCTTATCTTAGGGAAATCTGATCAGGTCGGCATCCCGGTGCACAAGACATTTTGACAATAGTAAAACTAGTCCAGCGAGACCTCCGGGCGTGCCGACACCCTGATGGTAGCTGCGCGCATCTCGTCTCAGGCCACGTTCGGATGAGCGCTACGTATAGTAACGGAAGACCCCAGATAACTGGGTGGCACCGCAAGTGGCTCTAGTTTGGGACCAACACCATCAGCACTGGCCCCCCCTGTTATGTAGAATTAAGAACCCGGGGACATGACCCCCTATGCAATTAATTAATTTAATTAAGTTGTTATTATGAGCAAATTAAAACCAATGTTGGGCCTTGCTGGAGGAGTTTTATTCAAAGTCGATCTTTCAAGGGGTCCCCATCCACCCATTGTGTAAGGAACGCAAAATCAAGGAACATAATGCTGGTTTATCGTCGCCTAAGGTGGCATGAGTGGATCAAAACACCGAGCAAAAGGCCAAACCTTCCACCCATGCCTAGTATATAGGTGTGTTAATAATAATTATAGATATTGTGATATTCCAACAACAAGTTCCCTCCTGGAACGATCTTCATCTTCACCTGCAACTAACAACACTATAAGAGGGGCTGAGCAAGCGGGTAACATAGCCAAACAGTGGTTTTTGCTAGGAAGGTTTCAAAGGTTAGAGGTTTCATGGCAACAAGGAGAGGGCTGACAATAAAAGATGGGTAGCGCGACATGTAACGATAGCATCGAGACAACTTAGCATGGCAATGGTAGTAAAGGTATCCAAGGGTATGATCATCTTGCCTGGAATTCCGCAAGGAAGAAGAACAAGTCCATGAAGTAGACGGAGCAACATAGTCGAGCGAAACCTCACAACTCCGGAACGAAACCGAAGCTAACAAGAGAAGCAACCGGAAAGAAGCAAACAACACGGTAAACACTCAAGCATAAACATGGCATACGATGCACATCCAAGTATGATGCATGTCCGGTTTAATTGTGCATGGCATGGCAGAGTGCACAAACAAGTACTACAAGTTAAGTGGAGCTCAATATGCAACGAGTTGCATATTGACGAAACACCACATTTTTAATTATTTAATTGACTCTCATTTATTTACAAGACAAGGTTAAATGTTTGTTAACATAGCAAGAGGTGAATCAAAAGTAAACTACCTATTTAGACATTTTAAATGAGGCTGGAAGATAACAACAACAATTCCGGGAAAATCCCCAGGAGCATGTTTAGCAGTTATAAGCAACAACAATTCACACATTTTTATGTTGTTAACATGATGCGGATGGCATGAACAAGTTTATGCAATTTTTTATTAAAAGTTGACATGAAGATGATAAGGAGTATTTGTCACCGTGGTGGAAGGAAAAAGGTGCCACGGCAACAATCCGAAAATGATGCAACGCCATATCTCGATACCGGTAACTCGTTGAGAGACCGGTGCAAAAGAAAAGGTAGCGTGAACGAGTTGAACAAGATGAAAGGTGGGGTGATCCCATCACCGGGTTTCCACGAGTCGGCGACGAGGCAACCGAGGAGCATGACAAAAGACGAAACGGCATGGTGCACACAAGGGCAAACATTTCATACAACACATGCAAACGTCCACGGGTCATCGTCTCGGGTTATACCTTCGAAACACTCGTTCTCAGAGGGGTTCGAGTTCGTAGTGGAAGTAGTGGAAGTAGTGGTACATGGGTCGTAGAGGAAGTAGTCGATCCGTTCGTAGTCGTTCACGTTTCCGAAGAGGTACTTGTCGCTGCATCGGACGTCTTCGGGGCGACGGTAGTGGTACATGGATCGTCGGCGACGGTAATGGAAGTAGTCGAACTTCGTTTCGTAGATGTACTTGACGGTTCCGATGGCTCCGGGCATCGTGGTACTCATGTTGGTGTAGTGGAACTTGACGCATCGCCATGTATAGTCGAACTTGGGCATCAGAGAGGAACTTGACGTAGTCGAACTTGGCGTATCCGAAGGGGTACATGGCGTCGGTAGATGTACTCGTCTCCTGTAGATGTTCGGGTGCATACGTAGATGTACTTGGCGCTCCATGGGTATTTGCTGGACAAAAACAAGACACGAGGCCGAAGGAAGACGCACAGCAACAGCAGTTCTTGGCGCGCCGGTGGCCGGAGCAGAGGCCCAGAGGAGGAGGCTGCAGGGGCGAGTTCGGGCCGCATAGAAGAGGTGGAGGAGGCTGGACGAGGGAAAAAGGGTGCAGCGCCTTGGCGATGTGGACGACCCGGCGGGGCCTCGACCAGGGCAGAGGAACACGGAGGGAGGCGCTCGGGGCCTGGGTCGACACGGCTCCGCGCGCTGGTCGACGGGGGCAGCACCTGGCCAGCCGGGCTGTGGCCTGGAGGTTGCAGCAGGAGGGGGGAAGGCGGCGGACGGTCTGGAGATGGAGGAGGCGCGGGCGCGCGCGCCTTGGCGAGGAAGAAGGAGGCGCGGCGGCCTGAGGGAGGCGCAACTCCTGGCCTGCGCTGGAGCTGAGGCCGGCGGGAGGCGCGCAGGGAGCCTTGGTGGCGGACGAGGATGGGGGCGCGGCGTTGTCGATCTGGCAGGGCCGCGGCGGCGGGGCGCCATGGCGGCACTAGAGGGACAGGGAGAGGGAGTCGAGGGAACTGGGAGATGGGCGCGAGAAGAGGGACGAGGGGATCGGAGAGCGATGGGAGGAGCGACGGCGGCTGAGGGAAAAATGGGGGAGGAGAGGGACCGAGCGAGGAACGGTCGGTGATGCGGCTAGGTTAGGCCGAGGCGGCCTGGTGGCTGGGTCATGGGCCTGATGGACTGGGAGGGCGCTAGGAGGCCCCAAGCTGGGCTGGCCTCTCCCTACTTAGGTTTTTCTCCAACACAAAAATAAGAAGAAAGAAAAAAAGGAAGAAAATGAAAAGGTTAGAGAAGGAGTTTGGGAAAGGGGATATTTTTCCTGGACTCGCAAAAATGTTCACGGTCCACGAAAAATAGGAGAGGCAAGAATGCAAGAGATAAAATCGAACTCATTTGAATTAAATTGAAATGATTTGAATTAGGGCATGACTTAAAAGTGTCCAAAAGTGTTGAGGTTTTTTTGGAGGAACCTCGATAAACGGAAAAAGAAATATAGGGAGGTTTTTGACGGTGAAACTTGAATTAAGAGGCATGGGGAATATGCAAGTGTGTTGGTTAATTCCAAACAGATGGAATATTTATTCATATAGCTCCCTAGATATTGGGAGGATATGTTATAAAGAGAAGTCATCCTTCCCTCGATTTAAATGGACCGAAGGTCCACACAATTTATTTAGGTGAGATGCAAATATTAAAGACATGATGGCATGATGATATGATGCAATGCAACATAAAGAAAGCAAGCACAACTGAAACACACGGGAGAACCCGGAACATCTGGAATCTTCTGGGACGTCGGTCTTCGGGCGTCACAACTCTCCCACACTAACAGAGGATCTCGACCCGAGATCCTAGAGATAGCACCAGATAAAAACGAAAGAGGAAGAGGTAAAACAAAGTTGCTTCTTTGACAGACGAGTGAAACCATGAACCTGAGAGGTAGAACAATCTTGAAAGAAAGAATAGAATGGAGATGAACGAAGTTAAGAGCACTCCGGTAAAAGGAGGAACAATGAACATTACAAGAACCTTGTAGGTTTAAAGACATGAAGCAAGAGCTCACGGATGACAAAAGAATTTCAAAACCACTCCGGTTAACCAAGATTGAGAAGGAATAAGAATGAAATAATTTGGACAGCACTCCGTCTGAAAATGGAAGGAATTAGCAAGAACTTGCCAAGTTGGAATGATACTTGATGAAAACAACAACACATAGCCTCTGAAACAATTAAAAGAATGGCACAAGGTTAAGAAAGATTTCAGATAGCACTTCGATTGAAAAGATAGGCAAAACTTGATAAGATGAGGGAATTAGAATGTAGATGACAACATTCCAGTTAAATAGACAAGCAAGGGAAGAATATGATCTTGAAAAGAAAACAAGATGATGGTCAAAGAGAGCAATATCACAATGCCTCCGGAATGAAAGAATAGCATATAAATCAATGAAAGAATTGAACGGAGAGAAAAAGACAACTTCTCCGGCAATTGAATATGAAAAACATCCTTACGAAGAAGGGTTGAATGGAGTTGATTTTTAAAAAAAATCAACAACGAAAACGAATAAGCTTGATGTGGGCTTATGGAAAACATCTCAAAATTAAGAGGTGACAACCAGCCACTGACAAAAACATTTGATTGGATTGAGATCAACAAGGAGACGAAAAACTTAATTCACAGAAAGGATAAATGAAGAACTTGGGTCATTTATAAGCACCATAATTATCAACAATCCTCAAGGAAGGCTTTTAGATGAAAACAACCCAAGATAACTCCAACATAGAGATTTAAGGGTCGAAAAGATCTCCTGAACGAAGAAAAATAATGGGTTTAAATATCTCATTCCTAACAACGTGTGAATCATGAAACACAAAAGGAAATTGTCAAAAATGACATACCACCATCTCAAACGATAAGGTAGAAAGAATTGCACTTCGAAATGCAAGAAGAAGAATGCTTGAGCTCCAACAAGAATCTTGATGAAGACTTCGAGGATGAATTAAAACATGATGAACCACCATGAGAACTCTGGTAATGAAAGCATGAGAAGTGAAAGATGAAAAGAATAAGATTCAAGGCCTGCGATGAATTAGATGGAGCTTTGAAATGATATAATTGAAATAACGTGGAGCTCCGGAAAACAAGATGAACAACTTAGAACCGAGAATATGATATGATGAACAAGCTCCAGACAAAAGAATTAAATCACCTTGAAGGAATAAGAATAAGAATTATGTCATGCATCTCCTTCACCAATTTGAATTGATGACAACCAAAGGATTTGGCATACTGCTTATTCTCATTGGAAAGGATTAAGAGAGATCTCGAACAAGCTTGGGTAAATCTTCAACGAACCACCGGTAGGATTGTGAAAAGAACAAATGAATTAAAATGATAACAATGGAAGGGTAATCTTGAAAGAACCACCGTAAGAATATGGAGACAAACGAAGAGGCATCAATGAAGAATATTTGGAGGACAAAGTTGAAAACTGAGAACGAAGAATCTTCTGAAATGATGGCCTTCGGAGGATCACAACAAGAAGAATTCATGAAATGCTTTAGATGGGTATGAAAAGAAATCCTCACAAACGGAACACTTATGAGGATGGTATGAAGCTAGAACCACGAATCTGAAGAACGGATAAGGATTCAAGAGGAACTCGTCTTCGGGTCTAAAAAAACTGAGAAGAAGATGAGATACACCACCGTGAATTGTATAGGCACTCCGTAATGAAGAATTAAAAGGTTGAACCAAAGATGAAAAGGATTTGAAAGCGATCTTGGAGAAGGCATGTGACTGATGGGAATCATTCTTACGTCACACTTTAAAGAGAATTTGAGTATAACTCCAGAAAAATTAGAAGAGTCAGGTAAGATCCTAGGAAAAGACCTGTGGGTTAGGGCCCACTCAAAAGAAATCACCGTTAAAAAAGATTGCTTAAGAGATATTGCACCGGTTGAATTAAATGGCTTGAATAAGATAATAATCTCAAAATAGCTGAACGGATTAAGAATGGAATTATGAATCTTCAGCACTCCGGATATGAATAAGAGAGAGAGTTGAATAAAATAAGAGAGCTTCAGATAAGAAATTCCCACATGGGAAAACATGTGAAACAAAAGGAAGAGATATGCTCAACATCGAAGCTTGAATTTATTCCACCGGAGAAGAAACAAGAACGGAGAATGATGAACTTGAAACTCTTGAACATCTTCACGATAAATCACCGGATAAGAACACTGAAGGAAATGAATGAAGAAATATCACATGAATAAAATGGATACTTCATTAAGAATTCCAGCTCCATAAAGAAAAGGGAGGGAGGGTGGGGAAAAACAACGACGACTTGGGATGAATGAAACAGACAAATCGTCAGATTTCTCAACGGCGTCCGTACGGAATAACTTGAAGAGAAGGCACACCGGTTGGAAAAGAATTTAACATGACCATCTTGATGGTCAAGAAGAATTAGCACTCCCATAGAAATATGAGAACACCGATTAGGAAGGTACGGAATCAACACTTGACATCGAAGCAACTCGAATACCAGAATCAAAACAAAACAAATGATAGATATGTTGCAACATGATCTTCACAATATCATTCGAACAGAGGATTGAACGAATGAATTCCGCAGGTACATCAACTTGTCGAGAAGCCACTTGGAAGAACAAAAAATAAATAAAAGCAACAAGGAGCAGATAGAACAAATAAAAGATAGAAGCTTCGTTCGACATCTTCGTGCTGAAAGCTCATGGAACGTGTTACAAAAGGGTTTTGCAATCCCCGGATCAGCATAGCCAAGGACCCTTTAAGATGCAACTCCCGATCGGAACAAGCCCATAAAACCACTTGACTCAATGTAGAACCCCGAACTTCATATCATGCACTCGTTGGAAGAATGCCTAGAACTACTAGATGAACCCACCTATTAATTTCCGAAAGTTCCCAGTTATGCAATCAGGTGTTGGGGATACAGGGGAAGCACTGCGCAATCAACTCTAATCCTACATCCAGTTGTATCCATCCTTCAACACATAACCAGTTATTTCCGGAAACCGTTTACCTCGGACCTTCGAAACGCATCTACTATACAAGCTATGGCAATACTCCCGAACTACCTCCCCAGTATTGGGTGATGTCGGGGTTATCTTGCCACTAACTGCATAGGAGAGTTTTCGATGTCGGCTGTCTTAAGTATTCCAGAACTGATGCGATATATTTGTGACGACAACACCTCGGAGCTCAACTCCCCGGGACACTGCCACAACCCCTAAATGACAGGAGGCATCGAGAACAATGTTCTCGTCACAAAGACATCGGAACAATCCAAACAATACTCGCGAGATCCTAAAAAAATTGGTGCATTTTTGAGTTTAGAAGAGATAAGAGTCATCGTCAGGAGTCCTCACCAGAGTGAAAAGGGATGTGAAGCAAAATAAATCCTACTCTCCAATATATATATAGGACTCAAAACATTTTAAGTGTGTGTCTAGACTCAACCGTCAACGATTCGATCAATCAGTGGGGGCTTCTAGGTCGGAGAAGGCTCTGATACCAACTTGTAATGCCCAGGATGGGACTATACCTCCTACGTGTCGAGGCACGACTTAAAGGTATAAGCCCATTCTGGAATGATCTCAAGTTTGGTATCTTTGCACGACTCATGTAAAAGAGGGATTAAATTGCAAAAGGAGATAGTTGGCTTACACTCGCCACTTCACACAATACATTACATAAGCAAAACATTATTCAAAACATCACAACCCGACTACGGGCGAAGATCCAAAAGAAAGATACCAAAACAACATAAAGCCACAGGTCCGAATCGCCCCTAGTAGAAACCACTACTGATCGTCGAAAACGTCACAAACATACGGTCACTCTCTTCATCGAGCTCCCAGTGAAGTTCTGATCCATCTCCTGCATCATTCTCGGCTGAACCTGCATCTGGTGTTGTAGTATTTGTGAGCCACGAGGACTCAGCAATCCCATAACCATGGGTATCAAGACTAGCAAAGCTTTATGGGTAGGGAGAGGTAAAGTGGTGAGGTTGCAGCAGCGGCTAAGCATAATATGGTGGCTAGCTTACGAGTACAAGAATAAGATGAGCATCTATGCAAACGGTCGCAAACTAGTAGTGATAGCTAAAGATCCTGAAGTACATACGAATCAAACATAACCCCACCGTGTTCTCTTCTCAAAGTGAAAAGAGACAGTCACGGTTACTCACACAGTTGTGTGTTTTACTTCGGATCATCTGTCAAGTTTTCTACAACCGGACATTAACAAATTCCAATCTGCCACATAACCGCGGGCACGGCTTTCGAAAGATTATAACCCTGCAGGGGTGTCCCAACTTAGCCCATCACAAGCTCTCACGATTAGCTGAAGTGATAAATATAATATCATCACTCCTTAACTTAGGGAAATCCGATCAGGCTCGGCATCCCGGTGCACAAGACATTTTGACAATGGTAAAACTAGTCCAGCAAGACCTCCCGGCGTGCCGACACCCTGATGGTAGCCGCGCGCATCTCGTCTCAGGCCACGTCCGGATGAGCGCTACGTACAGTAACCGAAGACCCCAGATAACTGGGTGGCACCGCAAGTGGCTCTAGTTTGGGACCAACACCATCAGCACTGGCCCCCCCTGTTATGTAGAATTAAGAACCCGGGGACATGACCCCCTATGCAATTAATTAGTTTAATTAAGTTGTTATTATGAGAAAATTAAAACCAATGTTGGGCCTTGCTGGAGGAGTTTTATTCAAAGTCGAACTGTCAAGGGGTCCCCATCCACCCATCGTGTAAGGAACGCAAAATCAAGGAACATAATGCCGGTTTATCGGTGCCTAAGGTGGCATGAGTGGAACAAAACACCGAGCAAAATGCCAAGCCTTCCACCATGCCCAGTATATAGGTGTGTTAATAATAATTATAGATATTGTGATATTCCAACAACAAGTTCCCTCCTGGAACGATCTTCATCTTCATCTGCAACTAACAACGCTATAAGAGGGGCTGAGCAAGCTGGTAACATAGCCAAACAGTGGTTTTTGCTATGAAGGTTTCAAAGGTTAGAGGTTTCATGGCAACAAGGAAAGGGCTGACAATAAAAGATGGGTAGCGCGACATGTAACGATAGCATCGAGACAACTAAGCATGGCAATGGTAGTAAAGGCATCCAAGGGTATGATCATCTTGCCTGGAATACCGCAAGGAAGAAGAACAAGTCCATGAAGTAGACGGAGCAACATAGTCGAGCAAAACCTCACAACTCCGGAACGAAACCGAAGCTAACAAGAGAAGCAACCGGAAAGAAGCAAACAACACGGTAAACACTCAAGCATAAACATGGCATACGATGCACATCCAAGTATGATGCATGTCCGGTTTAATTGTGCATGGCATGGCAGAGTGCACAAACAAGTACTACAAGTTAAGTGGAGCTCAATATGCAACGAGTTGCATATTGACGAAACACCACATTTTTAATTATTTAATTGACTCTCGTTTATTTACAAGACAAGGTTAAATGTTTGTTAACATAGCAAGAGGTGAATCAAAAGTAAACTACCTATTTAGACATTTTAAATGAGGCTGGAAGATAACAACAACAATTCCGGGAAAATCCACATGAGCATGTTTAGCAGTTATAAGCAACAACAATTCACACATTTTTATGTTGTTAACATGATGCGGATGACATGAACAAGTTTATGCAATTTTTATTAAAAGTTGACATGAAGATGATAAGGAGTATTTGTCACCGTGGTGGAAGGAAAAAGGTGCCACGGCAACGATCCGAAAATGATGCAACGCAACATCTCGGTACCGATAACTCGTTGAGAGACTGGTGCAAAAGAAAAGGTAGCATGAACGAGTTGAACAAGATGAAAGGTGGGGTGATCCCGTCACCGGGTTTCCACGAGTCGGCGACGAGGCAAATGAGGAGCATGACAAAAGACGAAACGGCACGATGCACACAAGGGCAAACATTTCATACAACACATGCAAACGTCCACGGGTCATCGTCTCGGGTTATACCTTCGAAACACTCGTTCTTGGAGGGGTTCGAGTTCGTAGTGGAAGTAGTGGAAGTAGTGGTACACGGGTCGTAGAGGAAGTAGTCGTTCCGTTCGTAGTCGTTCACGTTTCCGAAGAGGTACTTGTCGTGGCATCGGACGTCTTCGGGGCGACGGTAGTGGTACACGGATCGTCGGCGACGGTAGTGGAAGTAGTCGAACTTCATTTCGTAGATTTACTTGACGGTTCCGATGGCTCCGGGCGTCATGGTACTCATGTTGGTGTAGTGGAACTTGACGCATCGCCATGTGTAGTCGAACTTGGGCATCAGAGAGGAACTTGACGTAGTCGAACTTGGCGTATCCGAAGGGGTACATGGCGTCGGTAGATGTACTCGTTTCCTGTAGATGTTCGGGTGCATACGTAGATGTACTTGGCACTCCATGGGTATTTGCTGGACAAAAACAAGACACGAGGCCGAAGGAAGACGCACAACAGCAGCAGTTCTTGGCGCGCCGGTGGCCGGAGCAGAGGCCCAGAGGAGGAGGCTGCAGGGGCGAGTTCGGGCCGCACAGACGAGGTGGAGGAGGCTGGACGAGGGAAAAAGGGTGCAGCGCCTTGGCGATGCGGACGACCCGGCGGGGCCTCGACGAGGGCAGAGGAACACGGAGGGAGGCGCTCGGGGCCTGGGTCGACGCGGCTCCGCGCGCTGGTTGACGGGGGCAGCACCTGGCCAGCCGGGCTGTGGCCTGGAGGTTGCAGCAGGAGGGGGGAAGGCGGCGGACGGTCTGGAGACGGAGGAGGCGCGGGCGCGCGCACCTTGGCGAGGAAGAAGGAGGCGCGGCGGCCTGAGGGAGGCGCAGCTCCTGGCCTGCGCTGGAGCTGAGGCCGGCGGGAGGCGCGCAGGGAGCCTTGGTGGCGGACGAGGATGGGGGCGCGGCGCTGTCGATCTGGCAGGGCCGCGGCGGCGGGGCGCCATGGCGACACTGGAGGGACGGGGAGAGGGAGTCGAGGGAACTGGGAGATGGGCGCGAGAAGAGGGACGAGGGGATCGGAGAGCGATGGGAGGAGCGACGACGGCTGAGGGAAAAACGGGGGAGGAGAGGGACCGAGCGAGGAGCGGTCGGTGATGCGGCTAGGTTAGGCCGAGGCGGCCTGGTGGCTGGGCCGTGGGCCTGATGGACTGGGAGGGCGCTAGGAGGCCCCAAGCTGGGCTGGCCTCTCCCTCCTTAGGTTTTTCCCCAACACAAAAATAAGAAGAAAGAAAAAAAAAGGAAGAATATGAAAAGGTTAGAGAAGGAGTTTGGGCAAGGGGATATTTTTCCTGGACTCGCAAAAATGTTCACGGTCCACGAAAAATAGGAGAGGAAAGAATGCAAGAGATAAAATCGAAATCATTTGAATTAAATTCAAATGATTTGAATTAGGGCATGACTTAAAAGTGTCCAAAAGTGTTGAGGTTTTTTTGGAGGAACCTCGATAAACGGAAAAAGAAATATAGGGAGGTTTTTGACGGTGAAACTTGAATTAAGAGGCATGGGGAATATGCAAGTGTGTTGGTTAATTCCAAACAAATGGAATATTTATTCATATAGCTCCCTAGATATTGGGAGGATATGTTATAAAGAGAAGTCATCCTTCCCTCGATTTAAATGGACCGAAGGTCCACACAATTTATTTAGGTGAGATGCAAAGATTAAAGACATGATGGCATGATGACATGATGCAATGCAAAATAAATAAAGCAAGCACAACTGAAACACACGGGAGAACCCGGAACATCTGGAATCTTCTGGGACGTCAGTCTTCGGGCGTCACAATAAGCAATGAATCAAGAGCGACATATATGAAAAATTATGCATGGTGCCCTTGCCACAACTACGATGTCAACTATATGATCAAGCATGGCACTATGACAATATGATGCGTGTCATATGAACGGAACGGTGGAAAGTTGCATGGCAATATATCTCGGAATGGCTGTGGAAATGCCATGATAGGTAGTTATGGTGGCTGTTTTGAGGAACAATATGGTGGCTGTTTTGAGGAAGGATATATAGTGGGTTTATGGTGCCGGCGAAAGTTGCGCGGTACAAGAGAGGCTAGCAATGGTGGAAAGGTGAGAGTGCATATAATCCATGGACTCAACATTAGTCATAAGAACTCATATACTTATTGAAAAAATCTACGAGTCATCAAAAACAAAGCAATCAATGCATGCTCCTAGCGGGGAGGTTGGTAAGAGTTAACCATCGCGTGCCCCCGACCTCTACACAAAGGTTGGCACTCTACAAATACCTCATGCTCTAACTTCATCACATAGCGGTTCACCATACGTGCATGATACGGGAATCACTAACCTTAACACAAGTATTCTTCAATTTCATAATAACTCCACTAGCATGACTCTAATATCACTATCCTCATGTCTCAAAACAATTATCAAGCATCCAACATCTCATTCTATTCAATGCACTTGGTGTGAAAATTTTACTACATTGACATTGGATGTTTATCATGTGAAGACTAGTTTCTTTAGCCTAAACACATTACCATGCTTTTTTAATAGACTCTCAAATATATATAAGTGAAGCATGAGAGTTCAACAATTTCTAAAAAATATTACCACCACCATGCTCTAAAATATATAACTGAAGCACTAGAGCAAAAACTATTCAACTCAAAATATATAAGTGAAGCACATAGAGTGTTCTAATAATTTCTAGGACATATTTAACTCTCTCAAATAGGTGTGTCCAGCAAGGATGATTGTGGCAAACTAACAAGCAAAGACTCAAATTATACAAGACACTCCAAGCAAAACACATAGCATGTTGCGAATAAAAATATAGCTCCAAGTATAGTTACTGATGGATGAAGACGAAAGAGGGGATGCCTTCCCGGGGCATCCCCAAGCTTAGGCTTTTGATTATCCTGATTTTACGTGGGGTTCCATGGGCATCCCCAAGCTTGGGCCTTTGCTACTCTTTGTTCCATAGTCCATCAAAGCAATACTCAAAACTCAAAAACTTCACAACACAAAACTTAGACAAAAATTCTCGTGAGCTCCGTTCGTAAGAGAAACCAAACCACCACTCAAAGGTACAGCAAGGAATTCATTCTTTGTTTATATTGGTGTTAAACCTACTGTACTCCAAGTTCTCTATGATTCATATCCTCCAATATTACTCATAGATGCATCGGAATAAGCAAACAACACACGAAAAACAGAATCTGTCAAAAACAGAACAGTCTGTAGTAATCTGCTGGGTTCGCCTACTTCTAGAACTCCAAAAAATTCAAACTAAATTGGCAAATTTGTGCAATTTTTCTACCAATCAGCAGAAAAGTGAATCAACTAAAAATCACGCTCCAGTAAAATCTGAAGGCTACTTTAGCGAGCGCTAACGATTCTTTTTTTCACATCAAGATCAAATAAACTTCACACAAGTCCTAACAAAGGTTCTACTTGGCACAAACACTAAACAAAACATGAAAACACATATAATCAGAGGCTAGATGCAATATTTATTCCCTAACAGCAACAAAATCAAAAAACATAAAATTGGGTTGCCTCCCAACAAGCGCTATCGTTTTACGCCCCTAGCTAGGCACGATACAAGATAAATCTTGGGATAGCCATAGTGGTACGATATGTCGCGAAATCTCATCTCATATTCCCTACGTTCAGCAGCAAGCTTCCTTTGTGGCAAGCAAAAGTTATCAAAATGGCTAAATTTAATGGGACAAAAGTCCCCTACATCAATCTCGGGAGGAACAGGTTCCTCTTTTGGCCCTTTGTAGTGGATGACCAATTCATCATTATAGGCATTCTTTTGGCAGAAGGCCATAAGCCTTCGTTCAAGGGAGAAGCCTAACCCATATTTTTGAATAGAAAAGTCATCATTTATCTCAGAAATTCTATCAATCAAGATCTCAACAGGAACCTTTTTTCTAAGGTTTTCATTAAAAGCAACATGATCAGGAGATCGCAAACGCATAAGGTCTTCTTGATTGAACAAGATAGCCTCTATAGGAGGTCAACCGGCATCTACTCCGTAATGAGCAAAGATTTCTCTAGCCTCTTTCATGATATATCTAAATTCATGAGCCAAAAATATAGTAGCTGCACGCTTAACGGAAGAATGCTCAATATTGGAGAACTCCAAAAATACTCTTTGAATGCAGGGATGCATATGGATAAATCGCCTTTCATTTCTACTATGAGCATAGATATAGCATCCGCAAGGCTACTAGTTATGTGAAGAATAGAGCCACCCATAGTGAGCAAAGCACCGGCACAAGTAAAGAAGTCTTGAAGAACCCATTTTCCAATAATATTGCCACTACCAACCCGGAGCTTCTTAACATGTAAACTGGTAGCTTCATCCGGGGGGTCAACATGAACGTTGCCCTCGGCATTGCTACCCTTCTCGATAAAATCGTCCCCCATCTCAGACATGAGGGCAAGCAAGTACGCAACACACAAGCAAACAAGAAGCAAGCAAATGATAAACACATGGCGGAAGAAGGGCGAATAAAACGGCAAGGGTGAAGTGGGGGAGAGGAAAACGAGAGGCAAATAAATGTAATGCGAAGGATAAGGGTTTGTGATAGGTACTTGGTATATGACTTTTGCGTAAGCCTCCCCGGCAACGGCGCCAGAAATTCTTCTTGCTACCTCTTGAGCTTGCGTTGTATTCCCTCGAAGAGGAAAGGGAGATGCAGCACAGTAGCGTAATTATTTCCCTCAGTTTTTGAGAACCAAGGTGTCAATCTAGTAGGAGACTACGTGCGAGTCCCTCACACCTGCACAAACAAATAAGAACTTCGCAGCCAACGCGATAAAGGGTTGTCAATCCCTTTACGGTCACTTACGAGAGTGAGATTTGATAGAGATGATAATTATATTTTTGGTATTTTTGGCTTAATAAAACAGCAAATAAATACAAGAAAAGTAAAGTAGATGTAGATTGATATGTTGAGAATAGACCGGGGGGCCATAGTTTTCTCTAGTGGCTTCTCTCATGATAGCGGTATTCTACGGCAGGTAAACAAATAACTGTCGAGCAATTGAGAGAAAAGCGAATAATTATGAGACTATCTAGGCATGATCATTGTATATAGGCATCATGTCCGAGATAAGTAGACCGAAACGATTCTGCATCTACTACTATTACTCCACACATCGACCGCTATCCAGCATGCATCTAGTGTATTGAGTTCATACGAACAGAGTAACGCCTTAAGCAATATGACATGATGTAGAGGGATAAACTCAAGTAATATGATGAAAACCCCATCTTTTTATCCTCGATGGCAACAATCCAATACGTGCCGTGCTGCCCCTACTGTCACTGGGAAAGGACACCGCAAGATTGAACCCAAAGCCAAGCACTTCTCCCATTGCAAGAACTATAGATCTAGTAGTCCAAACCAAACCAATAGTGCGAAGAGACTTGCAAGGATATTATGAGCACACATAAAAAGTTCAGAGAAGAACCAAATATCTTTCATAGATAACCTTGATCATAAACTCACAATTCATCGGATCTCGACAAACACACCGCAAAAAGAGATTACATCGAATAGATCTCCTCGAAGACGGAGGAGAACTTTGTATTGAGATCCAGAGAGAGAGAGAAGAAGCCATCTAGATACTAGCTATGGACCCGAAGGTCTGAGGTAAACTACTCACAACTCATGGTGAGGGCGATGATGATGATGATGATGACGGCCTCTGTGATGGATCCCCCTCCCGGAACAGGATCCAAGATAGGATCTCCACGGGAACAGAAGCTACGGTGGTGGAATTAGGGTTTTCTCTCTGCGTAGGGAGTTTCTGGGGTACGTAGGTATATATGGGAAGAAGGAGGGCACCGGGAGCCGTGTGGGCCAGCCTCGAGGCAGGGGGGCGCGCCCCCCACCCTCGAGGGCTGGTTCCTTGCCCCCTGACTTGGTCCTGATGTTTCCCGAGCGTGATTTCCTCTAAAAATATCTCTCACGAAGGTTTTATTCCGTTTGATATTCCTTTTCTGCAAAACCCTGAAATAGGCAAGCAATCTGGACTGGGCCTTTGGGTTAGTAGGTTAGTCCCAAAAATGATATAAAAGTGAATGATGAAGCCCATTAAACATCCAACACTTCATAAATAATAGCATGGAACAATAAAAAATTATAGATACGTTGGAGACGTATCATCCACCATGTAGATATCATATTTGGACATGGCCGACAAGCGTCCGGTGACGGGGGAAGAGCAACATCGATGCTAGCCGTGGATCTGCTATCCTCCTCCATGTATTCTGTGTTTTCCGAATTATAATCTAGCATGTCGGTTAAATCTTTGACAGTGGCTACCAAGTGGGTTGTGGGTGGGACATAATATTCCCTATGGTACGCCTCGAAGGGTTGCTAATTGTGGGCTGCGAGCAAGTCCTCCCGGATGGTCATTCTCTGAATTCGGTCTAGTGCCTCATTTAACATAGTGAGGGTCACCGAATTTGAGGGCTCTAGGCCAAATTCCGTTGTAACGGGGCGGGGAACAGTCTGTGCCCTAGCCGGTCCTTGGTTTCCGCATGCCAAGCTAAGCTCGGAGTACAAGACTGGATTCTCGAGGGAGTCCGAATTAACGTCGAAGACTAAGGACGGTCCTTGGTCTTCACGTGCAGTTTCCACGCTGGGATTCGATCTTGAGCCGCTTCGGGCCGGGGGTGACCCCCGGCCATCGGTCGTCGACTCATCGTGAGGGCTCAGGGCCAGAGGAGTGTTGTGAAGGAAAGGTTCGACCAAGATTGACTCTTGGCTTCCGCCTCTTGATTCCGCCTCGAGGGCCAAAGATAGGTCCTCCACGGATATAGTTAGTCTGGCGGAAGGTGGAGTCTGGCCCCCGCTTGGAGTGGAGTCCTCCTAGCTCGACAATGTTCAGAGGAGTGGGGACGGTATGTAGATCAGATCAGATGGGGGCTCCTGAGCCGACACGACAAGGCATGTGGGGGTGCTAGAAGGGGCAGTGAATCTGGCGGAGACCAGATCGCCCCGCATGTCCATAATGTATGCCAGATTGCCGAATCAAATTCTGTGTTCTGGAGAGAAGTTATCAATCTGATCCGACCAGTCGGGTCGGCGTGCCGCATGATGCTGCCGAACACGAAAAGTTGACCGGGTACAAAGAGGGTCCTAGAGCTGATGCCTTCTCCTATGATCAGGCGAGTCATCGATCCTTGGGCGAGCCGACAGCGTAACTCAAATGAAAGCAGCAATGTCGGTGTCAAAACCGGTAGACCTCGGGGTAGGGAGTCCCAAGCCATGGATCTGGGATCAATGGGTAACAAAGGATGATGAACATGGTGTTTACCCAGGTTCGGGCCCTCTCGAAGAGGTAATACCCTACATCCTGCTTGATTTATATTGGATGTGTAATATGATTACATAGTGGATCTACCTCGAGATCGGCATGAGCTAAACCATAAGGTGATGAGGTGTTGGATGTAGCTCTATCCCTAAAGACTACAACCCTCGGTTTATATAGATACTGGTATGGTTAGGGTTATAGGATATTGATTACAATAAGAGGTAGAGAGATCCCGCCTATCCTTGACCTGGAGGGCACACCACGATCCCGAAGCGTCCTTATCCGATCAGATACTTGTATCCGGGCTTGGCTCCCTGTGGCCCATTAATCTGGCCCAATAGTAATAGGTTTGCGGCCCGAGGACCCCTGAATCCAGGTCTCCCTCACTAGGGATTATTGTATTATATGGGCCTAAGACCATCTACAATCCAACAACCCCCCATCAGATCTTGAGGCACATAAGTTTGTCAACTGTTCCAATATACCAGAATTTTCAGTTGAGACTTAAGTTGAACTTCCACCTAGAGCAATGGGATTATATTTCTTCACAGCTGAACAATGGACTATGTCTAGAATTGTTAGTTTGGCGTGCATAAGTTTTGCCTATTGTCATCTGATACATGCTTGCTGAAGGCTAAACCCCACGTATGGAGGTTATTTATCATACTCCTTACCTTCTCATGAGCTTCCTAGAGATTACCCGATCTCATAGACTGTGGCCAGAAGTCTGGTTCACATAGGTGTGTGATACGTCTCCAACGTATATAATTTTTTATTGTTCCATGCTATTATTTAAGATTTTTTGGATGTTTAATGGGCTTTGTTATACACTTTTATAGCATTTTTGGGACTAACCTATTAACCCAAAGGCCCAGTCCAGATTGCTGTCTTTTTGCCTATTTCAGGGTTTTGCAGAAAAGGAATATCAAACGGAGTCCAAATGGAATGAAACATTCAGGAGAGATATTTTTGGAGCAAAATACGCACGAGAGACTTGAGAACCACGGAGTAGGGCTGACGTGGCGTCCACGAGGGTGGGCCCCCCCTATAGGGCACGCCCCCTGCCTCGTGGGCACCCTGCCTGGCCCCCGATGCCCTCCTTCCTCCTATATATACCTACGTACCCCGAAACCATCAGACGAACAGAGAAAACCCTAGGTCCACCGCCGCAACCTTCTGTTCCCGTGAGATCCCATCTTGGGGCGTGTTCCGGAGCTCTGCCGAAGGGGGATCTACCATGGAGTGCTTCTACATCATCATCATCGCCTCACCATGAGTTGTGAGTAGTTTACCACAGACCTTCGGGTCCATAGCTAGTATCTAGATGGCTTCTTCTCTCTCTTTGGATCTCAATACCAAGTTCTCCTCGGTCTTCAAGGAGATCTATTCGATGTAATCTCTTTTTGCGGTGTGTTTGTCGAGATCCGTTGAATTGTGGGTTTATGATCAAGATTATGTATGAGAAATATTTGGTTCTTTTCTGAACTCTTTATGTATGATTATCATATCCTTGCAAGTATCTTCGAATTATTTGGTTGGTTTGGCCTACTAGATCTATAGTTCTTGCAATGGGAGAAGTGCTTGGCTTTGGGTTCAATCTTGCAACGTCCTTTCCCAGTGACAGTAGGGGCAGCAAAGCATGTATTGTATTGCTGCCATCGAGCATAAAAAGTTGGGGTTTATATCACTATGTTTGAGTTTATCCCTCTACATCATGTCATCTTGCTTAAGGTGTTACTCTGTTCTTATGAACTTAATACTCTAGATGCATGCTGGATAGCGGTCGATGTGTGGATTAATAGTAGTAGATGCAGAATCGTTTCTGTCTACTTGTCTCGAACGTGATGCCTATATATAATGATCATGCCTAGATAGTCTCATAATTATTCGCTTTTCTATCAATTGCTCGATAGTAATTTGTTTACCCGCCGTAGAATATCGCTATCATGAGAGAAGCCACTAGAGAAAAACTATGGCCCCCGGGTCTATTCTCAATATATCGATCTACAATCTACTTTACTTTTCCGCTTTTACTTTCTGTTCTTATATCCAAAATACCAAAAATACCAACTATCATCTCTATCAGATCTCACTTTCGTAAGTGACCGTAAAGGGATTGACAACCCCTTATTGCGTTGGCTGCGAAGTTCTTATTTGTTTGTGCAGGTGCGAGGGACTCGCGCGTGGTCTCCTACTGGATTGATACCTTTGTTCTCGAAAACTGAGGGAAATACTTACGCTACTGTGCTGCATCACCCTTTCCTCTTCGAGGGAATACAACGCAAGCTCGAGAAGTAGCAAGAAGAACTTCTGGCACCGTTTGCGGGGAGACTTACGCAAAAGTCATATACCAAGTACCTATCACAAACCCTTATCCTTCGCATTACATTTATTTTCCTCTCGTTTTCCTCTCCCCCACTACACCCTTGCCGTTTTATTTGCCCTTCTTCTCCCGTGTGTTTATGGTTCGCTTACTTCTTGCTTGCTTGCGTGTGTTTGATTGCTTGCTTGTCACTATGGCTCAGAACAATACCAAATTGTGTGACTTCTCCAATACCAACAATAATGATTTTATTAGCACTCCGATTGCTCCTATTACCGATGCTGAAGCTTGTGAGATCAATGTTGCTGTGTTGAATCTCGTTATGAAAGATCAATTTTCCGGCCTTCCTTGTGAAGATGCCGCTACCCATCTAAACAATTTTGTTGATCTATGTGATATGCAAAAGAAAAGGGATACTGATAACGATATTGTAAAATTGAAGTTATTTCTGTTTTCACTTAGAGATCGTGCTAAACCTTGGTTTTCCTCTTTGCTTAGAAATAGTATTGATTCATGGAATAAGTGCAAAGATGCTTTTATCTCTAAGTATTTTCTTCCTGCTAAGATCATCTCTCTTAGAAACGATATTATGTATTTTAAGCAACTAGATCATGAGCATGTTGCACAAGCTTGGGAGAGAATGAAATTAATGATACGTAATTGCCCTACACATGGTTTGAGCTTATGGATGATTATTTAAAACTTTTATGTTGGCTTGAATTTTGCTTCTAGAAATCTTTTAAATTCGGCCGCTGGAGGCACTTTCATAGAAACTACCCTAGGAGAAGCTACCAAACTCCTAGATAATATTATGGTTAATTATTCTCAATGGCACACCGAAAGATCTACTAGTAAAAAAGTGCATGCTATTGAAGAGATTAGTGTTTTGAGTGGAAAGATGGATGAACTTATGGAACTATTTGGTGCTAAGAGTGCTTCTTCTGATCCTAATGATATGCCTTTGTCCACTTCGATTGAAAATAATAATGAATCTTTGGATGTGAATTTTGTTGGTAGGAATAATTTTGGTAACAATGCTTATAGACGGAACTTTAATCCTAGGCCTTTTCCTAGTAATTCCTCCAATAATTATGGAAATTCCTACAACAACTCTTATGGATAGATGCCTTCTGAATTTGAAACTAGTGTTAAGGAGTTTATGAATTCGCAAAAGAATTTCAATGCTTTGCTTGAAGAAAAATTGCTTAAGATTGATGAATTGGTTAGAAGTGTGGATAAAATCACTGTTGATGTTGATTCTTTGAAACTTAGATCTATCCCACCTAAGCATGATATCAATGAGTCTCTCAAAGCCATGAGAATTTCCAATGACGAATGCAAAGAAAGAACCGCTAGGATGCGTGCTAAAAGTGAGAATTATATAGAAGCGTGTTCTTCTAGTTATCATGAAAATAAAGGTGAAGATCTAAAAGTTATTGATGTGTCTCCTATTAGATCCTTGTTTTCTAGTATGAATCTTGATAAAGATAGGATTGGAGATGAGTCTACTTTAATTAAAAGGTGTCCCAATGATTCAGAGTTTTTAGATCTTGATGCTAAAATTGTTAAAAGTGGGAGTGAAGAGATTAAAACTTTGCATATTGATGAACCCGCTACTTTGGATTTCAAGGGATTCAATTATGATAATTGCTCTTTGATTGATTGTATTTCCTTGTTGCAATCCGTACTAAACTCTCCGCATGCTTATAGTCAAAATAAAGCTTTTACCAAACACATAGTTGATGCTTTGATGCAATATTATGAAGAAAAACTTGAATTAGAAGTTTCTATCCCTAGAAAGCTTTATGATGAGTGGGAACCTACTATTAAAATTAAAATAAAAGATCATGAGTGCTTTGCTTCGTGTGATTTGGGTGCAAGTGTCTCCACTATCCCAAAAACTTTGTGTGATTTGCTAGGTTTCCACGAGCTTGATGATTGTTCTTTAAATTTGCATCTTGCGGATTCCACTATTAAGAAACCTATGGGAAGGACTAATGATGTTCTTATTGTTGCCAATAGGAATTATGTGCCCGTAGATTTCATTGTACTTGATATAGATTGCAATCCTTCATGTCCTATTATTCTTGGTAGGTCTTTCCTTAGAATGATTGGTGCAATTATTGATATGAAGGAAGAAGATATTAGATTCCAATTTCTGTTAAGGAAAATCATGGAACACTTTCCAAGGAAGAAAATTAAATTACCATATGAATCTATTATAAGAGCCACTTTTGGATTGCCATCCAAAGATGGCAATACCTAGATCTATCCATGTATCGTGCCTAGCTAGGGGCGTAAAACGATAGCGCTTGTTGGGAGGCAACCCAATTTTGTTTTTGTTTTTTATTATGTTTAGGAATAAATATTGCATCTAGCTTATGTTTAGATGTGGTTTTTTGTTTTAATTAGTGTTTTTGCCAAGTAGAACCTTTGGGAAGACTTGTGTGAAGTTTATACGATCTTGCTGTCAAAAACAGAATCGTTAGCGCTTGCTAGAATGGACACCAGATTTTACTGGAGTGTGTTATTTAGTTGATTGTTTTTTCAGATGATTAATAGACAAATTCCTCACGTTTACCAATTTATTTCAAATAATTTGGAGTTGCAGAAGTAAGCGAAAGTTACAGATTAGTACAGACTCTTCTGTTTTTGACAGATTCTGTTTTTCGTGTGTTGTTTGCTTATTTCAATGCATCTATGAGTAGTATTGGGAAGTATGAATCATAGAGAAGTTGGAATACAGTAGGTTTAACACCAATATAAAGAAAGAATGAATTCATTGCAGTACCTTTGAGTAGTGGTTTGTTTTCTTATACTAACGGAGCTCACGAGATTTTTGTCTAAGTTTTGTGTTGTGAAGTTTTCAAGTTTTGAGTATTGCTTTGATGGACTATGGAACAAAGAGTGGCAAGAGGCTAAGCTTGGGTATTCCCAAGGCACCCCAAGGTAAAATTCAAGGACAACCAGAAGCCTAAGCTTGGGGATGTCGCGGGAAGGCATCCCCTCTTTCGTCTTCATCTATCGGTAACTATACTCGGAGCTATATTTTTATTCAGCACATGATATGTGTTTTACTTGGAGCGTCATGTATAATTTGAGTCTATGCTTGTTAGTTTGACACAATTATCCTTGCTGGACACACCTTCTTGAGAGAGTTAAATATGGCCTAGGAATTGATAGAACACTCTATGTGCTTCACTTATATCTTTTGAGTTGAATAGTTTTTGCTCTAGTGCTTCACTTATATCTTTTAGAGCACGGTGGTGATTATATTTTGTAGAAATTGTTGATCTCTCATGCTTCACTTATATCCTTTTGAGAGTCTATTAAAACAGCATGGTAATGTGCTTTGGCAATAAAACTAGCCTTGACATGAGAGACATCCAAGATCAATGTAGTAAAAACTTTCACACTAAGTGCATTGAATATGATTAGAAGTTGGATGCTTGATAATTGTTTTGAGATATGAGGATAGTGATATTAGAATCATGCTAGTATATTTATTATGAAATTGAGAAATTCTTGTGTTAAAGTTAGTGATTCTTGTAACATGCACGTATGGTGAACCGCTATGTGACGAAGTTAGAGCATGATGTATTTGTAGAGTGTCATCCTTTGTGTGGAGGTCGGGGGCGCGTGATGGTTAAATCCTACCAACATCCCCACTAGGAGCATGCATTGATTGCTTTGTTTTGATGACTCGTAAATTTTTGCAATAAGTATATGAGTTCTTATGACTAATGTTGAGTCCATGGATATTACGCACTCTCACCCTTCCACCATTGCTAGCCTCTCTTGTACCGCGCAACTTTCGCCGGTACCATACACCCACTATATATCCTTCCTCAAAATAGCCACCATATATCTTCCTCAAAACAGCCACCATACCTACCTATCATTGCATTTCCATAGCCATTCCGAGATATATTGCCATGCAACTTTCCACCGTTCCGTTCATATGACACGCTTCATATTGTCATATTGCCATGCATGGCCATGTAGTTGACATCATATTTGCGGCAAAGCCACCATGCATAATTTTTCTTACATGTCACTCTTGTTTCATTGCATATCCCGGTACACCGCCGGAGGCATTCATATAGACTCATACTTTGTTTTAGTATTGGGTTGTAATTCAATATAAGTGTGATGATCATCATTATTAGAGCATTGTCCCATGTGAGGAAAGGCCAATAAAAAAAGAGATGGCCCAAAAAAATAGAGAGGGGCTAAAAAAAGAGAAAGCCCCTCCAAAAAATGAGAGAAAAGAGAGAAGGGACTATTGCTACTATCCTTTTCCACACTTGTGCTTCAAAGTAGCACCATGTTCTTCATGATAGAGACTCTCATGTTTAATCACTTTCATATACTAGTGGGAATTTTCATTATAGAACTTGGCTTGTATATTCCAACGATGGGCTTCCTTAAATGCCCTAGGTCTTCATGAGCTAGCAAGTTGGATGCACACCCACTTAGTTTCTTTTGTTGAGCTTTCATACATTTTTAGCTCTAGTGCATCCGTTGCATGGCAATCCCTACTCACTCACATTGATATCTATTGATGGGCATCTCCATAGCCCGTTGATACGCCTAGTCGATGTGAGACTATCTCCCTCCTTTTTTGTCTTCTCCACGACCACCTCTCTATTCCACCCATAGTGCTATGTCCATGGCTCACGCTCATGTATTGCGTGTAAGTTGAAAGGTTTGACAGAATCGAGTATGGAAACAAGTGCTTGGCTGAAACTGGGGTCGTGCATGATATGAATATTTTGTGTGATGAAGAGGGAGCATAGCCAGACTATATGATTTTGTAGGGAAAACTTTCTTTAGCCATAGTATTTTGAGAAGACATGATTGCTTTGTTAGTACGCTTGAAGTATTATTATTTCTTATGTCAATATAGACTTTTGTCTTGAATCTTTCATATCTGAACATTCATGCCACAATTAAGAGAATTACATTGAAAACAATATTGGTTAGCATTCCACATAAAAAATTCTGTTTTTATCATTTACCTAGTTGAGGACGAGCAGGAATTAAGCTTGGGGATGCTTGATACGTCTCCAACGTATCTATAATTTTTTATTGTTCCATGCTATTATTTAAGATGTTTTGGATGTTTAATGGACTTTGTTATACACTTTTATACTATTTTTGGGACTAACCTATTAACCCAAAGGCCCAGTCCAGATTAATGTTTTTTTGCCTATTTCAGGGTTTTGTAGAAAAGGAATATCAAACGGAGTCCAAACGGAATGAAACCTTCGGGATAGATATTTTCGGAGGAAAATACGCACGGGAGACTTGAGAACCACGGAGTAGGGCTGACATGGCGTCCACGAGGGTGGGGGCGCCCCCCCATAGGGCGCGCCCCTGCCTCGTGGGCACCCCGTCTGGCCCCTGGTGCCCTCCTTTCTCCTATATATACCTACGTACCCCGAAGCGATTACACGAACAGAAAAAACCCTTGTTCCACCGCCGCAACCTTCTGTTCTCGTGAGATCCCATCTTGGGGCCTGTTCTGGAGCTCCGCCGAAGGGGGGATCTACCACGGAGTGCTTCTACACCATCATCATCGCCTCACCATGAGTTGTGAGTAGTTTACCACAGACTTTCGGGTCCATAGCTAGTATCCAGATGGCTTCTTCTCTCTCTTTGGATCTAAAAACCAAGTTCTACTCGGTCTTCGAGGAGATCTATTCGATGTAATCTATTTTTGCACTGTGTTTGTCGAGATCCGATGAATTGTCAGTTTATGATCAAGATTATCTTTGAGAAATATTTGGTTCTTTTCTAAACTCTTTATGTACGATTATAATATCCTTGCAAGTCTCTTCGAATTATTGGTTTGGTTTGGCCTACTAGATCTATAGTTCTTACAATGGAAGAAGTGCTTGGCTTTGGGTTCAATCTTGCGGTGTCCTTTCGCAGTGACAGTAGGGGCAGCAAGGCACGTATTGTATTGTTGCCATCGAGGATAAAAAGATGGGGTTTATATCACTATGTTTGAGTTTATCCCTCTACATCATGTCATCTTGCTTAAGGTGTTACTTTGTTCTTATGAACTTAATACTCTAGATGCATGCTGGATAGCGGTCGATGTGTGGAGTAATAGTAGTAGATGAAGAATTGTTTCGGTCTACTTGTCTCAGACGTTATGCCTATATATAATGATCATGCGTAGATAGTCTCATAATTATTCGTTTTTCTATCATTTACTCGACAGTAATTTGTTTACCCGCCGTAGATATCGCTATCATGAGAGAAGCCCCTAGAGAAAACTGTGGCCCCCGGGTCTATTCTCAACATATCAATCTACAATCTACTTTACTTTTCCACTTTTACTTTTTGTTCTTATATCCAAAAAATACCTAAAATATCAACTATCATCTCTATCAGATCTCATTTTCGTAAGTGACCGTAAAGGGATTGACAACCCCTTATTGTGTTGGTTGTGAAGTTCCTATTTGTTTGTGCAGGTGCGAGGGACTCGCGCGTGGTCTCCTACTGGATTGATACCTTGGTTCTCAAAAACCGAGGGAAATACTTACACTACTGTGCTGCATCACCCTTTCCTCTTCGAGGGAATACAACGCAAGCTCGAGAAGTAGCAGTGTGTTCATGCGAATGTTATGTAGGATAGCATCTTGCTTACACAAGCTTTGGAACACATTAAGACAAAAATCAACCCGCCTTATAGATTATGAGAGTTTATTGCATCTGCAACGGAGTGGGTTAATTAAGGATACTCTTCTTAGTTTATAGCCGGATTGTTTTCCCAGGTCCTAATTCACGGGATCTCCGATCAAATAAGTTGGGTTACCCCTATGGCAACTTACGCGGGTCTCATGCCCATCTCCCTCGATGCATTTTCTATCACAATCCGTGATAGCCATTTCATAAAGGACTTGCAAGATTTTTAGTAGTCTAGATATAATCCAATGCTAGCACTCCAGAGTTTCTTGATTTTCTGACATATTTAAGCTTTATCTTATGTGCTTTTTGGATTTCATGTTGTCCTTTGAACTCTTACTCTTGGCAATCACTATTTGATTGTCACAGTTCATAAGGACAGCCCAGACTGGTTTATTAACCACCGGCAAATCCATCATAACCTCTTGAAGCTATTATGCTTCGACGCATGATGTATCTAATACTGTGATTTCTACTTCCGTAGTTGATCTTGACAACCCACAATTATAGGGGATCGCAACAGTTTTCGAGGGTAGTATCTCACCCAAATATATTGATTTGACACAAGGGGAGCTAAAGAATATTTGTATATATTAGCAGTTGAGTTCTCAATTTAACCACACATGATAATTTGATAACTGTAGTAGCAGTAGTAATAGCAACGGTAACAGTAACAATTGTAGTTTTTGTAGTGATTGTAACAACAACAACGAAATTGCGAAAGTTACCTAGCAAAGATCAATATATAAAAAAACGTAGGCATTAGATCAGTTATGGATAATTGAGTTGTATGATATTCATCATGTCACAACTTGGAGCGATACACAATAGCTCCAATTCATGAATGTAATTTAGGCATGTATTCTTTATATAGTCATGCGTGCTTATAATAAGAACTTGCATGACATCCTTTGTCCTACCATCCCGTGGGAGTGGGCTCCATAAGAAAACTAAGAGATATAGAGGCCTCCTTTTAATATAGAATCAAAACAAAACAGTAAAACAAGAAAAATACATGAATTCCTCAAATTATAGTCATCCCCGGAGAGTATCCCAGACAATTGTCACTATGGGGTCTATGGATCAGAAGAATAACAAGTGCATATGAAAAGCGGATAGGATCAACAACACAAATATAATCATGAAAACATAGAGGGTGTCGATCTAAAATCATGGCACTAGGGCCCTAGTGACAAGCATTAAGCATAGCAAAATCATGGCAACATAAATCTCAGAATATAGTGGATACTAGGGATCAAGCCCAACAAATTGACTCGATTACAGGATAATTCTTATCCAACCCAATCACTGTCTAGCAAGCCTATGAAGGAATTACCCACTCCCGGTGGTGAGGATCATGAAACTGGTGATGAAGAAGGGTTAGTGATGACGATGGTTCCCCCTCTCTAGAGCACCAGACAGACTCCAGATCAGCCCTCCCGATGTAGATCAAGAGTTGGCGGTGGCTTTATATCATCAAACGTGATGAAACTTCTTCTCTTATTATTTTCTCGAGGAAAAGAAATTTATAGGCTTGAGATTAGGGTCAACAGAGCCACGTGGGCCCCACAAGGCAACTAGGCGCGCCTAGAGGGGTGGCCCAAAGGTGGCCCCCCTCTGGTGGGTCTTGGATCTAGTATTTTTATATATTCCATGAAAATCTAAAAAAAAATGTGTTCAATTTCAAGAAATTTTATTTCTGCACAGAAAACAACACCATGGTAGTTCTGCTGAAAACAACGTCAGTCCAGGTTAGTTTCATTAAAATCATGCAAAATAGAGTCCAAAACAAGAGCATAAGTGTTTGGAAAGGTAGATATGACGGGAACATATCAATTCCCCCAAGCTTAACTCATTACTTGTCCTCAAGCAATTCAGTTGACAAACTGAAAGTGAAAAAGGTAAACTTTTACGAACTCTTTGGTTCTTGTATCCGTATATAAGCTTTAATAGTATCCAAGTTTTCAGCAAATATTAAAAACAACAATGCAAATGATAATAATTGGAGATCACATTTAATCATATCAATGGCATAATCAACTAGCGAGCAATAATAAAGTATCTCAAATGCTAACAATTTGTCAAAACAATCATGATATAATACGATAACGTGGTATCTCGCTAGCCCTTTATGAGACCGCAAAACATTAATACAGAGCACCTCCAAAGTTCAACCAGCAACCGAACATTGTAATTCATGATAGAAGAGATCGAGTCATTGCTCGCACGCCCAATATTAACTATACTCAATGCATAAGAATGACAATAGTGCTCTAAAGACTGGTGCTTAATTAAGAATGTGATGACCCAACAGTAAAAGTAAATAACATAAAAGTAAATAGATAGACCCTTCGCAGAGGGAAGCAGACATTTGCAGCGGTGCTAGAGATCGAAGCTTAAATCAGAGATGAATATAATTTTAGGAGGTGTACTTTTCCTGTCAACATAACGATTGAGGATTTTCAATATCTTCCATGCTAAACACATTATCGGTGGTACCCAAGAGGAAAGGTAATGTTTACTCCCCCTCAACCAACAAACACAAGCCATGGCTTGCCGAATTCACGGCGTGCCCTCCACACCAACAACTTTTCACAAAAGTTTGTTGCATTATATGTTTTTTCTCATTTTGATTATAGGACTCGGCATCCCAATTAACATCATCTCTCGTGCAATGATAGATGAATGAACATCTGTCATGAGAATAACCCGCTTAGTCCTCGCAAAAAAAGAATAACCCTCTTAGCATTGAAGATACTGACCGCCCCCTGTCGCTGCATGAACGGCAATGGCACACAAAACAGATGATTATTTGAATGTTTAGAGTTGGCAGATGCAAATTTACTTGGAATGGTAGAGTAATACCGCACATAGATATATATGGTGGACTCATCTGGAATAACTTTGGTGTAGGGATTTGTATTCACAAGCAGTATTCCCGCTTAGTACAGGCGAAAGCTAGCAAATAGATCGAGAAGCGACCAACTAGAGAGCGACAACGGTCATAATCATGCATTGCGAATAATTAACATTGAATACTAGCATAAGTTGGATATAATCACCATGAACATAAATATCATGGAGGATATGTTGGTTTTGAATTAACTACATGTGTAAACATGTGTCAACTAAAGCCACTTGATACATTCAAAGGAGGATACTATACCAACATACTACAACATAACCATTTTAATGCATATTGACAATCCAGATAAATCATTATCCACTCCTAGCTACTTAAGCATGGCATGAGCAACTATAATCTATATTTGTCATCATAAACATGTTTACTCATAATATATTGAATCGTGGATACTAAGTTAAACATACACAAAAACGAAAACAAGTAGAGTTCATACCAGCTTTTCCTTGCCATGGTCACTTCATCAAGTTATCATCATTATTGCCTTTCACTTGCATGACTGAATCATGTGAAAATAATAATAGTGTAAGAGTGTCTTGGACTAAGCTGGAATCTCCAAACATTTTATTCAAAGGATAAGACAAGGTAATATTGGCTCTTCATTAAACAAAGAACAAAGCATGTGAGAGCCACTCAACAATTTCATCGTAGTCTTATCATTACGACGATTCAAGGAAAATAAAAGGAATTCAGAGAAACACACTGAAATATGTTTGGAGTTTTTTAGTTTTTCTGGAGAAAGCAAATTAACGAAAGAAAAACAAAAAGCGAGAAAAACTATTTACAAGGGAAATCTCCCAACAAGCAAAAGAAGAACTACAAGTATTTTTGGATTTTCTTTTAATACTAAAAGTAACTAAACAAGAAAGAAAAAACAAAAATAAATGAGAAATGTGTTTGGATTTTCAAAAAATTTAACACACAAAAAGAAAGTGAAAATAAAACTAGGCATGGATATACAATGAAAGAGGATAAACACCGACAACTGGAATGAAATGTGTGAACATGGATGTAATGTCGGTGAGAAATACATACTCCCTCAAGCTTAGGCTTTTGGCCTAACTTGGTAATCACCACTCATAGTATCCATCGGGTCTGGTAGGAAAGTGGTCAGGCGGAGGAACCCGAGCGTCCCAATCATGGTGAGAGAGTCCTGGACTAAGGGGTCCTCAGGCCCCCGGCCAACCTCTCATGGGATGGATAGGTGGGCCTCTATGTTATTGCTGCAGGGCCGAACTACCAGGTGATTCCGTGATCGGACGGGAAACCCTCGAAGGCTTGGTGTGTCCTCCAAGTCAGGATAGAAGATTCGGCATGTTATTTCCTTTATTATAACTGACCATGTGTAACCCTAGTACCCCTGGTGCCTATATAAACTAGAGGGTTTGGGTCAGTAGAGGCTAGAACGACATCCATCACCCTACTAGCCTAGGGTTTAGTCCATCTGATCTCGAGGTAGACCAACTCTGTAATCATCCAATACACTTCAATATAATCAAGCAGGGCGTAGGGTTTTACCTCTTAGAGAGGGCCCGGACCAAGGTAAACATCATGTCCTTCGTCTCCTGCTCCCCATCGATCCAAGATCCACAGCTGGGCACACCCTACCCGAGATATGCTGGTTTTGACACCGACATTGGTTCTTTCATTGAGACTTCCACTGTTGGATCGCCAAGGTATCGATGGCTCACCTGATCATAGGAGATGACATCAACATCCGGGACATCTTTGTCCCCAGTCATCTTGACCGAGTCGATAGTTTCGCCCCTGAATACTAGATTAGGTTCGGTAACCTTGAGTACATTGCTGACGCTTGGGGCGACTTGTTCTTTGCCTGATTCTAGGCATCACCCGAGACGCCCGTGGACTCCGGATCCTTAACTCCGGAGCTTCTCCCCGACCTGATCTCTACATCGGACCATACCTCGCAGCCGGCTTCGAGCTCAGATGCAACCGTCACATCCAAAGACTGGGAGTCACACTTAACTGGACCTGCTTCTCTCACCGTGGGTCTGGCACCAAGCCCCAATACTAAAACGGCTCCCGAAGACCAGGAACCGTCCATCACCGAGCTCCCTCTCCTCGCCATGGATTCGGTTTGGTGAACGACATGGGAGCAGCGTTCGACGACCAGGGTTCATCCTCGGCCGAACTCGCCTTCCCTCTCTCAAAACCGGTCCCGGACCATGACACATATTTGGTACACAAGGATGAGGAGAAGGCCTTAGCAAGATCCATCCTTCGCCTCACCATCACAATGGAGGTCAGCTCCGAAGGAACCTCTCACGTTACTCCGGTCAGCCTCGCCATGTTACACGAGGCGCTTGATCAGATCTAGATGATGACTACCTGGGATGACACGTCCTCGGCTCGTGCTCGGCTGGGCTTCGAGGCAGAATACAGGGAATTTTACGACCCTCCCACCACCCACCTGGTAGCCACTATCGAAGACTAAACTGACACGCTGGACTATGACTTGGAAGAGGCCAAAGATATGGACGAAGACACCAGAAACCCGACCCCTCCCATCACCGGCCGTTGGACGACCACCTCAACATACGATGTTTATATGGTGGATGATGGCTTCTCGCCCCTCGTTGGTTACCCCAAGTGGAAGGTTGAGATGTAGCGTAGCGGCAAATTCCCCTTGGCAAAGATACCAAGGATCGAATCCCGTGAGACTCCGAGGGTCGACAAGTGGGTGTCAACGATGCCAGAAACATAGCGGTTGACAGGACCTGCACACAGATACAGATAACTTCGCTCCCAACGAGCACACAGAGGTTGTCAATCCCTCCGGCCTTGTTGTTTACATAGGATCAAACACAAGAGATAATAATGATAGCTATGACTGCAACTAGGAAATAAAAACAGGAAGTAAATAGAAGGTGTGATCAGCGGTGGTAATATGGACCGGGGTCCCATGATGTTCACTAGTGATGTCTCTCTCCCAAAAGACGATAAAACAGCAAAGCGACGTAAACAAATTACAGCTGGGCAATTGACAGGATTATGTGCGCAAACCAATGCTAATTATGCTGCAAAGAAAGGTAGAGGCTCAAAAGCATGGGCGGTACGCCAAGGCAAGTAGACCGAAATCCATCTGCATCTACTACTAATCATCCACCTTGAGATATCTATCCAGAACATCTCGCTGGTATTAAGTTGCGGATCCCACCCAAAGTGTAAACTCAAAGCAACAGACAACTGCATTAAAAGAACTTTGCGTAAAGTAAACAATCCTTGCACCCGCAAGTACAAGCACCGTTGTTTTCCCCTTGTGGCAACAGCACATCCCCTAGACTCATGTTTCTGTCACTCAAGCTAGTCATCAGGGGGCATGAACCCACAATCAAGCATAACGCTCCCTCTTGGAGTTACTACCTACTACTTGGCCAAAGCAATAAACAGCAACGGAGAACATGCAAGAATTACTCAAGAACATAAATATAATAGAGGTGAATCAAATATATTACTCAAACACAATTTGAACATAGTATCATAATCCATCAGATCCCAGCAAACTCAGCAAAGCAACAGTAGAAATATTACATATGTGCCTTGATCATGTAGGGCAGCTCACGAGGTCTAAACCATGAAGAGCAAAGAGGGGAGGAGAACATCACATAGCTACTGATCATGGACCCATGGTCCAAGGTGGACTACTCACGACTCATCCGGGAAGCGTCCATGGTGGTGGAGAAGCTCCCGGTGGTGGTTCTCCCCTCCGGCAGGGTGCCGGGAAGAGTTCTCCTGATGCTCCCGATCTTGGAAGCGCTGCGGCGGCGGAACAGAGGCGAGATCGCGAAAAAGGGTTCTGTCTTCTAGGGTTTCGGGATGAGAGGAATATATATGCGAAGGGGGGCAACCAGAGGCGGGGCAGGGGCCCCAGGCGCCCCCCTGGCGCGGCCAGGGGTGGGGCCGCGCCAAGTGGCCGCCTGGGCCACCCCTGGCTCCCCTCTGGCCCCGCTTTGGTTCTTCGCGAAGCTTCTTGTACGCTGATTTTTCCTGTATTTTTCCCGGAATTTTTGGAGCACTTTTAATATGGGGGAAATCTGAAATAGAAAAACAGCAGAAAACAGGAACTGGCACTGTGGTGCACTGAGTTAATAGGTTAGTCCAAATATGACCAAAAGTGTATGGAAGTGCATCAATATCATAGCAATATCACACAAAAGAAGCATCGAGCAAGCAGAAATTATAGATACGTTTTGGACGTATCAACATCCCCAAGCTTAATTCCTGCTCGTCCTCGAGTAGGTAAATGATAACAAGAATAATTTCTGTGGTGACATGCTATCAACCATATAAGAACTTTTAAGTAAAGCAATCAACGCATGTAATTCAATTCAAGTCATAACAAGCAAGAGTCTATATTAGCATTGTAACAAGCAACATAAGAACATAAAGGTGCAAGAGCTCTCGCTGTCCGTGACTCGAATGTCTCCAAATGGTGTTTGCGTGCAAGAAAGGGGATAGGGATATACGAGAGAGTAAAACATAGTTTTTGTATTGTTGAGAACTTAATCTACTAAAGTTTCACACTTAGTCTTCTTTGGAATCTTATCTTGACTCATCCCCAGACCACCAGTCAGGTACAAGTCAAAATGATCCACTCCCTTTCGATATTTTGAGCACTCATGCAATGGATGAGCGCAAGCAAGAAAGTTGACACTTATGATGGCAAAGAGAAAAATGATGAAGGGGGAAGACAAAAAAGGTGTGAAAGGCTCACATCAATGAGGACAATCATAGGCGAGAAAAAGCCAAATGATAGATATGATGTGAGGAGTAGGGATTGCCATGCAATGGATGCACATATGAGCTAAGGTAAGCTCTCCATTGGAACTAGTGGGGGTGCATCCAACTTTCTTGCTCAAGAAGACCTAGAGCTCTTTTGAGGAGGCTCATCATTGGAATATACAAGCCAAGTTCTATAGTGTGAAGGTCCCCACATAGCTATATGCATGAATGATAATCTCTATGGAGTACAAGGTATAAGATGGAGTACCAGTGTGGATCTCTCAAAAGGAATAGTAGTGTGCCCCCTTCTCTCTTTTTATTTCTTTTTCTCTTTTTTCTCTTTTTTTTTTATTTTTTGTGGCCTCAATGGCTCTTTCTATTTAACTCTCATTTGTCCTCTTTGGGATCTTTTGATTTTGTCCTCTTTGGGATCTTTTGATTTTGTCCTCTTTGGGATCTTTTCCTGACTTTAGGGGCAACACTCTATATATTACAAGAAGTATAGAAGATCTTTCACACTTTACAAAAGTACTCAACATAAAGAAAATGAAACTATCATGATGTATGCAAATGTATGCCTCTGCCAGTGTAGCAGGATATGCAATGATACTAGCGCGTCATGTAGCAATGATTAGGGCAAGGCCCAACTAGCATGCGGCTCGTCGATCAAGCAAAAAGCATGTATGACATGAAGATCAAGTCATGAGAAGATGGATGTTGCATGGCAATGTATCTCGGAAAGGCTATGGAAATGCCTTGATAGGTAGGTATGGTGGCTGTTTTGAGGAAGGATATAATGAGGCTTATGATGACAGAGCGTATCGTGCCAAGGATTTGGATGCACCAGCGAAGTATGCGCCAACTCTCGAGGTGAGAAAGGGCAATGCACGGTACCGAAGAGGCTAGAAAAATATGGCTAGGTGGAAGTGTCAACTTTCGAATACTCACATTAGTCCGAAGAACTCATGCACTTATAATCGGTAACTCTCAATCTAATTAGGAGGTTCAGAAAGAGACAAGTACCCCGAGGAGGAGTGTATGGGGGTTTGGTTATGCTTGCGCATCCTCGACTCACGGTACGTGAGTGTACTCTAATATTCGATCCCTCCAAAGATTAGTGATCCATCTAGTAGCTAAAGTTCTCAACTATTTTGTAGGTTTTGGAAAATAAACACGGATTGCCCAAAATACGACATCTATCACTAATAGGCTAAAGCTCTTGACACCAAAAGTTCAGACATTACTCATGGCAATACCTCAAAACTATTGCAAGTTACTACTAAAATTAAATAGCAACCTCAATTACCTACTTTAAGTTAAGACACACAACTCAGTGCAACCGGCAAACTCTCTTAACAAGATAAACATGAAAACTCAAGAGAGTTCAGCAACCAACTAAACAAAAGCTCTTTAAAAAGAAAAGCATGAAAACTAAGAGCTAAACATGACAGCAGCTATGGAAAGACAAAGAACACACACAGCAAAGATAAGCATGAAAATCCTATGTTGTGTTCTAGGTTGAAGTGGAGCGTGTTTCTCTCCCACACAAAGAAAGCTGGGTTCTAACTTGTTATGAACAACAAGCAAAGCTAAAGAAAACTAAAAAAGGAAACTAAGAGCAAGACGCTCCAAGCATAGCACATAACGCATGAAGTGATAAAAATATAGTGGAACGAAAGATGAACTGATAATTGTTGATGGAGAAGGGGATGCATGGGGGCATCCCCAAGCTTAGACGCTTGAGTCTTCTTGAATATTTCTTGCGGGTGCACGGGGGCATCCCCAAGCTTGAGCGTTTGACCCTCCTGAATCTTCTTTTATCATCATCCCTCGCACACTTGAAAACTCCCTTCATACATAACTCATCATAATCTGATTAGCGAGGTTAGTACCCACAATAAAATAATTTTTCCCTGCTGGAAATAAAGATAATCTTGAAGAGCTACTGTTTCTCAAGATTGCCAAAAGGTTTTTGCAAAGAAAAAGCAAGCTCAAGGTTTGCAAAACGAAGAAAAGGCAAAACAGGACAAAATCTGTGAAAAACAGACCAGCAGGTAGTAAATAATTTTTTCGGGGCACTTCTACAACTCAAATCAAAAAACTCAGAATAGACGCTCGAAAGCCAATTGTATAGAGCATGTTGTCAAAACAATTCAGATCAAAAAGATGATCTCGTGATTTTATTCGAATTTTTCTGTCCAAGGATAGAATCTGTTTTCTGGACAGCACATCACAACTTTTGAACTTTCTTGCAATCAGAGGCTAAACTTGGCACAAAGTTGAAAAGAAAAGATACAATGATGATGCTACTGTAGTAACAAACATCAAGACACAACAAAAGCAAAAATAAATCCTAATTCGTTGTGGGCTGCCTCCCAAAAGCGCTTTCTTTTATGCCTTTAAGCTAGGCATGATGCAAAAAGAGGGGATCAAGTTGTATCAAGAGTAAGAGAATAGCTAGCCCGTGTAACGGACTCAAAAGGCAACTTAATCTTCTTTCTAGGGAAGTGTTCCATCCCTTTCTTGAGAGGGAATTGGAATCTTATATTCCCCTCTTTCATGTCAATGGTAGCACCAACGGTGCGAAGAAAAGGACGTCCCAAAATAATTGGACAAGAAGGTTCACATTCAATATCCATAATAGTAAAATCAACGGGAACATAATTGTCATTGACAATGATAAGAACATCGTCGATCTTCCCCAAAGGTTTCTTTACGGAAGAATCAACAAGACGAACACCAAAAGAACAAGGATCAAAAGGTTTCAATTCAAGCATATCATACATTCTTTTGGGCATAACGGAGGTACTAGCTCCAACATCACATAAAGCATAGCAAGAGAAGTTATTCAACTTAATTGTAATCATAGGATCCCAACTATCTTCTAGCTTTCTAGGTATGGAGGCTTCTACCCTAAGCTTCTCCTCCCTAGCTTTGATGAGAGCATTAGTGATATGCTCCGTGAAGGTAAGATTAAGTGTGCTAGTGTGGGGATCTCTAGATATTTTGTGAAGAAAACCAATAACTTCGGAAAGGGTGCAATTATCAAAATCAAGGTCACTACTATCAAGTAAAGTGGTAGTGGTGTCCTTTAGGCTCACTTTTTTGGTAGCTTCTATGGTCATAGGAGTTTCTTCTTCTACGGTTGAGGTCATAGCATCACCATTAATAGGTCCAATGGGACTAGGAGTGCATTGGGTGCTAAGAGTTTGGATATCCTCAACAACTTGGATAGTAGCAACAATGTGGTGGGTAGGAAGGCTCTTAATTCTATCTTCTTCCTCCTTTTCTCTAGCCCATCTCTCTTTAAGTTTAGCCATCATCCTAATGTTTTCATTAATTTGCACTTGAATAGCATTCATAGGAGTGGTCTTCCTCTCCTCAAGAGGAGAAGTTCTAATTTTAAGCAACTCTACCTCATGGGCTAAATTGTCTACCTTCGAAGAGAGATTATCTAGTTTGTCTAGTTTTTCTTCTACACTCTTATGGAAGGCCTTTTGGGTAGTGATGAAGTCTTTAAGCATAATCTCTAGTTCAGAAGTGGAGTTCTTGGTGCTAGGATAAGTATTGTTGTTCCCATAGGAATTAGAGGGGAACGGTCTAGGGTTGCTACCAAAATTACTCCTATAAGCATTGTTATTGAAATTGTTTCTAAAGATAAAGTTCACATCTACTTGATCTTGAGCAATAAAAGAATTTAAAGGAACATCATGAGGATCAATAGAAGATTGCTTGGAAAGTAGAGACATGATCAAGTCAACTTTTTCATTTAGGGAGGAAATCTCCTCGACAGAGTTTACCTTCCTACCTGTTGGAGCGCGTTCGGTGTGCCATTGGGAATAATTGGTCATTATCTCGTCGAGAAGCTTCATGGCAGCACCAACTGTAGTTGACATAAAGGTTCCTCCCGCGGCCGAATCAAACAAGTTCCGTGAGGTAAAGTTCAAGCCTGCTTAAAAAGTTTGGATAACCATCCAAGTAGTCAAACCATGAGTAGGGCAGTTCTTGACAAGAGATTTCATGCGTTCCCAAGCTTGGGCAACGTGTTGATACGTCCAAAACGTATCTATAATTTATGCTTGCTCCATGCCTCTTTTGGGTGATATTGCTATGATATTTATACACTTCCATACACTTTTGATCATATTTGGACTAACCTATTAACTCAGTGCACCCCAGTGCCAGTTTCTGTTTTCGACTGTTTTTGTATTTCAGGTTTTCACGTTACGAGAACTGCCAGGAAAAATCCAGAAAAATTATATAAAAATCAGCGTTCCAGAAACTACCGTGCGCCCGAAGGACAGCCGGGGGGGCACCAGGGCTCCAGGCGCCCTGGCGGCGCCCCCCCCCTAGGCCGCGCCGGGGGGGCGCCTAGGCACCCCTGACCCCCTCTGATGCCCCCCTTTGGCATATATTTACACCGTGTCGCGGAAACCCTGATTCCAGACCCCTTTTCTCCAGACACGATTCCGATCTCCGCCGCCATCGCCATCAAGCTTCGGGGGACCAGAATTCCTGTGCCGGCACCCTGCCGGGACGGGGAAGTGCCCCCGGATTCATCTCCATCGACGTTGCTTCCTCCCTCCATGGTGCGGGAGTAGTTCCTCCTCGGGGCTGAGGTTTCTACCAGTAGCTATGTGGTCAATTCTCTCTCCCATGATGTGATCTTCGTTGTGATCATAGGCTATGTTAATCTAGGGTGATCCCATGATATTTCCCCTTCCTCTATGTATTGGATTGATGTACTCACTTGTCTTTATCTAGTATAATCCCCGAGACCAAGGTGACAGCGGTCTATTGGACATGGATTAAAAGAATAATTTCATGAGTGATTTCCTTTTTGTGTGTTGATTGAAGATTGAGAGTCTCTTGGTGCTTGTCTTTGACTATCCTTTAGATATGTTGTGGTGATTGTGGGACTCTCTTTGGATGGCCACGGTGATATTGGGAAATCCTTAGATTGAGAACTACGAACTTTGAGGTGTGCTTTCGTAGCCCTACATAATTCTCGTCCTCTCTTGACCACGAAGGAATGACCTCCGAGTGCGTCCCCTTTGCATGTTTTATGGGAAATATCATGTGATTCGATTATGTTAATGTTGTTGGGAGTTGCCACTAGTGAAAGTATGAAGCCTAGGCCTTGTTTCCACCATTGCAATACCATTTGTGCTCACGTTTACCACTTGTTTGCTTGCTGCACTTTTTATTACAGATTTATATTACTTTGCTTTGCAACTCCTATCATCCATATTTTACCATCTCTTCGCCGAACTAGTGCACCTATACAACTCCTAGTTGTATTAGGTGTGTTGGGGACACAAGAGACTTCTTGTATCTTAGTTGCAGGGTTGCTTGAGAGAGACCATCTTCAACCTCTACTTCCCTGAGTTCGATAAACCTTAGGTCATCCACTTGAGGGAAATTGCTGCTGTCCTACAAACCTCTGCGCTTGGAGGCCCAACATAGTCTACAAGAGTAGAAGCGTGTGTAGACATCAAGCTATTTCTGGTGCCGTTGCCGGGGAGGTGAGCGCTTGAAGGTATATCTTTAGATCTTGCAATTAAATCTTTTTGTTTCTTGTTTTTATTTCACTAGTTATGCTTATGGACAACCTTGCTATTGGATCGTTGCTTGCGGGAAGACGCCCACACCTGTGGTGGTTGCTCCCCCCCTACTGAAATTGTGCCCTATAAAATACCAGCTGGTATTATCGATTATGTTTTGGCTAATCGTTATGCAGGAGACAAACATCCCGGTGAACACTTGCTATATCTGTCACAACTATGTTCATTATTTAAGCTTGCAGGTGTATCAAGGGAGTTTGTCATGAGGAAATTATTTGCCTTGTCACTGAAAGGAAAAGCATTGGAATGGTATAGGCTACTAGATGACTCTCACCTGCTGGATTGGGAAGAGATCCAGTCTCTCTTTTACTCCAAGTTTTATCCTCTTCATGAAGTCCATGAGAATAGGAATTATGTTTATAATTTCTATCCTCATGACGGAGAGAGCATAGCTCAAGCTTGGGGGAGATTGAAAACGTTAATGCTAAAATGTCCTAACCATGGGCTCCCCTAAGATATGATTATTACTAATTTCTATGCGAGGCTTTCTCGACAGGATAAAGATTTGCTCGACTCTTCCTCTATGGGTTCTTTCACAAACAAAAAGATTGATGCTAAATGGGAACTCCTTGAAAGAATTCAACGCAACACTGAAGATTGGGAGATCGACAAAGGTAAAGAGCCAGGTATAATTTATTAGTATGATTGCATTAAGTCCTTTGTTGAAACTACAAGTTTTAATAAGTTTAGTGCTAAGTTTGGGCTTGATTCTCAACTCCTTGTTGATTCCTCAAATCTTTTGCTTCACATCTTAATATGCCTAAGGAGGATTGGGTCAAGTATCATAAACCTTTTAAAGAGACTTGCAAAGAAAATGAAATTGTTCATGATGATTCCAACATGCATGATCCAATTCCTAAAAATGAAGTTTTATATAAGCATGTTAATTTTTGTGGAGTGGATAGACCTTGTGAAAGGCCTATGATTGAAGAAGAGAAGTATTGTAAGCAACATAAGCATGAAAGAACAATCACTTGGGTCAGAGATTTAAATGAAATTGCTAGAGAATTGTGTGACCTTTATCCTTTTACTTGTGAACTTTGCCGTATAGAAGGTCACTTTAATTTTCAATGCATGAACTTTCAAAACATAACTGTTAACCGGTTGTGTGATAACATGATCACCTCTGATCTTTATGATGAGCTTATGTTATTTTTGATGTGTGAAGAGTTATCAGAAAAGACTTCTTGGCTGGATGTTAATGCCATAGGAATAAAAAACACTTTGCAAAATTGCCATCTCTATTGTGTTGTTAATTGCCATGAAAATGATTACATAAGTAAGATTAGAAAGGAGGGAACTTTGCCAAAGTATAAAAATGTCTCTTATATTTCTGCTAATAAAAAGGAGAGTTTCTCCCAAGTTTCCCCTATTGTTTCTAATGATAAACCAGGATATGTGGAGAAGCTTCATCTCCATCCACTCCCTCCTAAGGTTAAGAAGAAGAAAAAGAAGAGGAGGAGGAAGAGGAGCAAGAAAGAAGAAGAATGGGTATCAACCTGGCCCGAGCATATTCCTCCCATCAACTTTTATCCTAACGGTTGTAAGTTTAAAGAAGAAGGTGAAGTTTATTGCCTTAATTATCATCTTGATGATACGTCCGTAGGTACAATTGAAGATGATTTTGATTATGATATGCATGTTACTTATTGTGATTGGGAAAATGATGATAATGCTACTTATGATCTTGAAAATCTTTTTGGTACCAACTCTGAAAGTGATGATATGGGAAGCTCTAAGCTTGGGGATGATAGGATTGCAAATCCTTTACCCACTAGTGATGTGATAATTGATAATTCTTTTGCTAGTAAGAATAAAGACAACATGTTTACAAATATAGTTGCTAGCAATGATAATGCTCTTCTCTACCATGATGATGTTATAACTCCAACCTATAGTGATTATAAAGGTACCTATGACATAAGGAGAAATTATCCTTATGAAACTTGTCATAATCATGGAGGGCATTACTCCCTTGTTGAACACCACCCTCCTACTACACAATTAATCTATAGTGTTCAAGTGGTTTATGATAGTCCTACTCCCACTATTACCAATGAGAAAGATTATGCTTATGTGGAGAGTAAGAGTACCTTTTTGCATGTGGATCATGTTAACAATGCTTTACGTGATGCTTATATTATTGAGTTCATCCATGATGCCACTGAAATTTATAATGAGAGAGGGAGACTTGGTTCTAAATATCTTAATAATAAGAAGTTTCCTCTCTTTATGGTGAATATTTTGAAGTTATGCTTGTTTTGCCTTCCTATGCTAGTTGCTTTGTGCTTCAATGAATTATTCTATTGCAATATTCCTATGCATAGGAAGCATGTTAGGCTTAAATGTGTTTGGTATTTGCTTCTTGATGCTCTCTTTTGTTCTTCAGCTCTTATTCCTACGAGAGCATCATTAAAGTCTTAAGCCTATCTTTATGGCTATAAAGAAAGAGCTCTAGGGAGACAACCCTTGTTATGTTTACTTTCAGTTTTAGTGGTCTTGATGTTTGTTACTACTGTAGCAACATCATTGTATCTTTATTTTTCCGCTTTGTGCCAAGTTTAGCCTCTGATTGCAAGAAAGTTCAAAAGTTGTGATGTGCTGTCCAGGAAACAGATTCTGTCCTTGGATAGAAAAATTCGTATAAAATCACCAGATCATCTTTTTGGTCTGAATTTTTTCGACAGCGTGCTCTATATAATTTTCTTTCGTGCTTCTGTTTTGAGTTTTTTGATTAGAGTTGCAGAAGTGCCCCGGAAAAATCATTTACTACCTTCTGATCTGTTTTTCACAGATTCTGTCCTGTTTTGCCTTTCCTTCATTTTGCAAACCTAGAGCTTGCTTTTTCTTTGCAAAAACCTGTTGGCAATCTTGAGAAACAGTAGAACTTCAAGAATATCTTTATTTCCAGCAAGGAAAAATTACTTTATTATGGGTACTAACCTCGCTAATCAGATTATGATGAGTTATGTATGAAGGGAGTTTTCAAGTGTGTGAGGGAAGATGATAAAAAGATTCAGGAGTGTCAAGCGCTCAAGCTTGGGGATGCCCCCATGCACCCCCATGAAATATTCAAGGAGACTCAAGCGTCTAAGCTTGGGGATGCCCCCGTGCATCCCCTTCTTCATCAACATTATCAGTTCTTCTTTCGTTCCACTATATTTTAATCACTTCATGTGTTATGTGCTATGCTTGGAGCATCTTGCTTTTAGTTTTCTTTAGTTTTTCATAACAAGTCGGAACTCAGCTTTCTTTATGTGGGAGAGAAACACGCTCCACTTCTACCTAGAACATAACATAGAATTTTCATGTCTATCCTTGCTGTGTGTGTTCTTTGTCTTTTAATAGCTACTATCATGTTCAGCTCTTAGCTTTCATGCTTATCTTTTCAAAGAGCTTTTGTTTAGTTGGTTGCTTGAAATCTCTTTAATTACCATGCTCACCTTATTAAGAGAGTTTGCTTCCGTTGCATTGGTTAATATGTCTATGATAAAGATGCTACGTGCATGATGGCGCTTAGTAGTTCATGTTTTCTTATGGTTAGTCTCAAATAGCTGGAGGGTTCCCAATGTGTTATTGGAGTACCAACATGATTTGTTTGCCTATGATGTGGTATGGTTTAGTAATATCTTCCTTCGAGAATTTATTTTGATTGACTTGGCGTATGCTCACGCATATTTAAGACTGTAAAGAAAGTCTGTCAAGCCTTGATGATCTTTTGTTTCTGAGTAGCGATATAACTACCATGCCTAATTCAATGTTGCTTTGTCGCTCTGCATGATTATGACCATCATTGCTCTCTTAGTTGGTCGCTCCTAGTCTTTTGCTAACCTTCACCTGTACTAAGCAGACTGACTGCTTGTGCATCCACATCCTTTAATCCAGTTATGCCATATGAGTCCACCATACCTTCCTACATGGTATTTACTTGCCATTCCTAACGGAGACTTGCATGTGCCATCTCGAAATTATGCAAAGAAAAAGCATTCTTATTTTGTGCCTCTGTTATAAGTTAATGAGGAAGTAGTGGTTAATTCATGACCTTTTTAAGTTGGACAAGCTTCACCCCGGGATTGCATGTATAATGTGCAAAACCATAATACGAGAAGGAACTGGCATTGAGTGCGCCCGGCTCAAAAAGATAATATAACAAACAAACCCTCCTTCACGCTTTGTTCATGAGAAATCAGAAAACTTTGGCAGTGATAAACAAAGGAGATTAAGAGGATGTGATCGTCCTCATTCGGGAGCCGTTCCTCGAAACTTGTCCATCTCGAAAAGTGATTGAGTTGTCTGCTAGCATTCGTTGACGAAACATGCATGATCTAAAATAAATTATTACCTCCGTTTTAAAGCCAAGAGCTCTGGTACATGTTTTGTCTTTGTTTCCGACTACGGGTTTTCAACCTTGTCGACAAAAGCAACGGTTCGAGAGTCTCCACCTTCTTTTAAAAGAACCAACTACTGAGAGCATGATTGTCATTCTGAGTGTAATGTGCATTGTCCCAAAGTAGCATTGTCTTTTGCATGATTGTGATATCGTTTATTCTGAAATCATTGTATCTAGTCATCACTTAAACCTTGGAGGTGCCCCTGCATTTATGTTTTGCTTCACTAAAGGGGGCAAGCTAGATATCACTTTATCATATTTGCACATCATGTTCATTGCAAATCTATTTGATGTTTCAGTATCATATTGTAAAACTTTCAGTCCTTTCTGATTTTCTCATGAGGCAACTTAATTACTATAGATTCATTGTCTCAGTAAGCTTTTGTCATATGACTATGAAAAAGTCCTATATGGTTAATAGCATGTCACCACAGAAATTATTCTTGTTATCATTTACCTACTCGAGGACGAGTAGGAATTAAGCTTGGAGATGTTGATACGTCCAAAACGTATCTATAATTTCTGCTTGCTCCATGCCTCTTTTGGGTGATATTGCTATGATATTTATACACTTCCATACACTTTTGATCATATTTGGACTAACCTATTAACTCAGTGCACCCAGTGACAGTTTCTGTTTTCGGCTGTTTTTGTATTTCAGGTTTTCACGTTACGAGAACTGCCAGGAAAAATCCAGAAAAAATATATAAAAAGTCAGCGTTCCAGAAACTACCGTGCGCCCGAAGGACAGCCGGGGGGGGGCACCAGGGCTCCAGGCGCCCTGGCGGCGCCCCCCCTGGGCCGCGCCGGGGGGGGGGGG
>LR738714.1:385762745-385773487 GCA_902687465.1 Secale cereale
GGGGGGCGCCTGGGCACCCCTGACCCCCTCTGATGCCCCCCTTTGGCATATATTTACACCGTGTCGCGGAAACCCTGATTCCAGACCCCTTTTCTCCAGACGCGATTCCGATCTCCGCCGCCATCGCCATCAAGCTTCGGGGGACCAGAATTCCTGTGCCGGCACCCTGCCGGGACGGGGAAGTGCCCCCGGATTCATCTCCATCGACGTTGCTTCCTCCCTCCATGGTGCGGGAGCAGTTCCTCCTCGGGGCTGAGGTTTCTACCAGTAGCTATGTGGTCAATTCTCTCTCCCATGATGTGATCTTCGTTGTGATCATAGGCTATGTTAATCTAGGGCGATCCCATGATATTTCCCCTTCCTCTATGTATTGGATTGATGTACTCACTTGTCTTTATCTAGTATAATCCCCGAGACCAAGGTGACAGCGGTCTATTGGACATGGATTAGAAGAATAATTTCATGAGTGATTTCCTTTTTGTGTGTTGATTGAAGATTGAGAGTCTCTTGGTGCTTGTCTTTGACTATCCTTTAGATATGTTGTGGTGATTGTGGGACTCTCTTTGGATGGCCGCGGTGACATTGGGAAATCCTTAGATTGAGAACTACGAACTTTGAGGTGTGCTTTCGTAGCCCTACATAATTCTCGTCCTCTCTTGACCACGAAGTAATGACCTCCGAGTGCGTCCCCTTTGCATGTTTTATGGGAAATATCATGTGATTCGATTATGTTAATGTTGTTGGGAGTTGCCACTAGTGAAAGTATGAAGCATAGGCCTTGTTTCCACCATTGCAATACCATTTGTGCTCACGTTTACCACTTGTTTGCTTGCTGCACTTTTTATTACAGATTTATATTACTTTGCTTTGCTACTCCTATCATCCATATTTTACCATCTCTTCGCCGAACTAGTGCACCTATACAACTCCTAGTTGTATTAGGTGTGTTGGGGACACAAGAGACTTCTTGTATCTTAGTTGCAGGGTCGCTTGAGAGAGACCATCTTCAACCTCTACCTCCCTGAGTTCGATAAACCTTAGGTCATCCACTTGAGGGAAATTGCTGCTGTCCTACAAACCTCTGCGCTTGGAGGCCCAACATAGTCTACAAGAGTAGAAGCGTGTGTAGACATCACGTGTTCATTATCCAATTGTTTAAAATTCATTATGTTACTCCTTAATTGGATAATTTTAGCAGGGGGATAGTACTTCCCAATGAAGGCATCCTTGCACTTGTCCCAAGAATCTATACTATTCCTAGGCAAGGATTGAAACCAGATTTTAGCTCCTCCTCTCAAGGAGAAAGGAAAAAGCTTAAGCTTAACAATATCACCATCTATTTCTTTGTACTTTTGCATATCACAGAGCTCAACAAAATTATTTAAGTGCAAAGCAGCATCATCTCCAGCACCGGAGAATTGATCTTTCATAACTAGGTTCAGCAAAGCAGGTTTAATCTCATAAGAAGGTGCTGAAGTGGCAGGTGTAGCAATAGGCGTGCAGATAAAGTCATTGTTGTTATGACTAGTGAAGTCACACAAATTGGTGTTCTCGGTGGAACCCATAGCAGCAGCAAGCAAGATAACTATTTTTGTGATTTTTGGTAAAGGACACTAAAGCAAAAACAGAAAGGTAAACTAACAAGACTAAAAAGCAAAGATAAAAGATAGCGTGCAACTCCCCTATCTTGAAGAGTGGAGTCCCCGGCAACGGCGCCAGAAACTTGCTTGATGACTTCTCGCCCCTCGTTGGTTACCCCAAGTGGAAGGTTGAGATGTAGCGTAGCGGCAAATTTCTCGTGGCAAAGATACCAAGGATCGAATCCCGTGGGACTCCGAGGGTCGACAAGTAGGTGTCAACGACGCCAGAAACTTAGCGGTTGACAGGACCTGCACACAGATACAGATAACTTCGCTACCAACGAGTACAGAGAGGTTGTCAATCCCTCCGGCCTTGTTGTTTACAAAGGATCAAACACAAGAGATAATAATGATAGCTATGACTGCAACTAGGAAATAAAAATAGGAAGTAAATAGAAGGTGTGATCAGCGGTGGTAATATGGACCGGGGTCCCATGATGTTCACTAGTGATGTCTCTCTCCCAAAAGACGATAAAACAGCAAAGCGAGGTAAACAAATTACAGCTGGGCAATTGACAGGATTATGTGCGCAAACCAATGCTAACTATGCTGCAAAGAAAGGTAGAGGCTCAAAAGCATGGACGGTACGCCAAGGCAAGTAGACCGAAATCCATCTGCATCTACTACTAATCATCCACCTTGAGATATCTATCCAGAACATCTCGCTGGTATTAAGTTGCGAATCCCACCCAAAGTGTAAACTCTAAGCAATAGACAACTGCATTAAAAGAACTTTGCGTAAAGTAAACAATCCTTGCACCCGCAAGTACAAGCACCGTTGTTTTCCCCCTTGTGGCAACATCACAACCCCTAGACTCATGTTTATGTCACTCAAGCTAGTCATCAGGGGGCATGAACCCACAATCAAGCATAACGCTCCCTCTTGGAGTTACTACCTACTACTTGGCCAAAGCAATAAACAGCAACGGAGAACATGCAAGAATTACTCAAGAACATAAATATAAAAGAGGTGAATCAAATATATTACTCAAACACAATCTGAACATAGTCTCATAATCCATAAGATCCCAGCAAACTCAGCAAAGCAACAGCAGATAGATTACATATGTGCCTCGATCATGTAGGGCAGCTCACGAGGTCTAAACCATGATGAGCAAAGAGGGGAGGAGAACATCACATAGCTACTGATCATGGACCCATGGTCCAAGGTGGACTACTCACGACTCATCCGGGAAGCGTCCATGGTGGTGGAGAAGCTCCCGGTGGTGGTTCTCCCCTCCGGCAGGGTGCCGGGAAGAGTTCTCCTGATGCTCCCGATCTTGGAAGCGCTGCGGCGGCGGAACAGAGGCGAGATCGTGAAAAAGGGTTCTGTCTTCTAGGGTTTCGGGACGAGATGAATATATATGCGAAGGGGGGCAACCAGAGGCGGAGCAGGGGCCCCAGGCGCCCCCCTGGCGCGGCCAGGGGTGGGGCCGCGCCAGGTGGCCGCCTGGGCCACCCCTGGCTCCCCTCTGGCCCCGCTTTGGTTTTTCGCGAAGCTTCCTGTACGCTGATTTTTCCTGTATTTTTCCCGGAATTTTTGGAGCACTTTTAATATGGGGGAAATATGAAATAGAAAAATAGCAGAAAACAGGAACTGGCACTGTGGTGCACTGAGTTAATAGGTTAGTCCAAATATGATCAAAAGTGTATGGAAGTGCATCAATATTATAGCAATATCACACAAAAGAAGCATGGAGCAAGCAGAAATTATAGATACGTTTTGGACGTATCAGTGGACACCCCCAAGAACAATGGCGACGGTACCAATAACAGTGATGATACCCCGACAAGAAATAGCGGCAAACCCGGTGAAGAGCCATCCAAACACCGGAGATAGAACCGACGACCCAAGGGACGTCGCGGCAAGGAAAGCGACATGGGTATAGGAGAAAATGACACGCCGAACAATAGGGATGACCTTGGCGAGCCCGCCGCCGTCGACCAACAGCCAGACGACTCTGAGGAACACAGGGATGAATTCATTCCCGATGACCTCAATGATTCCAAAGACAACAATTAGTTCCCTCTCTCCGAAGAGTAGATTAGCCTTGGAGCCGAGGACTTCATCATTCCCAAGGATCCATTGGACCAAGAGTGGTTTAAACGGCAGCTTACTGCCATCGAACGAAGCCTAGAGAAAAAGCAGCACAGGATAAATGTCGAACAGGACACCCTCAATGATAGGTGGACCAAAATCCTAGTCGCTAAAGAAGGGTGTGGCTACGAGCGGCAGACGAAAAGTTGCCCTAAGTAGAAGTTGCTGCCACAGTTTGATGATGAGGCCTTTGAGCCTGCAACTCCAAGATACACCCATGCCAATTAGCCAGACCCCCCCCCCTCAAGGATGAGACAGGTCGGCTGAACAAGCCGAACACCCGCCCACTCCTCCTTGCCGAAGAGGTAAGGATCCGGATCGCCTGGAATATGAATACGACTTACGACGTGACATGGATGCTAGAGCAGGTCACACAATATCCATTGATGGATCCAAAGAGTATCCTACCGCTGGAAGGGACAGACAACAAGCATGGCTTGACTGAAACGACAAAGCTCGGGAAGAGCAACACACCTGGATGTCAGATGACCTCCGATGTGACGTGGCCCGAGTCAGGGGCACCACTCACCCAATGTGCTTCATAGACGAGGTGATGCAACATCAATTCTCTGAAGGGTTTAAACCCATAAATATCTAACAATATGATAGAACTATAGATATGGCTGTGTGGATTGAGGACTTCCTTCTCCACATACATATGGCACGAGGGGACGACTTACATGCCATAAAATATTTGCCATTAGCGCTCAAAGGGCATATTGGGGAATGTTGCATGGAAAACAAAACAAAAATCTACACACACGCAAGATCTATCCATGGAGATGCATAGCTACGAGAGGGGCACATCATCTTCATACCCTTGAAGATCGCTAAGCGGAAAAGTTTATCAACGCGTTGATGTAGTCATACACCTTCACGATCCACCCCGATCAAGTACCGCACGTACGGCACCTGTGCAATCAGCACACGTTCAGCTCAATGAAGTCCTCGCCTTCTTGATCCAGCAAGAGGGGCGAAATAGTATATGAGTTCCAGCAGTATGACGGCGTGGTGATGATGGTGGTGAAGAACAATCTCCGCGGGGCTTCGTCAAGCCCAACAAAAACTATGATGGAAGATAAACTAGAGCGGCCGGGATTGCTGGCACATGGCTTGGTGAATCTTGATGTGTTCCGGGTGCTAGCCATACCCCTCTATGTATATGTTGAGCCTTGGGGTCATATCTTGGAGAAAAGGTCTCCTCAAACTCGGTTTAGCCCACAAGGAAGAGTCCTTCTCGTACTTCTAGGACCAGACACCAAAGTCCTTGGTGTCTAGCCCAAAAGCCAAGGGCCTCAACGTCTGGCCCAGGGCCAGACGCTAGGGTCCATGGCGTCTGGTACCGACCTCCGCAAAACTCCCTTTTGCACGACCTAATGCCCCGTGGGCCTTACCCCTTGGGCCAACCATATCATCCAATATTATAGTAAAAAAACCATATCATCCAATATAGCTACTTTTACCTCCAGACCATTCCGGAGCTCCTCGTCATGTCTGTGATCTCATCCGGGACTCCGAACAACATCCGGTCACCAACATAAATAACTCATATAATACTATATCGTCAATGAACGTTAAGCCCGCGGACCCTACGGGTTTGAGAATGATGTAGACATAACCGAGATGCTTCTCCTGTCAATAACCAATAGCGGGACCTGGATGCCCATATTGCTTCCTACATATTCTACGAAGATCTTTATCAGTCGAACCTTTATGACAACATACATAGTTCCCTCTGTCTATCGGTTTGTTACTTGCCCGAGATTCATTCATCGGTATCTCCATACCTAGTTCAATCTCGTTACTAGCAAGTCTCTTTACTTGTTTTTTAATACATCATCTTGCAAATAACTCCTTAGTAACTTTGCTTGCAATCTTCTTGTGATGTTGTATTACCGAGAGGGCTCAGAGATACATCTCCGTTACACGGAGTGACAAATCCTAGTCTCGATCCATGCCAACCCAACAGACACCTTTGGAGATACCTGTAGAGCATCTTTATGATCACCCAGTTACGTTGTGACATTTGATAGCACACAAGGTATTCCTCCAATATCCGGGAGTTGCATGATCTCATGGTCGAAGAAACATGTATTTGACATTATGAAAACAGTAGCAATAAACTGAATGATCATATGCTATGCTAACGGATTGGTCTTGTCCATCACATCATTCTCCTAATGATGTGATCTCGTTATCAAATGTAAACTCACTAGGGACACGGTATTTGTTTATGTATCCACACATGTATTTAAGTTTCCGATCAATATAATTCTACCATGAATAATAAATCTTATAAAATAATTATAACATTATTATTGCCTCTAGGCAAAATTTCCACCAGTCTCCCACTTGCAGTAGAGTCAATAATCTAGTTCACATCGTCATGTGATTAACACCCAAAGAGTTCACTAGAGTCAATAATCTAGTTCACATCGGCATGTAATTAACACCCAAAGAGTTCACTAGAATCAATAATCCAGTTCACCTCGCCATGTGATTAACACACATACAGTTTCTAAGGTGTGATCATGGTTTGCTTGTGAGAGAGGTTTTATTCAAATGGGTCTGCAACATTCAGATCCATGTGTATTTTGCAAATCCTTATGTCATACAGTAGATGTTGCTATCACACTTTACTTGGAGCTATTACAAATGAGTGCTCCATTATACGTATCTGGTTTGCTACTCCGAGTTATCCAGATTGGTGTCAAAGCTTGCATCGACGTAACCCTTTACGATGAACTCTTTATGACCTCCAGAATTGAGAAACATTTCCTTAGTTGTCTAGTTACTAAGGATAATTTTGACCGATGTCTAGTGATTCACTCCTTGATCACTCTTGTACCCCCTTTTCCAGAGACATGGCAAAGCACACATCAAGTGCGGTACAAGCAAGGCATATCCTATAGAGACAATGGCTAAGACATAGGGAATAGCTTTCATTCCCTCTCTATCTTCTGTCGTGGTCGGGCTTTGTGTCTTACTCAATTTCGCACCTCGCAAAACAGGCAAGAACCCCTTCTTGGACTGATCCATTTTGAACTTCTTCAAAATCTTATCAAGGTATGTGCTTTTTGAAAGTCTTATTAAGCGTCGTGATCTATCCCTATAGATCTTGATGCCCAATATGTAAGCAGCTTTACCGAGGTATTTCATTGAAATATACTTATTCAAGTATCCTTTTATGATATCCAGAAATTCGATATCATTTCTCATCAACAATATGTCATCCACATATAATATCAGAAATGCTATAAATCTACCACTCACTTTCTTATAAATACAGGCTTCACTGTAAGTCTGCATAAAACCATATGCTTTGATCTCCTCATCTAAGCGTATATTCCAACTCCGAGATTCTTGCACTAGACCATAGACTGATTGCTAGAGTTTGCACACTTTGTTAGCACATTTAGGACCAACAAAACCTTCTGGTTGCATCATATACAACTCTTCTTTAAGAAACCCACTAAGGAATTTTTTTGACGTCCATTTGCTAGATTTCAAAATCAGAAATTGCGGCAATTGCTAACATGATCCAGACAGACTTAAGCATCGCTACGGGTGAAAAATTCTCATCGTAGTCAACACCTTGTAGTTGTCGAAAACCTTATGCAACAAGTCGAGCTTTGTAGACAGTGATATTACCATCCGCATTTGTATTCCTCTTGAAGATCCATTTATTCTCAATGGCTTACCGATCATTGGGCAAGTCCACCAAAGTTGACACTTTGTTCTCATACATGGATCCTATCTCAGATTACATGACCTACAGCCATTTATCGGAATCTGGGCTCATCATAGCTTCTTCATAGTTCAAAGGTTCGCCGTTGTCTAACAACATGACTTCCAGGACATGATTACGATACCACTTTGGTGCGGTGCGTGTTCTGGTCGACCTTCGAGGTTCAGTAGTAACTTGATCTGAAGTTTCATGATCATCATTATTAGCTTCTTCTCTAGATGGTATAGGTATCATGGGAATGGTTTTCCCCAATGTGCTACTTTCCAATTTGAGAGATGGTACAACTACCTCATCAAGTTCTACTTTCCCCCCACTCACTTATTTTGAGAGAAACTCCTTCTCTAGAACGAACCCATTCTTAGCAACAAAGATCTTGCCTTTGGATCTGTGGTAGAAGGTATACCCAATAGTTTCTTTAGGGTATCCTATGAGGACGCACTTGCCCGCTTTGGTTCGAGCTCATCGGGCTGAAGCCTTTTAACATAAGCGTCGCATCCCCAAACTTGAAGAAACGACAACTTAGGTTTATTGCCAAACCACGGTTCATACGATGTCATCTCAACGGATTTAGATGGTGCCCTATTTAATGTGAATGCAGCTTTCTATAATACATAACCCCAAAACGATAGTGGCAAATCCTTAAGAGACATCATAGATCACACTATATCTAATAAAGTATGGTTACGACGTCCGGACGCACCATTGCGATGTGGTGTTCCAGGTGGCGTGAGTTGTGAAACTATTCCACATTGTTTTAAATGAAGGACAAACTCATAAGTCAAATATTCACCTCCACGGTCAGATTGTACAAAATTTATTTTCTTGCTACGATAATTCTCCACTTCACTCTGAAATTCTTTGAAAATTTTCAACTGTTTCAGACTTGTGTTTCATCAAGTAGATATATCCATACCTACTTAAATCATCTGTGAAGGTTAGAAAATAACGATCCCAGCTGCGTGCTTCAACACTCATCGGACCGCATACATCGCTATGTATTATTTACAATAAGCCATTATCCCGCTCCATTGTTCCGGAGAACGAATTTTTAGTCATCTAACCCATGAGACATGGTTCGCAAGTACCAATTGATTCATAATCAAGTCATTCCAAAAGTCCATCTACATGGAGTTTCTTCATGCGCTCTACACCAATATGACCTAAACGGTAGTTCCACAAGTATGTTGCACTATCCTTATCAACTTTGCATATTTTGGCATCCATATTATGAATATATGTATCACTACGGTCGAGATTTAATAAACCATTCACATTGGGTGTAAGATCATAGAAGGTTTTATTCGTGTAAACAGAACAACAATTATTTTCTGACTTAGCTGAATAACTTATTGAAATAAACATGATCTAATCATGTTCATGCTCAACGCAAATACCAAATAACATTTATTTAGGCTCAACACTAATCCGGAAGGTAGAGAGAGTGTGCGATGGTGATCATATCAATCTTGGAAACACTTCCAACACACATCGTCACCTCACCCTTAACTAGTCTTTGTTTATTCTGCAACTCCTGTTTTGAGTTACTAATCTTAGCAACTGAACCGGTACAGAATACCCAGGGGCTACTGCTAGAACTAGTAAGGTACACATCAATAACATGTATATCAAATATACCTTTGTTTACTTTGCCATCCTTCTTGCCAAGTATTTGGGGCAGTTCCGCTTCAAGTGACCATTTCACGGGAGAGGAAACTTGTTTGTTGTTCTTCTTGAATTTCCCTTTTTTTTTCCTTGCCCTTTTTCTTAAATCTGGTGGTCTTGTTAACCATCAACACATGATGCTCTTTCTTGATTTCTACCTTCGCTTATTTCAACATCACGAACAGTTTTAGGAATCGTTTCCGTCATCCCTTACATATTTATAGTTCATCACAAAGCTCTAGTATCTTGGTGATAGTGACCGTAGAAATCTAACAATCACTATCTTATTTGTAAGATTAACTCCCACTTGATTCAAGCGATTGTAGTACCCAGACATTCTGAGCACATGCTTAGTGGCTAAGCTATTCTCTCCATCTTGTAGGTAGAGTACTTGTTAGCGGTCTCATACCTCTCAACATGGGCATGAGCCTGAAATACCAATTTCACCCCTTGGCACATCTCATATGTTCCATGGCGTTCAAAACGTCTTTGGAGCCCCGATTCTAAGTCGTAAAGCATGGCACAGGAAACTATCAAGTAGTCATCCGATCGAGCTAGCCAAACATTCATAACGTCTGCATTAGCTCCTGCAGTAGGTATGTCACCTAGCGGTGCATCAAGGACATAATTTTTCTGTGCAGCAATGAGGATAATCCTTAGATCATGAACCCAATCTGCATTATTGCTACCATCATCTTTCAACTTAGTTTTCTCTAGGAACATATCAAAAACAACGTAGCTACATCGCGAGCTATTTATCTACAACATAATATTCAAAGACATTTTGCCTATGTTCATGATAAAATCTAGTTCAGTTAATCAAATTAGTAAAGAACCCTCACTTATCAACATCCCTCAAGTTGTCTAAGTCATACATGATCCAAATCAACTAGACCATATCCGATCATCACGTGAGATGGAGTAGTCTTCAATGGTGAACATCTATGTGTTGATCATATCTACTATATGACTCATGTTCGACCTTTTGGTCTCCAGTGTACTAAGACTATGTCTGTACATACTAGGCCCGTCAAGTTTAACCCAAGTATTCTGCGTGTGTAAAACTGGCTTACACCTGTCGTATGTTGTAACGCCTGGATAATTAAGCTACAGTAATCCCCTGTTAATGATGCCAGGTCATCACCCTTACTGTTGCTAGTCCTCCCTTGCATTCAAATGCCATTCAAATTTCAAATTCAATCTAAAGTCAAAATTCAAAGTTCTTAAACACGCAAACAAAAATGTTCAAAATCTGGCAAATATTCCATAACTAATTATGGTGTCGACCCAAGTCCTTTGTAAAGTAATTAAATGCCCTTTTGTGAATAAAACGGTGGCAATAACAATTAACTAAATGCCTTTTCTGAATTATAAAATGTTAAGCTATTTTTTCTAGTAGTCAAAACTGTTCTCGCAGAAATAGATGTAAAAATACTAATTTAGGAAATAGTTTGGTATTTTATAAAACTGAAACATTGGAAATTAAAATAGGAAAACAACTGAACAGAAAAGAATATAATGAAAAACCATAAATAAAACAAAAGAAAACCCATCCCCTAGGCCAAGCCCACCTGGATCGGCCCAACTGGCCACC
>LR738714.1:385773548-385817139 GCA_902687465.1 Secale cereale
CCCCCCCCCGAGTCGCTCTCCCCTCCTCCCTGTTCATCGGTTTTAGGTCGCTAGAGGGGCTTGGTCGCCCCGACCATCTCGCCGGTGTCAACGCCGGGAGGGGACAAGGCCGAGCCCCCCCGGGCCTCGTCAGCTCCCCTCACACCCACACAGATATTTCTCCCCCTCGCTGCCCTCTCCTTCGCTCAGATCCGCCCACACCCGCATCCACCGTCGCCATGCCCCCGTTGTAGGCACGGCCACCGAGCTCCTCTCGTCGTCCCGATGTGCCCAAGACCTTTGCCGTCGTCTCCCATGTCTTCGTCGACCACAAATTCGAGCTTCGCGCCTCTTCTCCGACGCCAGCGACCTCTTCTTCATCTTTGCTTCCGATGAGTTACTACGACGATTGCTGGCATTCTGCTGCTCCTAAGCAACCACCGAGCCTCCGTGTTCTCCTCTGGTGAGCCTGCCGTCATTTTCTCTCCCGTCCCCTCCGCGTACTCGTGCCCGTAGCCCTGTCGCCACGAGGGCTGAAGCTCACCGCCTCGATGCTCCGTTGTCGCCGTAGCTAGCACCGCCTTACCTCAGTGCCGAGCACCGCGTCGTGCTCAGCACATCGCCTGGAGCCCAATGCCACCTCCGGCTTGCCTTGCGGTGCCCCACAGCCTCGCCACCCCATGCCACTGCCGCCATTCGGCCGCTCCCGTGAAGATCTCGCCCGTCACGCTCCATCACCGTCGTCCTGCCGCGGCCCCACCTACTCCGCGCCGCGCTCAGCGCCCGCTGTCTCGTGCGCTGACCTGTGCCCGACCATGCCCTGCGTCGCTCGCGGCTGATGCGCTCCCGCACGCAGCTCGTGGACGCCCTAGCGCCCTCTGCTTCCCCCGCAGCAGCGCTCTGGCCTCCCCGCGTCCTTGCGACGCCAGAGTCGCGCCCGCTCGCCCCTCCTCTATCGCATGGCCGGCCCGGCCCCGCCGCTCGCCTGCGCTGGCCGGCCCTTCCCCTACCTCGCCGGCGGCCAGCGCCCTGGCGCGTTCCCTCGGTGTGTCCGTTCGGGCGGGCACCCACGCCCTCCCTGCTTCACTCGCCCGCTAAGGCCCCCAGTGGGCCACTGACCACTGGGCCCGCACCTTATGTTAAAAAAGATTTTAAAATAATAATACTAAAAATCTGTAACTCAGATGAAAAAGTTTTACATATGAAAGTTGCTCAGACCGACGAGACAAATCCGAATACGCGGTCCGTTCGTCCGCCACACATCTCTATCATACGGAACATGGAACAATCCCCCTCCGGTTCGCCTGTCTGAAAATGCCTAATACCGGGAATGCTTTCACAGATGTTATCCCTCTTCGCCAGTATCATGTAGTACCGCGTTATAGCCCCCTAGCACTGCGTGTTGACCTATCGTGCTTCTTTGTTGCATCTGTATGATTTGTATTTTGTTGTTTCTTCCACTTCTTCTCTCCGGTAGACCGCAAGACTAATGCTACCTCGATGATCGACTGCATCGACGATGACCCCTCGTTCTCGTCTGAGCAACCAGGCAAGCCAACCCCCCTTGATCATTCTGATATCACCCACTCTTTTCTCTCTTATGCTTGCATTAGAACTGCTACTGCTTTTTGTATAATCCTATTTTGATGCATAGCCTGTTGTTGTTACCTTCTTTCATACCTTACATGCTTATTGTAACTACTTAGTATAGGTTGGTTGAGAGCCACCAGTGACCCCCACATTGTCAGTGTTGCCCCCGCTGGATTATCAGAAGACCCGATCAACGGGGTCGAAGACCAGGCCCCGGCACCGCACATCACTTCCCCTTAGTTGCTCGACACCACTCGGTTTCTATCGAGTGCTGAGGGTGATACCTTGTTAGCACTTCTGATGTTAACCTTGTAGGATAGTTCATCAGTTATGGTCATCAAGGGTGATTCCTCCTTCTCCACCCCCGTTAACGACAATATCGTGCAACTCCTCAAGAGTGAACCTCGAGGGTGACGCCTCCTTCGTTCACCTTGACGATAACATCGGGTGGAATTCCATCGAGGGTGATTCCTCAGGGTTCCCTTTGGTGTTAGACACACGGTTACTATGGTTACTATGAATTTACACTGAACCATGTTACTAAAGACGGGTCGGCCCTGAGGGGTACCCGGGCGAGCTTAACTGCGAGTGATGTGTAGTCAGGTGGGCCTAGAAGGTGCCCACGAGATAATACGAGGCGTGGCCGGGCATTCTTAGCCCTTGCCACAAGTCCTCGGGACGGGGCCATGGGGTCACATTATCGAGTGTCTCTACAAGTTACCGTGCGTTCCCAAGACACTAAACGGTTTGGATATTTGATCTGAGGGGCCTCTGGCCTGATAGTGCTAACCATCACGTGGGCATAGTGTGGGTGTTCCGCGTCGTATGCATCTGCCGAAGCTTAATTGACGTCATGCGACTGAGCGGCACGCCCCAGGTTGGACTGCGTAAGCACCTGGCTTTTTAAGGAGGTAGCCCAGGTCTGCTCACCGGCCGCCCACGCAACCTGCAGGAGTTCCAGGGAGATGGCCCATGACCCCTGGGGGCGTAGGTTTAGTCTGGCGTGCATGACCTCTCTATTAAGCCTAGGTCGGGTTGCAGCGTATTGTTTGGCCGACCGGGCATGACCTGATGGTGTGTTCGGCCGGAGTTTAGCGAGTGTGGTGGGTAAGTTGGTGCACCCCTGCAGGGAAGAAAACATCTATCAATAGCATGTCCTACGGTAACGGACACTTGGAGTTGTATCTCGATCGCTACAACTAGAACTGGATGCTGAGGCATGATTTGGATATGTTGCTTCGGGAGTCGAGAAAGGATCCCAGAGCGTTGAAACAACAACATAAATATGACTTATGTTATACTACTCTACTCCCCCCCTGTTGCTGCAAGACGGTGGTTAACAGAAGATGCTAGTCTTCGATAGGACTAGCTTCTCCCCCTCTTATTCTGGCATTCTACAGCTTAGTCCATAGATAATACCCCCTTTCATTGATACCGATGCATATGTACTGTAGATCCTTGCTTGCGAGTACTTTGGATGAGTACTCACTGTTGCTTTTCTCCCCCTTTCCCCCCTTCCTTCTTATTTCTGGTTGTTGCAACCAGATGGTGGGGTCCAGGAGCCAGATGCCACTCTTGATGACGGCTACTACCCCGACAAAGCCTTCTACTTCATGGACACAGCTGACGATCAGGAGCATTTAGGAGGTTCCAGGCAGGAGCCCTGGCCTTTTCGATCGTGTTCCTTTTATGCTAGCCTTCTTATGGCAAACTTGCTTAACTTATGTCTGTACTCGGATATTGTTGCTTCCGCTGACTCTTGTGTATTCGAGCCCTCGAGGTCCCTGGCTTGTAGTATAAAGCTTGTATTATTTTATTTGTGTCTAGAGTTGTGTTGTGATATCTGCTAATGAGTCCCCGATCTTGGTCATACATGTTTGCGTGCATGATTAGTGTACTGTCAAATCGGGGGCGTCACAAGTTGGTATCAGAGCGAACTGCCTATAGGAACCCACCTTTCTAACTCCTTGGCCAAAGTTGAGTCTAGTCACTACAAAACTTTTACTAACATGACTGTGTGTCTTACGGGCCCACTTCGCCATCGGGTGGTGCTACTTCTCGAGCTTGTGTTGTATTCGCTCGAAGAGGAAAGGGAGATGCAGCACAGTACATAAGTATTTCCCTTAGTTTTTTAGAACCAAGGTATCAATCTAGTAGGAGACTACGCGTGAGTCCCTCGCACCTGCACAAACAAATAAGAACTTCGCAGCCAACGCGATAAGGGGTTGTCAATCCCTTTACGGTCACTTACAAAAGTGAGATCTGATAGAGATGATATTTTATATTTTTGGTATTTTTGTTTATAAGAACAGAAAGTAAAAGCGGAAAAAGTAAAGTAGAAGTAGATTGATATGTTGAGAATAGACCCGGGGGCCATAGTGTTCTCTAGTGGCTTCTCTCATGATAGCGATATTCTACGGCGGGTAAACAAATTACTCTCGAGCAATTGATAGAAAAGCGAATAATTATGAGACTATCTAGGCATGATCATTGTATATAGGCATCACGTCCGAGACAAGTAGACCGACTCCTGCATGCATCTACTACTATTACTCCACACATCGACCGCTATCCAACATGCATCTAGTGTATTGATTTCATAAGAACAGAGTAACGCCTTAAGCAAGATGACATGATGTAGAGGGATAAACTCAAGCAATATGATATAAACCCCATCTTTTTATCCTCGATGGCAACAATACAATATGTGCCTTGCTGCCCCTACTGTCACTGGGAAAGGACACCACAAGATTGAACCCAAAGCCAAGCACTTCTCCCATTGCAAGAACTATAGATCTAGTAGGCCAAACCAAACCAATAATTCGAAGAGACTTGCAAGGATATTATGAGAACACATAAAGAGTTCGGAAAGCAACCAAATATTTATCATATATAATCTTGATCATAAACTCACAATTCACCGGATCTCGACAAACACACCGCAAAAAGAGATTACATCGAATAGATCTCCTCGAAGACCGAGGAGAACTTTGTATTGAGATCCATAGAGAGAGAAGAAGTCATATAGATAGTAGCTATGGACCCGAAGGTATGTGGTAAACTACTCACAACTGATTGTGAGGGCGATGATGATGATGTAGAAGCACTCCATGATGGATCCCCCCTCCGGCGGGGCTCTGTAACATGCTCCAAGACGGGATCTCACGGGAACAGAAGGTTACGGTGGTGGAATTAGGGTTTTCTCTCTGTTGCTGATGGTTTCGTGGTATGTAGGCTTATATAGGAGGAAGGAGGACACCGGGGGACTCATGAGGGACCCACGAGGCAGGGGGCCCTGCGAAGGAGGGCGAGCCCCCCACCCTCGTGGGCACCTCGTGGCCCCTAGTCCGTGGTTCTCAAGTCTCCCATGCGTGATTTTCTCCAAAAATATCTCTCCCAAAGGTTTCATTCCGTTTGGACTCCGTTTGATATTCCTTTTCTGCAAAACCCTGAAACAGGCAAAAAAACAGCAATCTGGACTGAGCCTTTGGGTTAGTAGGTTAGTCCCAAAATGATATAAAAGTGTATGACAAAGCCCATTAAACATCGAAGACATCATAAATAATAGCATGGAACAATCAAACATTATAGATACGTTGGTGTAATGCCCAGGATGGGACTATAACTCCTACGTGTCGGGGCACGACTTAAAGGTATAAGCCCATTCTGGAATGATCTCAAGTTCGGTATGTTTGCACGACTCATGTAAAAATAGGGATGAAATTGCAAAAGGATAGTTGGCTTACACTCGCCACGTCACACAATTCATTACATAAGCAAATCATCATCCAAATAACATCACAACCCGACTACGGGTGAAGATCCAAATGAAAGATACCAAATACATAAAGCCACAGGTTCGAATGGCTCCTAGTAGAAACCACTACTGATCATCGGGATAGTGCACATAGTATCGGCTACGTTCTTCATCGTACTCCCAGTACAGCTCTGTGCCGTCACCTGAGTAGTTCACCATGGTAGCTGCATTTGGTGTGGTGTAGAATCTGTGAGCCACGGAGGACTCAGCAATCCCGTTCCCAGGTAGCAAAACTATCTAAGCCTTAGGTGTGGAACAAGGCTGAAGAAAGATAAAAGGTTGCAGGTGCACTAGCAGTAGCTTACGTGTTCAGAGCGAGAAGAGAAGTGCCACGAGCGACAAACTGATCACGAAGTGATCATAACTAAGCACATCAATCATAACCCCACCGTGTTCACTTCCCGAACCCCTTTCGGAAAATGACCATCACGGTTACTCACGCTGGTAGTGTGTTCAGAACATGGTGTCAAGTTTTCTACAACCAGATATTAACAAATTCCCATCCGCCACATAAACGCGGGCACGGCTTTCGAAAGTTCAAAAGCCTGCAGGGGTGTTCCAACTTGGCCCATTACAAGCCCACGATCCGCGGAGTCGCAACTCCAAGGTGGGAAGGCCCGAGTATCCTCGGAATCCCGTGCTTAAGATACTCCGACTAAGGTAAGACTAATCCAGCAAATCCTCCCGGCGTGCCGACACCCTGATAGTAGCCGTGTATATCTCTTCTTAGGCCACGACCGGATGAGCAGTACGTACAGATACCGAAGACCCCAGCGAACTGGGTGGCACCGCAAGTGGCTCTAGTTTGGACCAACACTCAAATCGAGCACTGGCCCAGGGGCGTTGATTAATTAATCCTCGGGTTAATTACTCCCTCGGTAAGTTTTTAGTTGTTAGCCAAATGGAGTACCAATGTTGGGACTTGCTGGAAAAACCTTAGCGCTAAGCTGTTTATCGAGGGGGTCCCATAACCCCAACCGTGTGAGGAACGCAAAATCAAGGAACATAATACCGGTTTATATGGTTCCTAGGGCGGCATGAGTGGAACAAATCACCAAGCAAGAGGCTTAGCCTTCCACCCATTACCAATATATAGATGATTTCATTTAATAGATATTTAGTGTGATATCCCAACAAGCTTCAACATGAAGCAAGAATCTTCAAATCTTCTCCTGCAACTAGCAATGCTATAAGAGGGGCTGAGCGAAGCCTACGTAGCCAATCAAAGGTTTGCATAGGTTGGGTGGTTAGACAGATTCATGGTTACAATAGGAGGCTGACAAACAAACATGGGTATCGAGGCAATAAGCTAAGGAGCGAGACTTCTAGCAATAGGCAAAGATAGTAATGATATCTGGGTCAGGTCATCTTGCCTGTCGAGTCCTCGATGGGATCGTAAGACGGCTCCTCGTACTCAACCTCGCTGGTAACCTCGTTCTCGTTCTCGGGCTCGGCTTCCGGCTCTACTCAACACAAGAACACACGAGGCACAAAATCAAACAAGGTGCAATGCACAATCTATAGGATGCACGTATGATGCATTTAGGATGCACTGCAGAGCACTTAGGATGCATAACATGACAACATAGGAAGCACACCAAAACAACACAAGAACAAGACAATATGCTCAAGCAAGTAGGAAGCAAGACAAGTCTATTTAGGATGCAAAACATGGCAAGGTAGGAAGCACAGAGAAACAATATAAGAACAACAGGTTTAAATGAGGCCGGAAACTACTTGAGACAAAACCGGTAAGTCCTCATACGCATAGTTTGAAATTAGTTCAGATCTGATCAAACCTTAAGTTAAAGTTGATAAACAGCAAGTTAACATGCACCGCGATGATCTACACGAAATTCGAGTCAAGTTTCATATAAAGTTTGTTTAAAACGAAGCTACGGTCTAGAAGATATGATCAAAACAAGTTAAGCATGGCAACGGTGCAAGATGCACCCAAACATCAAGCAAACATACTCCAGACATGTTAAAAAGATGATATTATGATTCTACCTGCAAAAACACATAAGTTTCATGTAGGGCACGCTCAAAACGGAGCAACGGACTAAAAGATACACCCGAAACAAGAAACAATGCAAAGCTGAAATTAACAGCCACATAGCAACTTGGAAGCAAGATTTATATACTCTACAGCACTCAAACATGGTGACAAGAAGCATGGACATGAATTAGACATATCCTACAGCAAACAACTCCATTGGAGAAACTCCATAGGTGGCATGGATCAACAGCAACAAGCTACAACATTTTGATCATGACACTAAAAATCTGACAGTAATATTTTATAGCAACTCGGGAGCAAGAATTAAATAAGCTACAGCAACCCAAATGAGCAAGTGAGGGCATGGATGGATAGACAACAACATATACAACAATGAATGATCAAAGGCCACCCCAAAACTAGCATGGATTTTCCTAGGACATCAAACAAACATAGCATCAAGATAAGACCGATTCCAGACTTAGTGAAATTTCACTAAGTGTTAAAACAGTAAAATTAGCATGGCATGTTTGCGAGCATGTTTAAGTCATCTTAAAGCATAACATGGCAAATGGTTTGCACCACAGCAAAGAACACATGATGGGGAATCTAAAACATATGAGCATGCGACATGGGGACAAACACATCAATAGCAACGAGCTCCTCAACTAGGCAACTCGTAACAAGTTACAAAACCTAACAGCCACTTGCACTTTTGCAACAGGGATAAACATGGCAATATGAACACTAACATGCATGCTATAGCAACCAACATGTAGAGCATCTCATGATGAACATTTTGGCATCGCATTTGCTTCATTTGGATAAACATGCACACGGTTATCACATCTCAAACATGGCATGAAAATAACAAGTGGCAGCAGTTTATATCAAGTAGCACTCTTGTCATGATGATTAAGACATCTAGATGGACTCAAACAAGCATGACACAATGGAACAAAACGTAGTACACATCACCACGATTATTTTGACATATCATATGCACAAATCGGACTAGCACACAAAAAGTTATAGACATTACAAAATTCCATCAGACAACAAAAAAATAACAAAACACTTAGCAAAAAAACAGAGGTGATCACCTCGCGGATCGGGTCCACGGCGGATCGGGTCGCGGGCGCGGGACCCGTTAGGGTTTTCGGACCCGCGGGGGCGCTCGGGCTGGATGTGGATCGGCCGATCCCGATCCGCGAAGACGGCGGCGCGATCTGAAGCGTGCAAGCGGCGGCTGGAGCCCTGGCCTCCAGCGACGGTGAGGGCGGTGCCGGTCGGCGAGGGGCCCGGCACCGGCGGCGACGGGGGCGGCCGAGGCGGCGCGGTCGCCCGCGGTGCGGAGGATGCAGCGTCGGCGATCCACGAGTGGCGGTGAAGAAACGGTCACCGGCGGCGAGGGAGACTCGGGCGCCGGCGGAGAATCCCCGTGGCGGCCGGCGGCGAGGCCCCGCGGTGGCCGGGGCTCCAGGAACGGAGGCGACGGTGAGGGCGGCGGAGAGGGCGCACAGGCCGGCGGAGGGCCCGATCCGGGCCGGCGGGCCCGGACGGCGGCGCGGGTGATGTGGAACGTCCCGACTGGCTGGGGGCGGCGGACGGACGCGTCCGGCTCGGTCCGGACGTGTCCGGCGGCGGAGGGAGCGGTGAAGCTAGGGTTTTTTGGATGAAAATGACAAGGGGGGACGTTTTTATAGGCACAAGGAGCTAGGAGACTCCAAAAGAGGAGCGGTTTTCGGCCATGCGATCACAATTCGACGACCAAGATGATGGGAAGGGTTGTGCTGGGTTGGTTGGCTGTTCTGGAGGGGTTCTTGGGCCTCGAAGAAGAGGTTCTTTTAGCCCACTAGGTTAACCGTTGGAGTACCAAACGAACTCCAAATGCGACGAAACATGACAGGCGGCCTACACGTACCAAAACAACATTGCACGACAAGTCTCACGTCATTCTGGAAATGTTACACGGCCACACACGAAAGAAGGACTCGGGGATGCCACGGGCATGTGTGAGAGTGTTGGAACTCGAAACGGACAACGGGAAGAGACTAGTGGGACCGGATGCAAGTGACAAGACAAATGCAATGCAATGCACATGACAACATGGCAAGGATGAAATGCACACACGCACACGACAAAACGAAGAACCCGAAAAGATAGAAGAACCCGGAAAGGAATTGATGAAGCCAAAGTTTATATATTGCCATACTGGGAAAGTGTTACATCTGGGGCATTACAAACTCTCCTCTACTACGAAAAGATCTCGTCCCGAGATCTAGGACTGGAAGAAGGAAGGATACTCGGAACAAAGGTGATCTTCTCGTTCCCACGTAGCTTCTCGGTCGGTATGGTGTGACCACTTAACTTTCAAGAACTTGATTGACTTGTTGCGGGTCTTGCGCTCAGTTTCTTCAAGGATAGCAACGGGGTGCTCTCGGTAAGACAAGTCTTGTTGAAGATCAATCTCCTCGAACGGAATGGTGCGTTCAGGTGTCTTGAAGCACTTGAGGAGTTGAGACACGTGAAACACATCATGAACATTAGCGGAGTTGGAAGGGAGCTCAAGTTGATAGGCTAGATCGCCTCTTTTGCCAAGGATCTTGAAAGGGCCCATGTATCTGGGAGCAAGCTTTCCTTTGATACCAAATCTTTGGGTGCCTTTCATAGGAGAAACACGGAGATAGACATGATCCCCAATGTTGAAAGCCAAATCACGATGCTTTCCGTCATAGTAGCTCTTCTGACGCGACTGAGCGGCCTTGAGATTCTCACGTATGACTTTGCACATTTCTTCGGCTTCTGAAATCAAGTCATTGCCAAGAAGTTGACATTCACCAGTCTCGGACCAGTTGAGAGGAGTACGACACTTTCTGCCATAGAGGATTTTAAACGGAGCTTTGCCGGCACTTGCTTGGAAGCTGTTGTTGTAAGAGAACTCGACAAACAGAAGACAATCTTCCGACTTCATGCCAAAAGAGATGACACAAGCTCTAAGCATGTCTTCTAGGATCTGGTTCACTCTTTCGACTTGACCACTAGTCTGAGGGTGAAACGCAGTGCTGAAACAGATCTTAGTGCCCATGGCTTTATGAAACGAGTCCCAGAACTTGGATGTGAACAAACTTCCACGGTATGAGGAGATAACTTGAGGAATGCCATGTAACAACACAATTCTGGAAGTGTACAACTCTGCCAGTTGAGCTGCATTGATGGATTCTTTGACTGGAAGGAAGTGAGCTACTTTGGTTAGCTTGTCAATCACCACAAAGATAGAATCATTCCCCTTCTTGGACTTGGGAAACCCAGTGACGAAATCCATTTCACTCTTCTACAGACATCACATTCATTCACGAATTGGGAAATCTCCCTTTTCATGCGAGTCCACCAGTAAGATTGCTTGAGGTCTTGGTACATCTTGGAACTTCCAGAATGAATCGAGAGGAGGGAGTCATGTGCTTCGTTCATTATGAGCTTCCTGAGATCACCCTTGGGAGCCACAAGTCTGTCCTCAAAGAACAAGGTATCTCTCTCATCAACGCAATAGCACTTGTATTTGGGAGTACCCTTTGCAATACCATGTTTCACTTTCTGCACCATAGCATCACTGAGTTGGGCCTCACGTATCTGATCTTCCAAGGTAGGTGCAACTTGAAGATTTGCAAGAAAGCCTTGCCGAACAACTTGGAGGTTGAGCTTCCTGAATGCTTCACAAAGCTCAGGCTGAAACGGCTTGATAAGGAGACTGTTGCAATATGCCTTTATGCTCAAGGCATCTGCAATGACATTGGCCTTGCCAGGTGTGTATTCGATGCTTGGATCATACTCTTGGATCATTTCAACCCAACGAGTCTAGCGAAGGTTCAGGTTCGTCTGTGTGAAGATGTACTTCAAGCTCTTGTGATCGGTGAAGATGTCGACTTTTCTGCCCAACAGAAGGTGTCTCCACGTGATCAAGGCGTGTACCACAGCTGCGAGCTCGAGATCATGTGTGGGGTAGTTCTTCTCACTTGGCTTCAATTGACGAGAAGTGTATGCCAAAATCTTCTTGTCCTGCATTAGCACACCACCAAGTCCTTGAACAGAAGCATCACAGAATACTTCGTAGGGCTTGGACTCATCTGGAGAAGTAAGAACCATAGCAGAGATGAGCATTTCTTTGAGAGTTTTGAATGCCACATCACAATCCGGAGACCAGTTGCACTTGACATTCTTCTGCATCAAGTTGGAGAGAGGTTTGGCAATCTTGGAGAAGTTCTCGATGAACCTTCTACAGTAGCTAGCAAGACCAAGAAAGCTTCGGAGTTGCTTGACGTTCTGAGGAGGTTCCCAGTTGACAATCGCTTCAACTTTCTCGGGGTTTATAGAAATACCGTCAGCAGAAATGATATGGCCCAGATACAAGACCTTATCGAGCCAGAATTCGCACTTGGAGAACTTGGCATAGAACTTATGTTCACGGAGTCTGTCGAGAACCAGACGGAGGTGCTTTTCATGATCCTCTTCATTCTTGGAGAATACCAAGATGTCATCCAGATACACAAGCACAAATTCGTTAGTGTAGGGGTTGAATATGTAGTGCATCATTCTCGAGAAGGTGGGTGGAGCATTAGCGAGGCCAAAAGACATGACTGTGTATTCATAGGAGTCGTAGCTTGTTCTGAATGCAGTCTTGTGAATATCTTCTTCACGAATGCGGATCTGGTGATAACCCATCGGGAGATCGAGCTTAGAGAACACTTTTGCTCCTTTGAGCTGTTCGAACAATCCATTGATGTTCGGGAGCGGATATTTGTTCTTTATTGTCTTCTTGTTCAATGGACGGTAATCAACGCAAAGGCGCTCCGTGCCATCCTTCTTCTTGACAAATAAGACACCACAGCCCCACGGAGAAGTGCTGGGCCTGATTAGACCCAAACGCTCTTGTTAATCAAGTTGTTTCTTCAACTCCTTCAACTCATCAGGGGAGAGCTTGTACGGACGCCGGCATGCTGGCTCAGTACCAGGCTCGAGTTCAATGACAAATTCAACTTGACGATGCGGAGGCATGCCTGGAAGCTCTTTAGGGAAAACATCTTCATATTCATTGACCACCGGAATTTGAGAGATGGCATTAATCTCGCCCTTGTCATTGAGAGAGAATAGCCTGATTGTGTTATCTCGAGAGGCGAAGATAATCACGTCTTCGTCGGAATGAGTAAGCTTGACTTCCTTATTTGCACAATCAATGTGAGCATCATGCTGAGAAAGCCAATCCATCCCAAGAATAAGATCAATGTCGGAGTTGCCGAGAACAACCGGAGAAGCCAGAAAGCGGTAATCACCCATGCGAATAGATACATCCGGAACATGCACCTGAGAGGACATTTGCAATCCATGAGAAATAATTCTCAAAGGCTTTGGCAACACTTGAGTGACGAAATCATGCTTGGCAACAAATGGTCTTGAAATGAAAGAAAGCGATGCACCCGAATCAAACAATACTTTAGCAGGTATAGAGTTAACTTGAAGTTTACCAAGTATCGCATCTGAAGAATTCTCTGATTGAGCTGCATTCATCAGATTCACTCTTGCAACCTTTGGATTATGCTTGACAATACCAGTGCTGACAGGTGGAGGAGGCGGAAGGCGCCTTGGGTTGGGGCACTTGTTAGCATAGTGACCCTTCTGGCCACACTTGTTGCAAATCACTTCTGAGAGAGGACGGTGATAAGGAGAACTTGACTTGGAAGCTTGAAAATGATTCATTGACTGATTTCTTGGGTTGGGTGGGTGGGAGAAACCACGGCCACCAGAATTCTTGTTGTTGTTGTTGTTGGGACCTCGGATCACTGGAGGAGGTGGAAGCCAAAACTTCTGTTGCTTTGCGACCACTTGAGAAGAAGAGGAGGAGTGAACAGCGTCTCTGATCCTGTTTTTGGAAGCTTACATCTTGAGCTGGGCTGCCTCTTGTTATAGAATTGATCAAACTCATCAGGCTCGAACAAGGTGAGAGCTAGTTGGAGTTCATCTTTCAGACCACCACGGAACTGATAGATCATGCTCTTGGCATCTGGGATGGCTTGCTTGGCATAGCGGGCAAGGTTCTAGAACTTGGCATTATATTGGTAGACAGTCATTGAGCCTTGCTTCAGGTTGCGGAATTGCTCACGCATACCCTCGATGACACTTGTTGGAATGTGGTGAGAACGAAAGTCCTTGCAGAAGTCATCCCAGGAGATTACACGCACTTCTCTGGAATCTTTGTACTGCTGCCACCAATCAGCTGCTTGGTCCTTGAGTTGGAAGGCTGCAAACTTCACATAGTCCTCAGGCCTTACGTTACTGCACTCGAAATGCTTCTTGATATCTGTTATCCAGTCTTCGGCATCTAGAGGGTCCACACAGTAACTGAATGCCTTCGGTTCGTTTGCTAGGAACTGGTTGAGCGTCGCAAAGTGAGGTTGGTTGAACAAGTTGCCTTGGCCTTGGTTCCCATGAGCACCCTGATTTGCTTGAATGTTCTGCATCATTTGCAAAAGCATCTGGGTGTTCTGGTTCGTCGCTTGCATAATTGCTCTCCAGGCCTCAGATGGAGGAGGAGGGGAAGGAGGACGATCAGGAACCTCTTCACCCTCTGAGTTAGCGTTGGGAACCCTTTTAGGAGCCATCCTGAATGAGATGGCAACTATTAGCCATTGATTGAGAAAATATATAAGCTGAATCAACGGCTAGAAATTGCAACATAGTCTTCACAAGAACATTCGAACAAGATGAACGAATGTAATCCATAGTTTAATAGTAACAACAATCTTCACGAGAAGCCACTTGGGAGAACAAAAGGTAAATAAAAAACAACAAGGAGCAGATAGAACAAATACAAGATATAAGCTTCGTTCGACATATTCGTGCTGAAAGCTTATGGAACGTGTTACAAAAGGTTTTTGCAATCACCGGATCAGCATAGCTAAGGACCCTTTAAGATGCAACCCCCGATCGGAACAACGGCCATAAAACTACTTCACTCAATGTAGAACCCCGAACTCCATATCATGTATTCGTTGGAAGAATGCCTATGAGCTACTAGATGAACCCACCTATTAATTTCCAAAAGTTTCCAGTTATGCAATCAGGTGTTGGGGATACAAGGGAAGCATCGCGCACTCACCTCTAATCCTACATCCAGCTGTATCCATCCTTCAATGCATAAACAGTTATTTCTGGAAACTGTCTACCTCGGACCTTCGAAACGCATCTACTATACAAGCTATGTCAATACTCCCGAACTACCTCCCCAGTACTGGGTAACGTCGGGGTTATCTTGTGTAACATCCCAAATTTTTAATTTGGAATGTTATACATAGATCATATTGCATTGTATGCTTTTGCATTTTTGTTTGTGGCGTTCCTCGAAATTCTACGCAACTCAAGGACCTACGGAGAGAGTTGGGAATTCTACCGTTTTCGTATTTGAGTTCGCTCGAATACCGGTACGAGGACTGTGTGATTCTAATTATTTTTCTCTCCTAAAAATATTTCTAAATACAAATATGAGCGGAGATAATATGACTTCTCCAAAATAACAGAAATATTGGAGGAAAAATGTTAAAATCACTTTTGGTATTTTTCTGGATTTATTTGCGATTTTATTTGCATAGGAAAAATGCGTGTTTTTCAAAATTGCATTTAGGTCCGGGAAAATGTTCATTTTGTCCTAAATATTATTGAGGACGGTGAAAATTTATTTTGGGATTTTTCAAGTCCGTTTAGTATTTCTTTGGTTAGTTTTTCCACGCCGAGACTCTTTTAAAAAAAAGAAGAGGCAACCGACTTAGAGTCGTGTTGGCCCAGGACTTCGGGCTTTATAAGCCACCACCCCGGCCCGTTAACGCCCAAGCCTCCCGCAGCCGCCCCGCCCTGCCCTAGCGCCGCCGCCGCCGCTTCGCCGCGCCGCCGCCGTTCTCCGCGTCGCCGCCCGCCGCTCGCCGCGCCGCCGCCCGCCGCGCCGCCGCCGCCGCCCTCCCGCAGCCGCGCAGCCGCCCCGCAGCCGCCGGATCGCTGGACCGCCGCCGCCGGACCGCCGTCTCGCCGGAGTTCGTCGTTATGAGTTAGTTGTCGGTTTTTTCTTAAAAACCGATCAGTTTTTCGTAAACCCTAGATTCGTTTTTTTTTAGGTTTAGATCGGTTCGGTTTTTCTTTAGTTTAGCTATTTAGCGGACGTTCGTCCGTACGTTCGTGTTAATGAACGTTTTTTGTCCAATAGCCGCAGACAGCGAACGTTCGTTCGTTAGCCTGTTCGTTAGTTTTCTTTTTCGGGGAATTTATCCGCGGTTATTCCGATCGTGATTTCTGCCCTGATCTTGTTTTCCGTTTTTCTTTTCGCTCAAGAGTCGGAATCAGGTGATTCAAAATCCCAGATCTTCGTCTCGATGCCCTCTTTACGTTTAACCAACTTGAACAAAGTTTTGGCTACTGTAAAATTTGACTTTAGGCCAATTAGCAAACCGGAGCTCGTTTCTTTCACAATTTGAGTTTCGTTGCTTCTTTCGAGTTGATTCTTTTTGCAAACCGGAGTTCTTAAGTTGAACTTTCTGGTTAGATCTGATCTTTTGGAGTTTTGTTTGCGCATCTTGCTTGATTGCTTATGTATGCTATTGTTTGCTTGCGATAGAATACCCGGACTGTGAAGCGTGCTACTACAAGTCTCTAGGTTTTGCGAATCATCAACAAGGCAAGTAACACTTTGATCATAACTTTATTACCCAGTTTTTATGCATTAGATCAAACCCTCACACATTGCATGAGTAGGATCTCTTAATTTGTGGGACTGGGAAGTAGATTGAGGTAGAACCTATTACCTGCATTATTTTCAAAACCTTGGGAGTTACTTCTACGTTTGCTTAGGTTGCTATGCTATGCTCGTAGATGTAGTTTGGGTTTGAGTGAAATCCATGACAGATGTGAGTTGTTAATTAAGGATTCAACTTAAGGTGGCTACTTGAATACACATCTGGGTGGATTGGTTGCAGGGCACCCGGAGAATCCAGTGTTGTCCTAGGAAATCCTGGGGTTGCGTGTGATTTTTCCTATGGAATGCCACCCAGGCTCAAAGGAGTCATAAAACTATTCATGCTAGAAACTTCCGTGTGCAGCCACATGCCAATATGGGCTCTGGCATTGTTGAGTAAGTTGTGGGAAACCTTTCCGTGATGGGCTAGCAGATGTAGCGGGATTGTAGGTGTACCGGCCTATCTATCCAGTTAAGCGGACCTCTTCGGAAAGACTGTGTCTCGGTCATCCGTTTCTCAAACACTATGTAGTGCGAGAAACCAAACGGAGGCGATCGAGTCTTGTGGGGAAAAGTGCACAAACCTCTGCAGAGTGTACAAACTGATCATGATTAGCCGTGTCCCCGGTTATGGACATCTTGAGTATCTGGTACTTGAATTATTGGTTGATCTCATCACTCTATAATTTAATTTGTTGGGTTAATGATGAACTTTTAATTTGGGATTGAGTTGGAGGTACCTTCTCAATGATTTTCAACCAACAAGATAGTTAAAATAATATGTATTCCTTTTTTGTAGGGAAAAATTGGCTTTACGCAAAAACTTAACCATAGAGCCTCCACCAGCCAAATATGCATGTAGTATAGCCTTTATTCTGTTACTTGCAAATACTTGTGTTATCTTGCCAGCATATTCCATGTGCTGACCCGTTTTCGGGCTGCAACATATTACGTTGCAGACTTTTCAGACGAGGAATAAGATGTGCTAGGTCGTTTCTCATGCACTCAGCTATGCCGTTGGATTTGATGGACTCACTTATCTTCCAAGCCTTTCGCTGTTATTTTGTTAGATGGCGTTAAGCCATGGATTTTGTAATAAGTTCTCATTGGAGACATTCGATGTAAGAAGTGTGTGATTGACACTCTGTTATAAATCCTTCAAGTACTGTGTGTGTCAGCATTACCGATCCAGGGATGAGACAGAACACAGAGACTTCGGTTCATTCGGATCGTGGTCGCTACAAAGATGGTATCAGAGCACACGCTGACTATAGGACACGACCACTAAGACAGACCCTAGATCACTCTTCTCTACTCATTTCTGACTTCTCTCCATTTTCTACTTATTTAGGATGGTGGACCCAAGGAACAAGTTCACTCAACCAGATGAAGACACACTATTTGGACGACACTTGAAGGAAGTCTCTAGGTACCTGAACATAGGAATACCAAGCTTTACCGGGACTTACACCGCCACTTTACCGGAGGAGCGATGGAGCATTCAAGTTCAAATTCCCGGAAGAACCTTCGCACCATTCACTGAGCCAATAGAGTTTTCTTTTGATGCGCCAACCTGGAGCCTAGGAAAGAGCATGGCCGCCCACATCGCAATGGGAAGGATCGGAGAAGTCTACAAGCAGGAGCTGAAGGACACCATCTACCAGATTTGTGGACGCCGAGATGAGAATTGGGATAAGATCAGCACCCGGAAGGATAGGTCCATTGCAGCATTCATCCAGGAGTTGAACCAGCACATTCGATGACAGGAGCACCAGATGTGCGCTGGGATGATATAATTGAAAAAGGCACTAAACAGGAATTTGGAACTAGAAGAAGAACTTAAGTCTACTCGTGACGGATACGAGGAGGAGATGTTGATACTAGTGGAGAAGAATGATGACTTGACACGGAAGTTAGGGATACTCACGGGAGAAGAAGACGAGGAAGAAGAACCCAAGGAGATTCCACCCGAAGATTACATTATCATCGACGGCACGGATTCAGAGCCCGATGATAGTAAAGACGAAGACTATGAAGATGAAGCTGGAGCAGACATCATGGAATCGTCCGCCGATCAATTTTTTTAGATGACCACCCTGTGACTACTAGTTTACCCCCATATACTAGTTTTAGAGCACTTTTGTAAACGTTAGTTAGATTTGTAAGATCTTGCTTGAAATTGATTGGTGTGATATGATTGTGTTTGTCTCATGTGCATATGGGTAGTGATTTTCCCTTAGACCTCAATTCTATTCTAATGTCTTCCCTCTACACCTATCAGATGCCTCCAAGACGTGAGCCCAGATTTGAGTTTCCCGTTGAGCTTACCCAGTTGATCCAGCAGCAGAACACGTTGATGCAACTTCTTGTCCAGAACACTCAGAACAACCAGAACAACAACAACAACAACCCTCCACCACCACCACCCGTGGACAACCTGACACGTTTCTTAAGGTTGCAACCACCCGTGTTTGCTAGCAGCACCGAACCAATAGTGGCTAATGACTGGCTACGCAAGATTGGAAGGGATTTGACCACCGCCAATTGCTCGGATGCTGAGAAGGTGCGATTTGCCGCACACCAGTTGTCTGGACCAGCCGCAGCATGGTGGGAGAACTACACAGCCACTTTCCCTATAGCCAATGTCACCTAGGAGCAGTTACAGCAAGCTTTCCGTACTGCCCATGTCTCAACTGGAGCTATGAGCATGAAGAAGCGGGAGTTCCGCAACTTGCGCCAAGGAAACCGTACTGTGGCACAATACATGGATGAGTTTAGTACCCTATCTTGTTATGCCCCAGATGATTTGGCCACAGATGCCGCAAAGCAGGATAGATTTATGGAAGGGCTAAATGATGAGATGAGCGTACAGTTGATGGTGGCAACTTTCAACAACTACCAGGAGTTGGTAGATAAAGCGCTTATGATTGAAGGGAAGCACCAGTAGATTGAAAGTCACAAAAGGAAGTATGGACAATGAAGGAATAATTCTGGAGCCCAGCAGAAGCCCCGATTCACTCCAAATTCGCGAGGATACACCCACAACCATGGAATTCCCCACAACCACAATGGCCCTAGGAATGGAAATGGGAATGGAGCAAGTAGTTACCAGAGCCGCCCTACCCCGTCCACACCCGCTAAGAAGGATTTTATCCATATCACTTGTTTCAAGTGCGGGAAGAATGGACACTATGCCACGGACTGCCCTGAAGCTAAGAATGGGAACGGCAATGGAAGCACCGGGAAGAAGCCCAACCCATTCAACAAAGGACAAGTGAACCACGTGACTGTGGAGGATGTAGAAGAGCAACCAGATGTTGTTGTCGGTAAGTTTTTGGTTAAGACATTTACCGCAACAGTTCTTTTCGATACTGGTGCATCGCATTCATACATTTCAAGGGGATTCGTGAATAGACATAGGATGTCCACCCGAGTTCTTAAGACCCCCATGTTAGTAAGTTCACCAGGAGCAGAGTATATGGCACACCAAGGATGTTTTCAGACGCCATTAACCATAGGACGCCACACTTTCCCCTCTGACCTAATAGTCCTGGAGTCACAAGGATTGGATGTGATATTAGGTATGGATTGGCTATAGAAGTATGGAGGTAACATCGATTGTGCCAGTAAATCTATTTTGCTCACCACCCCGGGGGGGAAAAGGATTAAGTATGTATCTAGGCATTCACCTATAAGGACCCAAGTACATTCACTCACGGGAGTTGTTCGGGAGGAAGTGCCAGTAGTAAAGGATTATCCGGATGTGTTTCCAGAGGAGTTACCTGTAATGCCCAGGATGGGACTATACCTCCTACGTGTCGAGGAACGACTTAAAGGTATAAGCCCATTCTGGAATGATCTCATGTTTGGTATCTTTGCACGACTCATGTAAAAGAGGGATTAAATTGCAAAAGGAGATAGTTGGCTTACACCCGCCACTTCACACAATACATTACATAAGCAAAACATCATTCAAAACATCACAACCCGACTACGGGCGAAGATACAAAAGAAAGATACCAAAAACAACATAAAGCTACAGGACAGAATCGCCCTAGTAGAAACCACTACTGATCGTCGAAAATGTCACAAGCATACGGACACTCTCTTCATCGAGCTCCCAGTGAAGTATTGATCCTTCTCCTGCATCATTCTTGGCTGAACCTGCATCTGGTGTTGTAGTAACTGTGAGCCACGAGGACTCAGCAATACCATAACCATGGGTATCAAGACTAGCAAAGCTTTGAGGGTAGGTAGAGGTAAGGTGGTGAGGTTGCAGCAGCGGCTAAGCATAATATGGTGGCTAGCTTACGAGTACAAGAATAAGATGAGCATCTTCGCTAACGGTCGCAACTAGTAGTGATCGCTAAAGATCCTGAACTAACTACGAGTCATACATAACCCCACCATGTTCTCTTCTCAAAGTGAAAAGGGACAGTCACGGTTACTCACACAGTTGTGTGTTTTACTTCGGATCCTATGTCAAGTTTTCTACAACCGGACATTAACAAATTCCAATCTGCCACATAACCGCGGGCACGACTTTCGAAAGATTATAACCCTGCAGGGATGTCCCAACTTAGCCCATCACAAGCTCTCACGATTAGCTGAAGTGATAAATATAATATCATCACCCCTTATCTTAGGGAAATCCGATCAGGCTCGGCATCCCGGTGCACAAGACATTTGGACAATGGTAAAACAAGTCCAACAAGACCTCCCGGCGTGCCGACACCCTGATAGTAGCCGCGCGTATCTCGTCTCAGGCCACATCCGGATGGGTGATGCTACAGGTAAAACCAATCCTCGAGTTTCCCCGTGGTGGCCCCGCAGGACCCCCGTTTGGGACCAACACCATCAGCACTGGCCCCCCCTATTATGTAGAATTAAGAACCCGGGGACATGACCCCCTATGCAATTAATTAATTATATTTTTGTTATTATGAGCAAATTAAAACCAATGTTGGGCCTTGCTGGAGGAGTTTTATTCAAAGTCGAACTGTCAAGGGGTCCCCATCCACCCATCGTGTAAGGAACGCAAAATCAAGGAACATAATGTCGGTTTATCGGCGCCTAAGGTGGCATGAGTGGAACAAAACACCGAGCAAAAGGCCAAGCCTCCACCCATGCCTAGTATATAGGTGTGTTAATAATATATATAACATATTGTGATATTCCAACAACAAGTTCCCTCCTGGAACAATCTTCATCTGCACCTGCAACTAACAACGCTATAAGAGGGGCTGAGCAAGCGGGTAACATAGCCAAACAGTGGTTTTGCTCGGAAGGTTTCAAAGGTTAGAGGTTTCATGGAAACAAGGAGAGGCTGACATAAAAGATGGGTAGCGCGACATGTAACGATAGCATCGAGACAACTAAGCATGGAAATGGTAGTAAAGGTATCCAAGGGTATGATCATCTTGCCTGGGATTCCGCAAGGGAGAAGAACGGGTCCATGAAGTAGACGAAGAAGAAGCCTCACAACTCCGGAACGAAACCGAAGCTAACAAGAGAAGCAACCGGAAAGAAGCAAACAACACGGTAAACACACAAGCATTAACATGGCATACGATGCACATCCAAGTATGATGCATGTCGGGTTTAATTATGCATGGCATGGCAAAGTGCACAAACAAGTACTACAAGTTAAGTGGAGCTCAATATGCAACGAGTTGCATATTGACGAAACACCACATGTTATTTATTTAGTTGACTCTCGTTTATTTACAAGACAAGATTAAATGTTTGTTAACATGGCAAGAGGTGAAGCAAAACAACTACCTATTTAGACATTTTAAAAGAGGCCGAAAATAAAAACAACAATTCCGGAAAAATCCCCATGTACATGTTTAGTAATTTGAAGCAAACAACAATTCACACATTTTAAATGTTGTTAACATGATGCGGATGACATGATCAAGTTTATGCAATTTTTATTAAAAAGGGAACATGAAGAGATAAGGAGTATATGTCACCGTGGTGGAAAGAAAGGGTGCCACGGCAACGATCCGAAAATGATGCACGGCAACATCTCGGTTCCGGTAACTCGTTGAGAGACCGGTGCAAAAGATGATGGAGAGCGTGTCAAGCAAGAAGAAAGTGGGGAGATTCCGTCACCGGGTTCCCACGAGTCGGCGACGAGGCAACCGAGGAGCAGGACAAAAGACGATACGGGCACGATGCACACAAGGGAAACATCTCATACAACACATGCAAGCATTCAACCACGGGTCATCGTCTCGGGGTTATACCTTCGGAGCGTTCGTTCTCGAAGGGGTGCGAGTCGTCGCGGGACATAGTGGAAGTAGTCGTGGTACACGTTCGTAGAGGGAAGTAGTCATTCCGTTTTGGAGAGGTACTTGGCGAATCCCTCGTTTCCGGGGCGACGGTAGTCGTTCACGCTGGCGACGGTAGTGGAAGTAGTCAAACTTCGTTTCGTAGATGTACTTGACGGTTCCGATGGCTCCGGGCATAGTGGTACTTGGGGTCATCGGACTTGCCAGTCTCGATTCTCGCGACGTTAGGGGTACACGTTGTCGGTCCGATCTCAGTGTAGATGTACACGACGTCGAGGTACTTGTCACAAGTCGGTTGTGTAGTCGTACTAGGCATCGGAGCAGAGTACTTGGCGATCCAAAATGGAGCATCACAACAGGCATCCAGCCTTGCCAGACTTGGTAAGGACCAACCGAAACACCACAAGGCCGACTTGGCGTCAATAACAGCAGGATCCTCCATGATTCGGGCTGGAGATGGCTGGAGTGATGGTGCGGGTGTCAGCGCGAGGACGGAGTCCTGGTGGAGCTCGGCGGCGGTGGAGCAACATGGGAGGCGCGGCCATGGCGAGGCGGCAGCGCCGGGATGGGGACTTGGCGGCGACTTGCTGTGGTCGAGGCCGAACGACGGGAGGAGGAGGCGAGGTGCTGACAAGGCCCTGGGTGCGGCAGCGCACGAGGTCGGGCGTCGAGGGTGGCCGGCGCGAGACGAAGCAGGGCGCAGGGCCATGGCGCTGGCAGGAGCGCGTCCACGCGAGGGAGAGGCCACGGCGCGCGGCGGGCTTCAGCGGCGGAGGCTGGCCTGCGCGGGGAGGGAGGCCGGGCGCGTCGGGGCCGCGACCTTGGCGAGGAGGCAGGGCGGCCGGCTGCTGGAGGCGCAGCTCCTGGCCGGCCCTGGAGGGGAGGAGGGGCGCGGGCGCTGTCGCCTTGAGACGGAGGGAAAGGGCGCTGGGGCTCGGCTCCTAGCGTCGAAGAGGAGCGGGGTCGATGCGCTGGGAGGGAGATGGGAACGAGGGAGACTGCGTCGCCCGAGGAAGAGGGAGCGCTTGAGGGAGAGAGCGAGAGATCGAGGGAAACGGGGGTCCTGGCGGCGCTGGCGAGGGAGGACGAGAGGAGTGGGAGAGAGCGATGGGGAGAGATGGGGTCGGGCTTAGGGTTAGGAGAGGACTGGAGAAGGTGACTGGGCCTAGGAGGGATGGTCATGAACGTCCTATTGGGCTGCTGGGAGGCCTAGAGGCCGGCGGCTGGTTCCTTCCCTTATCTGATTTTTAGCAGAAACCAAATAAGAGAAGAAAAGAATGAGGAGGGGGGTTTGGGAAAATGTTAGCACAAGAGGTTATTTTTCTCGGGCTCATAACAATAAGCGCGGTCCGAGAAATATAGAAAAGACAAGATCGAGATATAATTCAAACATATTTGAATTTAATTCAAATGGGTTTGAACTAAGACTTGATTTTTGAAGTGTCCAAAAATGCTCGGATATTTGGGGGAACCTCGATAAAACGGATAAGAATTTTAGACAAGGTTTGAGGCAAGGAAAAGAGAAAGAGAAGGCATGGGAAAAATATGCAAGTGTGTTGGTTAATTCCAAACAAATGGAATATTTATTATAATAGCTCCCTATATATTGGGAGGATATGTTTTAAAGAGAAATCACACTTCCCTCGATTTAAATGGACCGAAGCTCGACACGGTTTATTTAAGTTGAGATGCAAAGATTAAAGTCATGATGGCATGTTGACATGATGCAATGCAAAATAAATAACACAAGCACAAAAGAAACACACGGGAGAACCCGGAACATCTGGAATCTTCTGGGACGTCGGTCTTCGGGCGTCACATTACCTGGCATGCCACCGGATAGAGACATTGAGTTTTTGATAGAGTTATTGCCTGGCACCGGACCAATATCTAAGAGACCGTATCGGATGCCAACGAATGATCTGGAGGAGATCAAGAAGCAGATTAAGGAGTTGTTGGAGAAAGGATTTATTCATCGAAGTTCATCACCTTGGGGAGCCCCAGTGCTGTTGGTCGAGAAGAAGGATGGATCTTTAAGAATGGTCGTTGATTATCGTCCGCTGAATGAAGTGACTATTAAGAATAAGTACCCGCTGCCGATGATCAATGACTTGTTCGACCAACTCCAAGGAGCGAAAGTATTCTCCAAGATAGATCTACGATCTGGATACCACCAATTGAAGATCCGAGAGAAGGATATACCTAAGACAGCCTTCACCACACGGTACGGGCTATATGAGTAGACGGTTATGTCATTTGGATTGACTAACGCGCCTGTCTATTTCATGAGTATGATGAATAAGGTGTTCATGGAGTTCTTGGATAAGTTCATCGTGTTATTCATAGATGATTTCCTGATATACTCTAAGGATGAAGAAGAACATGCAGAGCATTTGCGTTTGGTATTGGAGAAGCTCGGAGAACATCAGTTATATGCCAAGTTTAGAAAATGCGAGTTTTGGTTGAAGGAAGTTGGATTCCTAGGGCATGTTATATCGGGAGAAGGAATAGCAGTAGACCCTGTCAAAGTGCAGGCAGTCACGGAGTGGTTGGCACCCACCTTGGTTTGAGAGAGCCACAGTTTTCTTGGACTCGCGGGATACTACCGGAGACTCATAGAAAATTTCTCCAAGATTGCAAAGCCAATGACGACATTGTTGAAGAAGGAGACAAACTTTGATTGGAATGAAGAATGTGAAGAAAGTTTCCAGGAGTTGAAGAAACGGTTGACGACAGCCCCAGTGCTGATATTGCCGGATATACACAATGATTTCCAAGTGTACTGCGATGATTCACACTTAGGACTTGGAGGTTGGAGGAGTACTTATGCAGGATGGAAGAGTTGTTTCCCATGCATCCCGTCAACTGCGCCCACACGAGTTGAATTACGCGACGCACGATCTGGAGTAAGCAGCTGTAGTGCATGCACTGAAAACCTGGAGACATTACCTTATTGGAAATCGCTGTGATGTGTACACGGCTCACAAGAGTTTGAAGTACATTTTCACATAGAAGGAGCTGAACCGCAGACAGAGGAGATGGTTGGAGCTTATAAAGGATTACGATATGAAGCTACACTATCACCAAGGAAAGGCCAACGTCGTGGCAGACGCTTTGAGCCGGAAGAGTTATGCAAATACCCTAGTAAAAGGGGGATTGCCACAGGAGTTAGTAGAACATCTCAGGGAGCTTCGTTTGGAGATAGTTCCTAGAGGTTTTGTTTCAACATTGGAAGTTCAGTCAACATTACTGGGAAGGATACGCGAAGCCCAGAAGGATGATAAGGAGATTGCCGAGATAAGGAAAAGGATGAGTGAAGGAAAAGCCAAGGGATTTCGTGAGGGCGAACACGACACCTTGTGGTTTGAGGATCGAATCTATGTGCCCAACGCCCCGGAGATAAGGAAGTTGATACTGCAGGAAGCACATGATTCGCCATACTCGATACACCCCGGAAACACCAAGATGTATTCGGATTTGAAGGAACGTTTCTGGTGGACAGGAATGAAGAAGGATATTGCCGAGTATGTAGCCTTATGTGATGTATGCCAGAGAGTAAAGGCAGAACATCAGAAGCCAGCAGGATTGTTACAGCCTATGTCGATACCCGAATGGAAGTGGGAGAAGCTTGGCATGGATTTTATCACCGGATTGCCCAGGACCAAAGCAGGATTTGATTCAATCTGGGTAGTAGTGGACCGTTTGACCAAGGTAGCCCATTTTATCCCCGTGAAAACCACATATACCAGTGCGAAGTTGGCCAAGATATACATGACCAGGATATTATGTCTGCATGGAGTTCAGAGGACCATTGTATCAGATAGAGGAACACAGTTCACCTCAAAGTTTTGTCATAAGCTACACCAAACTTTAGATACGAGGCTGGAATTCAGTACAGCTTTTCATCCGTAGACCGATGGACAGACCGAGAGAGTCAACCAGATCCTGGAGGATATGTTGAGAGCCTGTAGATTATGGATCTAGTTGGGACGACAATTTTCCCTACGCGGAGTTCTCATACAACAACAGTTACCAAGTCAGTTTGAAGATGGCACCGTTTGTGGCATTGTATGGAAGGAGATGCCGAACACCGTTAATGTGGGATGAAGTTGGAGACCGACAGTTGTTTGGACCAGACTTAATCAAAGAGTCTGAGGAGAAGGTGAAGTTGATTCGAGATAGATTGAAGGTAGCTCAGTCCAGGCAGAAGAGTTATGCAAACTCGAAGCGCAAGGAGATAGCCTATGAGATCGGAGATAGAGTGTACTTGAGAATATCGCCTCTGCGTGGAGTCAAACGTTTCAGAATTAAAGGAAATCTAGCCCCGAGATTTGTGGGACCTTACCGTGTTTTGGAACGCATGGGAGAGGTTGCCTATAAGTTGGAATTGCCCGAAGGATTGGCAGGAGTGCACGACCTGTTTCATGTTTTGCAGCTTAAGAAGTGCCATGCGGAAATGGCCGAAATCCCGCTTAGAGACATGGTACCCCTGGAAGCAATTCAGTGGGACAGTGATCTGACCTACGAGGAGAAGCCTATTAAGATCCTCGAATTTTTTAGCAGAGTTACCCGTAGTAAGGTTATCAAGTTTTGCAAAGTTCAGTGGAGTCACCACACCGAGGAAGAAGCCACCTGGGAACGAGAAGATGATCTACGCAAGGACCACCCACAACTGTTCTCTAGCCAAGCCGAATCTCGAGGGTGAGATTCATTCTAAGGGGGGTAGGTTTGTAACATCCCAAATTTTTAATTTGGAATGTTATACATAGATCATATTGCATTGCATGCTTTTTGCATTTTTGTTTGTGGCGTTCCTCGAAATTCTACGCAACTGAAGGACCTACGGAGAGAGTTGGGAATTCTACCATTTTCGTATTTGAGTTCGCTCGAATACCGTTACGAGGACAGTGTGATTCTAATTATTTTTCTCTCCTAAAAATATTTCTAAATACAAATATGAGCGGAGATAATATGACTTCTCCAAAATAACAGAAATATTGGAGGAAAAATGTTAAAATCACTTTTGGTATTTTTCTGGATTTATTTGCGATTTTATTTGCATAGGAAAAATGCGCGTTTTCAAAATTGCATTTAGGTCCGGGAAAAATGTTCACTTTGTCCTAAATATTATTAGAGGACGGCGAAAATTTATTTCGGGTTTTTTGGAGTCCGTTTAGTATTTCTTTCGTTAGTTTTTCTGCGCAGCGACTCTTTTAAAAAAAGGCAACCGACTTAGAGTCGTGTTGGCCCAGGACTTCGGGCTTTATAAGCCAACGCCCCGGCCCGTTAACGGCCCAGCCTCCCGCAGCTGCCCCGCCCTGCCCTAGTGCCGCCGCCGCCGTTTCGCCGCGCCGCCGCCCGCCGCTCGTCGCGCCGCCGCCGTTCGCCGCGCCGCCGCCCTCCCGCAGCCGCCGGACCGCCGCCACCGGACCGTCGTCTCGCCGGAGTTCGTCGTTACGACGTAGTTGTCGGTTTTTTCTTAAAAACCGATCGGTTTTTCGTAAACCCTAGATTCGTTTTTTTAAGGTTTAGATCGGTTCGGTTTTTCTTCGGTTTAGCTATTTAGCGGACGTTCGTCCGTACGTTCGTTTTAACGAACGCTTTTCGTCCGTTAGCCGTAGACAGCGAACGTTCGTTCGTTAGCCTGTTCGTCAGTTTTCTTTTTCGGGGTATTTATCCGCGGTTATTCCGATCGCGATTTCTGCCCTGATCTTGTTTTTCGTTTTTCTTTTCGCTCGAGAGTCGGAATCAGGTGATTCAAAATCCCAGATCTTCGTCTCGATGCCCTGTTTACGTTTAACCAACTTGAACAAAGTTTTGGCTACTGTAAAATTTGACTTTAGGCCAATTAGAAAACCGGAGCTCGTTTCTTTCGCAGTTTGAGTTTCGTTGCTTCTTTCGAGTTGATTCTTTTTGCAAACCGGAGTTCTTAAGTTGAACTTTCTGGTTAGATCTAATCTTTTGGAGTTTTGTTTGTGCATCTTGCTTGATTGCTTATGTATGCTATTATTTGCTTGCGATAGAATACCCGGACTGTGAAGCGTGCTACTACGAGTCTCTAGGTTTTGCGAATCGTCAGCAAGGCAAGTAACACTTTGATCATACCTTTCATTACCCAGTATGCATTAGATCAAACCCTCACACATTGCATGAGTAGGATCTCTTAATATCTGGGACTGGGAAGTAGATTGAGGTAGAACCTATTACCTGCATTATTATCAAACCCTTGGGAGTTACTTCTACGTTTGCTTAGGTTGCTATGCTATGCTCGTAGACGTGGTTTGGGGTTGAGTGAAATCCATGATAGATGTGAGTTGTTAATTAAGGATTCAACTTAAGGTGGCTACTTGAATACACATCTGGGTGGATTGGTTGCAGGGCACCTGGAGAATCCAGTGTTGTCCTAGGAAATCTCGGGGTTCCGTGTGATTTTTCCTATGGAATGCCACCCAGGCTCAAAGGGATCATAAAACTATTCATGCTAGAAACTTCCGTGTGCAGTCACATGCCAATATGGGCTCTGGCATAGTTGAGTAAGTTGTGGGAAACCTTTCCGTGATGGGCTAGCTGATGTAGAGGGATTGTAGGTGTACCGGCCTTTCTATCCGGTTAAGGGGACCTCATCGGAAAGACTGTGTCTCGGTCATCCGTTTCTCAAACACCATGTAGTGCGAGAAACCAAACGGAGGAAATCGAGTCTTGTGGGGAAAAGTGCACAAACCTCTGCAGAGTGTACAAACTGATCATGATTAGCCGTGTCCCCGGTTATGGACATCTTGAGTATCTGGTACTTAAATTATAGGTTGATCTCATCACTCTATAATTTAATTTGTTGGGTTAATGATGAACTTTTAATTTGGGATTGAGTTGGAGGTACCTTCTCAATGATTTTCAACCAACACGATAGTTAAAATAAAATTTATTCCTTTGTTGTAGGGAAAAATTGGCTTTACGCGAAAACTTAACCATAGAGCCTCCACCAGCCAAATATGCATGTAGTATAGCCTTTATTATGTTACTTGCAAATACTTGTGTTATCTTGCCAGCATATTCCATGTGCTGACCCGTTTTCGGGCTGCAACATATTACGTTGCAGACTTTTCAGACGAGGACTAAGACGTGCTAGGTCGTTTGTCATGCACTCAGCTATGCCATTGGAGTTGATGGAGTCACTTATCTTCCAAGCCTTCTGTTGTTATTTTGTTAGATGGCCTTAAGCCATGGATTTTGTAATAAGTTCTCATTGGAGACATTGGATGTAATAAGTGTGTGATTGCCACTCTATTATAAATCCTTCAAGTACTGTGTGTGTCAGCATTACCGATCCAGGGATGACACAGAACATAGAGACTTCGTTCCATTCGGATCGTGGTCGCTACATCTTGCCACTAACCGCATAGGAGAGTTTTCGATGTCGGCCGTCTTAAGTATTCCAGAACTGATGCGATATATTTGTGATGACAACACCTCGGAGCTCAACTCCCCGAGACACTGCCACAACCCCTAAATGACAGGAGGCATCGAGAACAATGTTCTCGTCACAAAGACATCGAAACAATCCAAACAATACTCGCGAGATTCCTAAAAAAATTGTGAAATTTTGAGAGTATAAGAGACAAGAGTAATCGTCAGGAGTCCTCACCAGAGTAAAAAGAGATGAGGAGCAAAAGAAATCCTACTCTCCGATATATATATATAGGACTCAAAACATTTTAAGTGTGTGCCTAGACTCATCCGTCAACGATTCGATCAATCAGTGGGGGCTTCTAGGTCGGAGAAGGCTCTAAATACCAACTTGTAATGCCCAGGATGGGACTATACCTCCTACGTGTCGAGGCACGACTTAAAGGTATAAGCCCATTCTGGAATGATCTCAAGTTCGGTATCTTTGCACGACTCATGTAAAAATAGGGATGAAATTGCAAAAGGATAGTTGGCTTACACTCGCCACGTCACACAATTCATTACATAAGCAAATCATCATCCAAATAAAATCACAACCTGACTACGGGTGAAGATCGAAATGAAAGATACCAAATACATAAAGCCACAGGTTCGAATCGCCCCTAGTAGAAACCACTACTGATCATCGGGATAGTGCACATAGTATCGGCTACGTTCTTCATCGTACTCCCAGTACAGCTCTGTGCCGTCACCTGAGTAGTTCACCATGGTACCTGCATCTGGTGTGGTGTAGAATCTGTGAGCCACGGAGAACTCAGCAATCCCGTTCCCGGGTAGCAAAACTATCTAAGCCTTGGGTGTGGAACAAGGCTGAAGAAAGATAAAAGGTTGCCGCTGCACTAGCACTAGCTTATGTGTTTAGAGCGAGAAGAGAAGTGCCACGAGCGGCAAAGTGATCACGAAGTGATCATAACTAAGCACGTCAATCATAACCCCACCATGTTGACTTCCCGAACCCCTTGCGGAAAATGACTGTCACGGTTACTCACGCTGGAAGTGTGTTCAGAACATGGTGTCAAGTTTTCTACAACCGGATATTAGCAAATTCCCATCTGCCACATAACCGCGGGCACGGCTTTCAAAAGTTCAAAACCCTGCAGGGGTGTTCCAACTTGGCCCATTACAAGCCCACAATCCGCGGAGTCGCAACTCCAAGGTGGGAAGGCCCGAGTATCCTCGGAATCTCGTGCTCAAGATACTCCGACTAAGGTAAGACTAATCCAGCAAATCCTCCCGGCGTGCCGACACCCTGATAGTAGCCGCACGTATCTCGTCTCAGGCCACGACCGGATGAGCAATACGCACAGATACCGAAGACCCCAATGAACTAGGTGGCACCGCAAGTGGCTCTAGTTTGGACCAACATTCAAATCGAGCACTGGCCCAGGGGGTTGATTAATTAATCCTCGGGTTAATTACTCCCTTGGAAATTTTTTAGTTGTTAGGCAAATGGAGTACCAATGTTGGGACTTGCTAGAAAAACCTTAGCGCTAAGCGGTTTATCGAGGGGGCCCCATAACCCCAACCGTGTGAGGAACGCAAAATCAAGGAACATAACACCGGTTTATACGGTTCCTAGGGCGGCATGAGTGGAACAAATCACCAAGCAATAGGCTTATCCTTCCACCCATTACCAATATATAGATGATTTCATTTAATAGATATTTAGTGTGATATCCCAACAAGCTTCAACATGAAGCAAGAATCTTCAAATCCTCTCCTGCAACTAGCAATGTTATAAGACGGGCTGAGCGAAGCCTACGTAGCCAATCAAAGGTTTGTATAGGTTGGGTGGTTAGACAGATTCATGGTTACAATAGGAGGCTGACAAACAAACATGGGCATCGAGGCAATAAGCTAAGGAGCGAAACTTCTAGAAATAGGCAAAGATAGTAATGATATCTGGGTCAGGTCATCTTGCCTGTCGAGTCGTTGATGGGATCGTAAGACGGCTCCTTGTACTCAACCTCGATAGTAACCTCGTTGTCGTTCTCGGGCTCGGCTTCCGGATCTATTCAACACAGGAACACACGAGGCACGAAATCAAACAAGGTGCAATGCACAATCTATAGGATGCACGTATGATGCATTTAGGATGCACTGCAGAAGCACTAAGGATGCATAACATGACAACATAAGAAGCACACCAGAACAACACAAGAACAAGACAATATGCTCAAGCAAGTAGGAAGCAAGACAAGTCTATTTAGGATGCAAAACATGGCAAGGTAGGAAGCACAGAGAAACAACATAAGAACAACAAGTTTAAATGAGGCCGGAAACTACTTGAGACAAAACCGGTAAGTCCTCATATGCATAGTTTGAAATTAGTTCAGATCTGATCAAACCTTAAGTTAAAGTTGATAAACAGCAAGTTAACATGCACCATGATGATCTACACGAAATTCGAGTCAAGTTTCATATAAAGTTTGTTTAAAACGGAGCTACGGTCTAGAAGATATGATCAAAACAAGTTAAGCATGGCAACGGTGCAAGATGCACCCAAACATCAAGCAAACATACCCAAACATGTTAAAAAGATGATATTATGACTCTACCTGCAAAAACACATAAGTTTCATGTAGGGCACGCTCAAAACGGAGCAACGGACTAAAAGATACACCCGAAACAAGAAACAAAACAAAGCTGAAATTAACAGCCACATAGCAACTTGGAAGCAAGATTTATATACTCTACAGCACTCAAACATGGTGACAATAAGCATGGACATGAATTAGACATATCCTACAGCAAACAACTCCATTGGAGCAACTCCATAGGAGGCATGGATCAACAGCAACAAGCTACAACATATTGACCATGACACTAAAAATCTGACAGTAATATTTTATAGCAACTCGGGAGCAAGAATTAAATAAGCTACAGCAACCCAAATGAGCAAGTGAGGGCATGGATGCATAGACAACAACATATACAACAAGGAATGATCAAAGGCCACCCCAAAACTAACATGGATTTGCCTAGGACATCAAACAAACATAGCATCAAGATAAGACAGATTCCAGACTTAGTGAAATTTCACTAAGTGTTAAAACAGTAACATTAGAATGGCATGTTTGTGAGCATGTTTAAGTCATCTTAAGGCATAACATGGCAAATGGTTTGCACCACAGCAAATAACACATGATGGGGAATCTAAATCATATGAGCATACGACATGAGGACAAACACATCAATAGCAACGAGCTCCTCAACTAGGCATCTCGTAACAAGTTACAAAAGCTAACAACCACTTGCTTTTGCAACAGGGATAAACATGGCAGTATGAACTCTAACATGCATGCTATAGCAACCAACATGTAGAGCATCTCATGATGAACATTTTGGCATCTCATTTGCTTCATTTGGATAAACATGCACCAAGTTATCACATCTCAAACATGGCATGAAAATAACAAGTAGCAGCAGTATATATCAAGTAGCACTCTTGTCATGAAGATTAAGACATCTAGATGGACTCAAACAAGCATGACACAATTGAACAAAACGTAGTACACATCACCACGATGATTTTGACATATCATATGCACAAATCGGACTAGCACACTAAAAGTTATAGACATTACAAAATGCCATCAGACAACAAAAAAATAACAAAATACTTAGCAAAAAAACAGAGGTGATCACCTCACGGATCGGGTCCACGGCAGATCGGGTTGCGGGCGCGGAACGGGTTGCGGGCGCGGGACCCGTTAGGGTTTTCGGACCCGCGGGGGCGCTCGGGCTGGATCTGGATCGGCCGTTCCGATCGGCGGAGACGGCGGCGCGATCTAAAGCGGGCCGGCGGCGGCTGGAGCCCTGGCCTCCGGCGATGGTGAGGGCGGTGCCGGCCGGCGAGGGGCCCGGCACCGGCGGCGACGGGGGCGGCTGAGGCGGCGCGGTTGCCCGCGGTGCGGAGGATGCGGCGTCGGCGATCCACGGGCGGCGGCGAAGAAACGGGCACCTGCGGCGAGGGAGGCTCGGGCGGCGGCGGAGAATCCCTGTGGCGGCCGGTGGTGAGGCCCCACAGCGGCGGGCGGCGGCCGGGGCACCGGGAACGGAGGCGACGGTGAGGGTGGCGGAGGGGGCGCGCGGGCTGGCGGAGGGCCCGATCCGGGCCGGCGGGCCCGGACGGCGGCGCAGGTGACGTGGCACGTCCCGACTGGCTGGGGACGGCGGACGGACGCGTCCGGCTCGGTCCGGACGTGTCCGGCGGCGGAGGGAGCGGTGGAGCTAGGGTTTTTTTCGACGAAAATGACAAGGGGGGACGTTTTTATAGGCACAAGGAGCTAGGAGACTCCAAAAGAGGAGCGGTTTTCGGCCACGCGATCACAACTCGACGACCGAGATGATGGGAAGGGTTGTGCTGGGTTGGTGGGCTGTTGTGGAGGGGATCTTGGGCCTCAAAGAAGAGGTTCTTTTAGCCCACTAGGTTAACCATTGGAGTACCAAACGAACTCCAAACGTGACGAAACTTGACAGGCAGCCTACACGTACCAAAACAACATCGCACAACAAGTATCACGTCATTCCGGAAACGTTACACGGACACACACGAAAGAAGGACTCGGGGATGCCACGGGCACGTGTGAGAGCGTCGGAACTCGAAACGGACAACGGGAAGAGACGAGTGGGACCGGATGCAAGTGACAACACAAATGCAATGCAATGCACATGACAACATGACATGGATGAAATGCACACACGCATACGACAAAACGAAGAACCCGAAATGAAAGAAGAACCCGGAAAGTAATTGATGAAGCCAAAGTTTATATATTGCCATATTGGGAAAGTGTTAAATCTGGGGCATTACAGTTGGAGACGTATCAAACATCCCCAAGCTTAATTCCTGCTCGTCCTCAAGTAGGTAAATGATAAAAACGGAATTTTTGATGTGGAATGCTAACCAACATAGTTTTTCAATGTAATTATCTTAATTGTGGCATGAATATTCAGATCTGAAAGATTCAAGATAAAAGTCTATATTGACATAAGAAATAATAATACTTCAAGCATACTAACAAAGTAATCATGTCTTCTCAAAATACTTTAGCTAAAGAAAGTTATCACTACAAAATCATATAGTCTGGCTATGCTCCCTGTTCATCACACAAAATATTCATATCATGCACATCCCCGATTTCAGCCAAGCATTTGTTTTCATACTCTCTACTTTCAAACCTTTCAACTTTCACGCAATACATGAGCGTGAGCCATGGACATAGCACTATGGGTGCAATAGAGAGGTGGTTGTAGGGAAGACAAAAAGGAGGGACATAGTCTCACATCGACTAGGCGTATCAACGGGCTATGGAGATGCCCATCAATAGATATCAATATGAGTGAGTAGGGATTGCCATGCAACAGATGCACCAGAGCTAAATATGTATGGAAGCTCAACAAAAGAAACTAGTGGGTGTGCATCCAACTTGCTTGCTCACGAAGACCTAGGGCTTTTGAGGAAGCCCATCGTTGGAATATACGAGCCAAGTTCTATAACGAAAACTCCCACTAGTATAAAAAGTGACTAAGCATGAGACTCTCTACAATGAAGAACATGGTGCTACTTTGAAGCACAAGTGTGGAAAAGATAGTAGCAATTGTCCCTTTTTCTTTCCTTTTTTTTCTTTATTTTGGGCATTTCTTTTTTTCTTTGGACTTTCTTTTTTTTCTCCTTTTTTTGTGGAGGGGCTTTATTGATTTAGCCTTTCCTCCCATGGGACAATGCTCTAATAATGATGATCATCACACTTTCATTACAACTCGATATTACAACTCGATACTACAACAAAGTATGACTCTATATGAATGCCTCCGGTGGTGTACCGGGATGTGCAATGAAACAAGAGTGACATGTATGAAAAATTATGCATGGTGGCCTTGCCACAAATATGATGTCAACTACATGATCATGCATGGCAATATGACAATATGATGCGTGTCATATGAACGGAACGGTGGAAAGTTGCATGGCAATATATCTCGGAATGGCTATGGAAATGCCATGATAGGTAGGTATGGTGGCTGTTTTGAGGAATATATATAGTGGGTGTATGGTACTGACGAAAGTTGTGCGGTACAAGAGAGGCTAGCAATGGTGGAAGGGTAAGAGTGCGTATAATCCATGGACTCAACATTAGTCATAAGAACTCATATACTTATTGCAAAAATCTATGAGTCATTAAGACAAACCAATCAACGCATGCTCCTAGGGGGGAGGTCAGTAGGAGTTAACCATATGGTTGGCACTTTACAAATACCTCAAGCTCTAACTTCGTCACATAGCAGTTCACCATACGTGCATGCTACGGGAATCACTAACCTTAACACAAGTATTTCTCAATTTCATAATAACTCCACTAGCATGACTCTAATATCACTATCCTCATATCTCAAAACAATTATCAAGCATCCAACATCTCATCATATTCAATGCACTTAGTGTGAAAGTTTTTAATACATTGATATTGGATGTCTATCATGTGAAGACTAGTTTTACAGCCGTAACACATTACCATGCTGTTTTAATAGACTCTCAAATGGATATAAGTGAAGCATGAGAGTTCAACAATTTCTTCAAAATATTATCACCACCGTGCTCTAAAAGATACAAGTGAAGCACTAGAGCAAAAACTATTCAACTCAAAAGATATAAGTGAAGCACATAGAGTGTTCTATCAATTCCTAGGCCATATTTAAATCTCTCAAATAGGTGTGTCCAGCAATGATAATTGTGGCAAACTAACAATCAAAGACTCAAATTATACAAGACGCTCCAAGCAAAACACATATCATGTAATGAATAAAAATATAGCTCCAGGTATAGTTACCGATGGATGAAGACGAAAAAGGGGATGCCTTCCCGGGGCATCCCCAAGCTTAGGCTTTTGATTGTCCTTGAATTTTACTTGGGGTGCCATGGTCATCCCCAAGCTTAGTCCCTTGCTACTCTTTGTTCCATAGTCCATCAAAGCAATACTCAAAACTTGAAAACTTCACAACACAAAACTTAGACAAAAATTCTCGTGAGCTCCGTTAGTATAAGAAAGCAAACCACTACTCAAATGTACTGCAATGAATTCATTATTTTTTTATATTGGTGTTAAACCTACTGTACTCCAACTTCTCCATGGTTCATACCTCCCAATATTACTCATAGATGCATTGAAATAAGCAAACAACACACACAAAACAGAAACTGTCAAAAACAGAACAGTCCGTAGTAATTTGCAGGTATCACATACTTCTGTAACTCCAAAAAATTCAAACTAAATTGGTAAACGTGAGTAATTTGTTGATTAATCATCTTCAAAAATAATGAACTAAATAGAACGCTCCAGTAAAATCTGATGACCATTCTAGCGAGCGCTAACGATTCTGTTTTTCACAGCATGATCACATAAACTTCACACAAGTCTTCCCAAAGGTTCTACTTGGCACAAACACTAAACAAAACATGAAACCACATCTAAACAGAAGCTAGATGAAATATTTATTCCCTAACAGCAGCAAAAAGAAAAAAAATTGGGTTGCCTCCCAACAAGCGCTATCGTTTTACGCCCCTAGCTAGGCACGATAATTCAATGATGCTCACATAAAGGACAAGTATTGAAGCACAAGGAGAGCATCATAAGACATGTGACAAACACATCTAAGTCGAATATAATTCCTATGCATAGGAATCTTATAGGAAAACAAATTATCAAGACAAGCAAGATCTAGCATATGCAAGGAAGGAGAAAGAAACAATAGCAATCTCAACATAACGAGAGGTAATTTAGTAACATGAAATTTTTTACAACCATATTTCCCTCTCTCATAATAATTGCATGTAGGATCATGATCAAATTCAACAAAATAGCTACCACATAACATATTCTCAACATGATCGTCATGCATGCAAAGTTGACACTCTTCCAATATAGTGGGATTAACATTAAATAAAGTCATGACCTCTCCAAACCCACTTTTAATATTAATGCAAACATTATTATCAATCTTATAATCATCATGGGGATTAAATAAATTTTCAAGATCATAAGAAGAATCACCCCAATCATCATCATTGTAACAAGTAGTAGACATAGCAAAACTAGCATCCCAAGCTTAGGGTTTTGCATATTATTAGCACAATTGACATCAATAGAATTTACGATAGTATCATTGAAATCATGTTTTTCATCGAATAAACTATCCTGAATTACTTTCAGCAATTCCTCACAATTTTCAGGTTCATGAATTTCAAGCAAAACCTCATAAAGATAATCTAGTGCACGCAGATCACTAGCAATAGGTTCAACATATTGGGATCTCTTAAAGAGATTAGCAAGTGGATGTGGATCCATACTTTAGCAAGCGAAGATGCAAGCAAGTTGAGGGCACATAGCACACAAGCAAACAAGAGGCAAGAGAACGATAAACACACGGTAGAAGAAGGGAAAATAAAACGGCAAGGGTGAAGTGGGGGAGAGGAAAACGAGAGGCAAAAATGTAATGCGAAGGATAAGGGTTTGTGATAGGTACTTGGTATATGACTTTTGCGTAAGCCCCCCCGACAACGGCACCAGAAATTATTCTTGCTACTTCTCGAGCTTGCGTTGTATTCCCTCGAAGAGGAAAAGGAGATGCAACACAATAGCGTAAGTATTTCCCTCAGTTTTTGAGAACCAAGGTATAAATACAGTAGGAAACCACGCGCGAGTCCCCCGCACCAGCACAAACAAATAAGAACTTCACAGCCAACGCGATAAGGGGTTGTCAATCCCTTTACGGTCACTTACGAAAGTGAGATCTGATAGAGATAATAGTTTATATTTTTGGTATTTTTGTTTATAATAACAGAAAGTAAAAGCGAGAAAAGTAAAGTAGATGTAGATTGATATGTTGAGATTAGACCCGGGGGCCATAGTGTTCTCTAGTGGCTTCTCTCATGATAGCGATAGTCTACGGCGGGTAAACAAATTACTGTCGAGCAATTGATAGAAAAGCGAATAATTATGAGACTATCTAGGCATGATCATTGTATATAGGCATCACGTCCGAGACAAGTAGACCGACTCCTGCCTGCATCTACTACTATTACTCCACACATCGACCGATATCCAGCATGCATCTAGTGTATTGAGTTCATAAGAACAGAGTAACTCCTTAAGCAAGATGACATGATGTAGAGGGATAAGCTCAAGCAATATGATATAAACCCCATATTTTTATCCTCGATGGCAACAATACAATACGTGCCTTGCTGCCCCTACTGTCACAGGGAAAGGACACCGCAAGATTGAACCCAAAGCCAAGCACTTCTCCCATTGCAAGAACTATAGATCTAGTAGGCCAAACCAAACCAATAATTCGAAGAGACTTGAAAGGATATTATGAGCACACATAAAGAGTTAAGAAAAGAACCAAATATTTCTCATAGATAATCTTGATCATAAACTCACAATTCATCGGATCTCGACAAACACACCGCAAAAAGAGACTACATTGAATAGATCTCCTCGAAGACCGATGAGAACTTTGTATTGAGATCTAGAGAGAGAGAATAAGCCATCTAGATACTAGCTATGGACCCGAAGGTCTGTGGTAAAGTTTTCACAACTCATGGTGAGGGCGATGATGATGATGTAGAAGCACTCCGTGATGGATCCCCCCTCTGGCGGAGCTCCGAAACAGGCTCCAAGATGGGATCTCACGGGAATAGAAGGTTACGACGGTGGAATTAGGGTTTCCTCTCTGTTGCTGATGGTTTCGGGGTACGTAGGCTTATATAGGAGGAAGGAGGACACCGAGGGACTCACAAGGGACCCACGAGGTAGGGGCGCGCCTTGGGAAGGGGGCGCGCCCCCCACCCTCGTGGGCACCTCGTGGACCCTACTCCATGGTTCTCAAGTCTCTCGTGCGTGATTTTCTCCAAAAATATCTCTCCCGAAGGGTTCATTCCGTTTGGACTCCGTTTGATATTCCTTTTCTGCAAAACCCTGAAACAGGCAAAAAACAGCAACCTGGACTGGGCCTTTGGGTTAGTAGGTTAGTCCCAAAAATGATATAAAAGTGTATGGCAAAGCCCATTAAACATCCAAGACATCATAAATAATAGCATGGAACAATCAAAAATTGTAGATACGTTGGAGACGTATCAGGTCGTATTAGGATCTTTTATTCCTCATCTTTACCCTCGGATTATATTATCTCTTCTATTCGGGTTAAATGATTTTGCTAAAATCTAACTTTAGGTTCTCGAAAATACTTCCTCCCGGAGAGCCCCTTCAGTCAAGATGGTCGCCCGCTTCATCAGAAGATTCTGGATAATATTCGATGTTTTTCGGTGATTCTTCTGGCTGCCGCCTTTGCAATTCCTTACCACCATTATATCCATATGGATAACAAATTACACTTGTCATTCATACAATTAATTCTCTATTGCTCTTGTTATTACTAGATACCCCGAAACATCTTCTGGTATTCCGTATATCGATTGTGCCACTGCTTTGCACTTCAATACCCTTATAAATAATTCCTCGTGCTTATCAAGGATTCGTTCATCACTAGTTGTTCATGAGTTTCACAAACTTCTTCAAAATACTACCCGGCCTTCCGATAATCCTCTGCCAACTAATGCTCTGCTAATACTTGTCTGCCTGCATTATGGTTAATTCATATGTCTAGCAATATTCATTAAAATACTTTGTGATCGACATTCTGATCCTATTGATTCAACAGGTGTGTGAATGCACGCAATCATCAGTTGATCCTTATAAATTATCTTCTGGCTCAGACGTCTTTCCGAACCTGAGTTGGTTCTCGGCCAATCAAATTGCCTTCGATTGTACTCGTAAGTCTATTCAACTTATCCATCCTTTATCAGAGCGTTTTCTTCTGATCCATTGATTTGGAAATCATCATTCCATTGCATTTGATCTTGAATTACATAGTTGTTTCTATAGTTTGATCTCCTTTCATTCCTTCTTCTTCTAGTTGAGTACCGATGCTCACATCAGATCTCTTGTGGACCACGAGATCCTTTGCTAGGTTTATCCGACAGTGTCCTTCATATTCATTAACCTTGTGAGTTCTTCCCCTAACACATAATGCCCTTGGTAAATACTATCATCTGCTTTTGTCAAACATGCTCTGCTTTCGAGCCGGTATAATTTACTCCTGAAGCTTATGTAATATGTGCCTAGAATGCCCCGATGGTTTGAACCTATTCCTTCCCTAAATATGTGAGAACTCGAAATTTATACGGGTTACGCTCTACTGGCTTTTCGTCGGATGAAATTTCAACACTACAACTTCTTCAAAAGAGGGAAGTGAATGAAAGGTTATACATTGGAGAAATGGGAGTCGACCTTGAACTATGTGTTCATGCCCATGGACACAATGTAGATCCTATCAAGGAAGCTTCTTGTAATAATCACTATTTCCTTGTTATAATATCATCTGGTATCGGTGAATTGATCCTTTGTAACTGTGGTTTCGGCTATGATTATTTTCCTTTGATTCTATTTCTCGCACAAGTTAAAGTACTTGCCTTCTACAGATCAGTACGCCTGCCCAACCTCTATTTTGTTCAACCTTCGAGTATCACCCCCTGGTATCTCAAGGATATCAACCCATTGCACTTCATCTTATGAATTTCGGATGAAGTAGTTCCTTTCCCCGTCCTAGTCACGCCACGGGTTCTGGGTTATCGTCAACCAAGGGCACCAATTTGTGAATCGAATCAATACTGAGATTCAGTACTCCTAGTATTTTGTTGTTGAGAAGTTTAATTCACGTCCTTCCTAGCCTGATCGGCTACATCATTATCGTGCTAATTTCAACTGTGCTACCTGGTCCTTATTCCCGGAGCACAACTTTTCGACGATGAGCGAAGCTTATGTCGATCTTCCTCACCTTATCATTCCACCTTGAACAAAAGCTTGAACCTGATCTTGTGTCATATCCATGGTTCCAATAGCCTTCGCTTCAATATCCCTTTTGCTTGATATCGTTGCTGATCGATGGCATCTTCATAGAGCCTCTCGACCAAATTTGTCGTGATCACCACCAATATACTGCCTTGTTCTAAGATATCAATCGAATTCTTGAGGGGAAATACCATCCTTGCCCATCGATGATTCGTGTTGTCATTGACACCATCCTTGACTTCCTGCCAATACAGACTTGGTCATGTTTTGGTTATATCCTACATTCCTTGACATTCTTGGGATTGTTCCTTTGTACTTCTTGTGACGTTCAGATTCAATATTGCTTGAAACGCCATGTTAATGCCACCTCAAAGCATGACAGTGGTACGCCGAACAACAACACGAACATTGGAAGTGCATTGCCAAATGTTTCCTGCTCTATTATCCAACACCGTTGTATGGACAACATCACGAATTCCCTTGCCCCTTTCTCCAAATGGTGACTTACTTGTAGATCTAACATGTATATCATGCTCTACTTTTCCTTGGGAAAAGATACACTCCTAAAAACTTGTGTATAAACACATTTTCCTTTCCATTGGTTTGTTTAACCTTCCTTGTGATCTATATATGTTATAAGAAGGACTAATTCCCTGCTTATGGAAACACCTCGGTTTACAACTTTGTCAGTGTGACCATGTTACTATTGCTGACGACATCCCGGTAACCACCGAAGGACGAGAATTTTGCCTATTGGTCCGCCTCATCTTAACGAGCAGGAAAATGGTTCTCTTCGTCCCTCGCCCTTGGAACCAACGTTGTTACCAACATAACTAACAAGATATTCTCTAACCTGCCTTTCTCTCATGACTGTACAAAATGTTGGCACCCATCCTACTTTTAACCACATGGTGGGCCCATAACCCACAGATCCATAGAATCGAAACATGACTCTCTTGTACAACCTTGATTCCGAAAATTTCCTTGCACTTGGCTTCGCATGTAATTCACGAGCTAAATTGATCACCATGTTTGATTTCGGTATCAGAGGCAACATTATTTATCACCTGTTTTATGCATCAGCCGGATGCCTACCTGGTTGAAACTTGTTGAACCTCCTTATAGCACTCTCGATACGTTCCCTAGTGCTTCTAAAATCTTCTTCCTTAAGATAAATATCGAATGCCGATCCTTTCAGACATCCATCCTTATGGCTTCCCCCCTTATTCCATGCCTTAAATCTCGGGACGAGATTTCTTGTAGTGGAGGAGATTTGTAACGCCTAGATAATTAAGCTACAGTAATCCCCTGTTAATGATGCCAGGTCATCACTCTTACTGTTGCTAGTCCTCCCTTGCATTCAAATGCGATTCAAATTTCAAATTCAAATTAATGTCAAAATTCAAAGTTCTTAAACACGCAAACAAAAAAGTTCAAAGTGTGGCAAATATTCCATAACTAATTATGGTGTTGACCCAAGTCTTTTGTAAAGTAATTAAATGCCCTTCTGTGAATAAAACAGTGGCAATAACAATTAACTAAATGCCTTTTCTGAATTATAAAATGTTAAGCTATTTTCTCTAGTAGTCAAAACTGTTGTGGCAGAAACATATGTAATAATACTAATTTAGGAAATAGTTTGGTATTTTATAAAACTGAAACATTAGAAATTAAAATAGGAAAACAATTGAACAGAAAAGAATATAATGAAAAACCATAAATAAAACAAAAGAAAACTCCTCACCTGGGCCAAGCCCACCT
>LR738714.1:385817478-385827708 GCA_902687465.1 Secale cereale
CCCCCCGGCCTCATCAGCTCCCTTCACACCCGCACAGATATTTCTCTCCCTCGCTGCCCTCTCCTTCGCTCAGATCCGCCCGCACCCGTAGCCACCGTCGCCATGCCCCCGTTGTAGGCACGACCATCGAGCTCCTCTCGCCGTCCCGACGTGCCCAAGACCTTCGCCGTCGTCTCCCATGTCTTCCTCGACCACAAATTGGAGCTCTGCGCCTCTCCTCCGACACCTGCGACCTCTTCTGCATCTTCGCTTCTGATGAGCTACTATGATGATTGCCGACGTTCTGCTGCTCCTAAGCAACCAACGAGCCTCCGTGTGCTCCTCTGGTGAGCCTACCATCATTTTATCTCCCGTCCCCTTCGCGTACTCGTGCCTATAACCCCGTTGCCACGAGGGCTGAAGCTCGCTGCCGCGATGCTCCATCGCCGTCGTAGCTAGCGCCGCCTTACCTTAGTGCCGAGCACCGCGTCGTGCTCAGCATATCGCCTGGAGCCCAACGCTGCCTCCGGCTTGCCTTGCGGTGCCCCACAGCCTCGCCACCCCGCGCCACTGTCGCCATTCGGCCGCTCCCGTGAAGCTCTCGCCTGCCGCGCTCCGTCACTGTCGTCCAGCCGTGGCCCCGCCTGCTCCGCTCTGCTCTCTGCCCCGCCGTCCCACGCGCTGACCCGCGCCCGGCCATGCCCCGCGTCCGTCGCGGCTGCTGTGCTCCCGTGCACTGCTCGCGAATGCCCCAGCGCCCTCTGCTTCCCCCGCTGCAGCGCTCTGGCCGCCCTTCCTCCTCGCGATGCTAGAGCCGCGCCCGCTCGCCTCACCGCTATCGTGTGGCTGACCCGGCGCCGCCGCTCGCCGGTGCTGGCCGGCCCTTCCTCTACCTCGTCGGCGGCAAGCGCCCCGGTGCGTTCCCTCGTTGCGTCCGTTCGGGTGGGCGCCCATGCCCTCTAAGGCCCCTAGTGGGCCACTGACCACTGGGCCCGCCCCTTATATTTCAGAAAAAAGATTTTAAAATAATAATAATATAAAAATAATAATTAATTAATCAGTTAAACTATAAATTAACTTAATTAATTAGTCTTAATTAATCTGTTTAACTAGTTAGTTAACCTATCAGTATGACAGGTGGGCCCCCTAGGCCCAGTTTACCAGTCAACAGGTCAACAGTTGACCTGGTCAATGGGGCCGCTGTCTGCCTCTGGTGGCCTGCTGTGTGCACTCAGCCGTGTGCATATAGCATTTTCACCTTTTATTTTTGAATTAGAATTAATTCTAGAATATTGTTAAATCTTTGAAAATTCACATAAAATAATCTGTAACTCGGATGGAAAAGTTTTATATATGGAAGTTGCTCAGAACGATGAGACAAATCCGAATACATGGACCGTTCGTCCGCCACACATCTCTATCATACTGAACATGGAACAATCCCCCTCTAGTTTGCCTGTTCGAAACTGCCTAAAACCGGGAATGCTTTCTCGGATGTTATCCCTCTTGGCGAGTATCATGTAGCACCGCGTTAGAGCACCCTAGCACTTCGTGTTGACTTGTCGTGCTTCTTTGTTGCATCTGTATGCTTTGTATTTATTGTTTTTCCCCCTCTTCTCTCCGGTAGACCGCGAGACTGATGCTACCTCGGTGATCGACTGCATCGACGACGACCCCTCGTTTTCGTCTGAGCAACCAGGCAAGCCAACCCCCCTTGATCATTCCGATATCGCCCACTCTCTTCTCTCTTATGCTTGTATTGGAACTGCTAGTGCTATTTGTATGATCCTATTCTGATGCATAGCCTACTGTTGTTACCTGCTTTCATACCTTACCTTCTTATTGTAACTGCTTAGTATAGGTTGGTTGAGACCCACCAGTGACCCCCACATTGTCACTGTTGCCCCCGCTGGATTATCAGAAGACCTGATCAATGGGATCGAAGACCAGGCCCCGGCACAGCACATCACTTCCCCTTAGTTGCTCGACACTACTTGGTTTCTATCGAGTGCCGAGGGTGATACCTCGTTAGCACTTCTGGTGTTATACTTATAGGATAGTTCATCGGTTATGGTCATCGAGGGTGATTCCTCCTTCTCCACTCCCGATAATGACACTGTCGTGCAACTCCTCAAGAGTGGACCTCGAGGGTGAATCCTCCTTCATTCACCTTGACGATAACATCAGGTGGACTTCCATCGAGGTTGATTCCTGAGGGTTCCCTTTGGTGTTAGACACACAATTACTATGGGTACTATGACTTTACACCGAACCATGTTACTAAAGACGGGTCGGCCCTGAGGGGTACCCACGCGAGCTTAATTGCGAGTGATGTGTAGTCGAGTTGACCTGGAAGGTGCCCGCAAGATAAATACGAGGCTTGGCCGGGCATTCTTAGCCCTTGCCGCAAGTCCTTGAGACGGGGCGATGGGGTCACATGATCGTGTGTCTCTGCTCATTACCACACGTTCCCAAGACACTAAACGGTTTGGATATTTGATCCGAGGGGCCTCTGGCCTGATAGCGCTAACCATCACGTGGGCATAGTATGGCTGTTCTACGTCATATGCATTAGGTGAAGATTAATTGATGTCATGCGACTGAGTGGCGCGCGCTGGGTTGGACTGCGTAAGCACCTGCCTTTTTAAGGAGGTAGCCCAAGTCTGCTCACTGGCCGCCCATGCAACATGCAGGAGTTCCCGGAGAGATGGCCCATGACCCCTGGGGGCATAGGTTTAATCTGGCGTGCATGACCTCTCTATTAAGCCTAGGTCAGGTTGTGGTGTATTTTTTGGCCGAGGCTGGGCATGACTCGATGGTGTGTCCGGTCGGAGTTAAGAGAGGTTGGTGGGTAAGTTGGTGCACCCCTACAGGGAAGAAAACATCTATCTATAGCATGTACTACGGTAACGGACACTTGGAGTTGTATCCTGATCACTACAACTAGAACTGGATGCTGAGGCATGATTTGGATATGTTGCTTCGGGAGTCTAGAAAGGATCCTGGAGCGTTGAAATAACAACATAAATATGACTTATGTCATACTACTCTACTCCCCCTGTTGCTGCAAGACGGCGGTTTCCAGAAGATGCTAGTCTTCGATAGGACTAGCTTCTCCCCCTCTTATTCTGGCATTCTGCAGCTTAGTCCACAGATACTACCCCCGTTTCATTGATACCGATGCATATGTAGTGTAGATCCTTGCTTGCGAGTACTTTGGATGAGTACTCACAGTTTCTTTTCTCCCCCTTTTCCCCTTCATTCTTCTTTCTGGTTGTTGCAACCAGATGGTGGAGTCCAGGAGCCAGATGCCACTCTTGACGACGACTACTACCCCGACAAAGCCTACTACTTCATGGAGACAACTGACGACCAGGAGCAGTTAGGAGGTCCCAGGCAGGAGGCCTTGCCTTTTCGATCGTGTTGCTTTTATGATAGCCTTCTTAAGGCAAACTTGTTTAACTTATGTCTGTACTCAGATATTTTTGCTTCCACTTACTCTTGTGTATTCGAGCTTATGTATTCGAGCCCTCAAGGCCCCTGGCTAATATAAAGCTTGTATTATTTTAATTGTGTCTAGAGTTGTGTTGTGATATCTGCCAGTGAGTCCCTGATCTTGGTCATACACGTTTGTGTGCATGATTAGTGTACGGTCAAATCCGGGGCGTCACATATGTGAATGTAGAGTCTATCACACCAAATCATCATAAGGTGTCTCAAAACGACGAACTATAGCAATAGTGCATACTCAGGGAGAACACTTCTATCTTGAAATTAAGTGAAGGGATCATCTTATAATGCTACCGTCGATCTAAGCAAAATAAGATGCACAAAGGATGAACATCACATGCAATCAAAATATGTGACATGATATGGCCATCATCATCTTGTGCTTTTGATCTCCATCTCCAAAGCAACATCATGATCTCTATCATCACTGGCTGGACACCTTGATCTACATCGCTGTGTCGGGGTCATCTCGCCAACTATTGCTTCTACAACTATTGCTAACTCATAGCAATAAAGTAAAGCAATTACATGGTGCTTGTATTTCATACCATAATTAAGAGACAACCCTAAGGCTCCTGCTGGTTGTCGATATTACAAAACATGGTCATCTCATACAATAACATATATCCCATCACAACATGCCCTGCAAAAACAAGTTAGACTTCCTCTACTTTGTTGTTGCAAGTTTTACGTCGCTACTTTGGGCAACTAGCAAGAACCGTTCTTACCTACGCAAAACCACAACAGTGATTTATCAAGTTTGCTATTTTAACCTTCTTCAAGGACCGGCCGTGGTCAAATTCGATTCAACTAAAGTAGGAGAAACAGACACCCACCAGCCACCTTTATGCAAAACACGTTGCATGTCTGTCGGCGGAACTGGTCTCATGTACGTGGACATGTAAGGTTGGTTTGGGCCGCTTCATCCCACAATGTCGTTGAATCAAAATAGGACATTGCTGGTAAGCAGTATGAACATCACCGCACACAACTCCTTTGTGTTCTACTCGTGCATATCATCAATGCATAGACCTGGCTCATGATGCCACTGTTGGGGAACGTTGCATGGAAAGCAAAAAAATCTATGCACACACAAGATCTATCCATGGAGATGCATAGCTATGAGAGGGGGAGAGCATCTTCATACCCTTGAAGATCGCTAAGCAGAAGCGTTTATCAACATGGTTGATGTATTTGTACACCTTCACGATCCGTCCCGATCAAGTACAAAACATACGGTACCTCCACGTTCAACACACATTCATCTCGATGACGTCCTCACCTTCTTTATCCAGCAAGGGGGAAAAGTAGTAGATGAGTTCCAGCAGCACGACGGCGTGGTGACGGTGGTGGTGAAGAACAATCTCCGCAGGGCTTCGCCAAGCACAACGGAAACTATGATGGAGGATAAACTAGAGGGGATGGGGTTGCCGCCGCACAGCTTGGTGAACCTTGATGTGTTCGGGTGCTAGCCATGCTCCTCTATTTATATGTTGAGCCCTGGGGTCGTATCTTGGAGAAAAAGCCTCCTCAAAGTCGGTTTAGCCCGCATGGAAGAGTCCTTCTTGGGCTTCCAGGATCAGATGCCACAGTCCTCGGCTTCTGGCATAGACTGTTGGGGAACGTAGTATTTAAAAAAAATCCTACGAACACGCAAGATCTATCTAGGAGAAGAATAGCAATGAGAGGGGAGAGTGTGTCCATGTACCCTCATAGATCGAAAGCGGAAGCGTTTAGTAACACGGTTGCTGTAGTCGAACGTCTTCACGATCCAATCGATCCAAGTACCAAACATACGGCACCTCCGTGTTCAGCACACGTTCAACACAATGACGTCCCACGAGCTCTTGATCCAGCAGAGGCATGAGGGAGAGTTTCGGAAGCACGATGGCGTGTTGACGGTGTTGATGATGTGATCTGCGCAGGGCTTCGCCTAAGCACTATGACGTGTTAAACTGTGGAGGGGGGGCACCACACATGGCTAAAAGATCAACTTGTGTGTTCTGAGGTGCCCCCTCCCCACGTATATAAAGGAGGGGGGAGGAGGCCGGCCGGCCCTAGGGGGCAAGCCAAGTGGGGAGTCCAACTAGGATTCCCAATCCTAGTTGGACTCCCTTTCCTATTCCAAGGAGAAGAAGGAGGGAAGGAGAGGGAGAGAGAAAGGAAAGAGGGGGTCGCGCCCCCTCCCCTAGTCCAATTCGGACCACCTTGGGGGGTCGTGCACCACCTTGTGGCCTGCCCTCTCCTACTCCATTATGCAGTTGAAGCGTCCCTTGATGTGCTTGGTTCTCTTGTGAAACCTGGATTCCTTCACCAAGGCTATTGCTCTAGTGTTGTCACAAAAGATTTTCATTGGACCCAATGCACTAGGTATTACACCTAGATCGGATATGAACTCCTTCATAAAGACTCCTTCATTTGCTGCTTTCAAAGCAGCTATGTACTCCGCTTCACATGTAGATCCCGCCACCATGCTCTGCTTGGAACTGCACCAACTGACAGCTCCACCGTTTAACAAAAATACATATCCGGTTTGTGACTTCGAGTCATCCGGATCAGTGTCAAAGCCTGCATCAACGTAACCATTTACGACGAGCTCTTTGTCACCTCCATAAATGAGAAACATATCATTCGTCCTTTTCAGGTATTTCAGGATGTTCTTGACCATTGTCCAGTGATCCACTCTTGGATTACATTGGTACCTCCCTGCTAGACTTATAGCAAGGCACACATCATGTCTAGTACACAGCATTGTAGACATGATAGAACCTATGGCTGAAGCATAGGTAATGACTTTCATTTCCTCTCTATCTTCTGCAGTGGCCAGGCATTGAGTCTGACTCAACTTCACACCTTGTAACACAAGCAAGAACCCTTTCTTTGACTCATCCATTTTGAACTTCTTCAAAACTTTATCAAGGTAGGTGCTTTGTGAAAGTCCAATTAAGCGTCTTGATTTATCTCTATAGATCTTGATTCCCAATATATAAGCAGCTTCACCGAGGTATTTCATTGAAAAATTCTTATTCAAGTATCCTTTTATGCTATCCAGAAATTCTACATCATTTCCAATCAACAATATGTCATGCACATATAATATCAGAGATGCTACAGAGCTCCCACTCACTTTCTTGTAAATACAGGCTTCTCCAAAAGTCTGAATCAAACCATATGCTTTGATCACCTCATCGTGTATTCCAACTCCGAGATGCTTGGACCAGTCCATAGATGGATGGTTGGAGCTTGCACACTTTATCAGCATCGTTAGGATCGACAAAACCTTCTGGTGTCATCATATACAACTCTTTTTGAGATATCCATTAAGGAATGCAGTTTTGACATCCATTTGCCAGATTTCATAGTCATAAAATGCTGCAATTGTTAACATGATTCAGACAAACTTAAGCATCGCTATGGGTGAGATGCTACATAAATTCTACATCATTTTATGCTATCCTCATTCAAGTATCCTTTTATGCTATCCAGAAATTCTACATCATTTCCAATCAACAATATGTCATCCACATATAATATCTGAAATGCTGCAGAGCTCCCACTCACTTTCTTGTAAATACAGGCTTCTCCAAAAGTCTGTATAAAACCATATGCATTGATCACCTCATCAAAGCGTATATTCCAACTCTGAGATGCTTGCACCAGTCCATAGATGGATCGCTGGAGCTTGCACACTTTGTCAGCACCGTTAGGATTGACAAAACCTTCTGGTTTCATCATATACAACTCTTTTTTGAGATATCCATTAAGGAATGCAGTTTTGACATCCATTTGCCAGATTTCATAGTCATAAAATGCGGCAATTGCTAACATGATTCGGACAGACTTAAGCATCGCTACGGGTGAGAAAGTATCATCGTAGTCAACTCCTTGAACTTGTTGAAAACCTTTCGGAACAAGTCGAGCTTTGAGACAGTAACATTACCATCGGCATCAGTCTATTTCTTAAATATCCATTTATTTTCAATGGATTGCCGATCATTGGGCAAGTCAACCAGAGTCCATACTTTTGTTCTCAAACATGGATCCCATCTTAGATTTCATGCCTTCAAGCCATTTTGCGGAATCTGGGCTAGTCATCGCTTCCACATAGTTTGTAGGTTCATCATGGTATAGTAACATGACTTCCAGAATAGGGTTACCATACCACTCTGGTGCGGAACACACTCTGGTTAACCTACTAGGTTCAATAGTAGCTTGATCTGAAGTTTCAAGATCATCATTAGATTCCTCACTAATTGGTATAGGAATCACTGGAACTGATTTCTGTGATGAACTACTTTCCAATTCGGGAGAAGGTACAATTACCTCATCAAGTTCTACTTTCCTCCACTCACTTCTTTCGAGACAAACTCCTTCTCTAGAAAGGATCCATTCTTAGCAACGAATATCTTGCCTTCAGATCTGTGATAGAAGGTGTACCCAACAGTTTCTTTTGGGTATCCTATGAAGACACATTTCTCCGATTTGGGTTCGAGCTTATCAGGTTGAAGCTTTTTCACATAAGCATCGCAACCCCAAACATTAAGAAAGGACAACTTTGGTTTCTTGCCAAACCACAATTCATAAGGTGTCGTCTCAACGGATTTAGATGGTGCCCTATTTAACGTGAATGCAGCTGTATCTAAAGCATAACCCCAAAATGATAGTGGTAAATCGGTAAGAGACATCATATATTGCACCATATCTAATAAAGTACGGTTACGACGTGCGAACACACCATTAAGCTGTGGTGTTCCAGGTGGCGTGAGTTGCGAAAGTATTCCACATTGTTTTAAATGAAGACCATACTCGTAACTCAAATATTCTCCTCCACGATCAGACCGTAGAAACTTTATTTTCTTGTTACGATGATTCTCTACTTCACTCTGAAATTCTTTGAACTTTTTCACATTGAACTTTATTTTCTTGTTACTATGTTTCATTAAGTAGATATACCCATATCACTCAAATCATTTGTGAAGGTCAGAAAATAACGATACCTGCCACGAGCATCAACACTCATCGGACCGCCTACATCAGTATGTATTATTTCCAATAAGTCAGTTGCTCGCTCCATTGTTCCGGAGAACGGAGTTTTAGTCATCTTGCCCATGAGGCATGGTTCACAAGCACCAAGTGATTCAGAATCAAGTGATTCCAAAAGCACATCAGCATGGAGTTTCTTCATGCGCTTTACACTAATATTACCTTAATGATAGTGCCACAAATAAGTTGCACTATCATTATCAACTTTGCATCTTTTGGTCTCAATATTATTAATATGTGTATCTCTACGATCGAGATTCAACAAAAATAGACCACTCATCAAGGGTGCATGACCATAAAATATATTACTCATATAAATAGAACAACCATTATTCTCTTATTTAAATGAATAACCGTCTCGCAACAAACAAGATCCAGATATAATGTTCATGCCCAACGCTGGCACCAAATAACAATTATTTAGGTCTAAAACTAATCCCAAAGGTAGATATAGAGGTAGCATGCCGAACGCGATCACATCGACTTTGGAACCATTTCCCACACGCATCGTCACCTCGTCCTTAGCCAATCTTCGTTTAATCCGTAGCCCCTATTTTGAGTTACAAAAATGAGCAACCAAACCAGTATCTGTCGGCGTACTGGGAACCAGGGTACCCAGACTTGCCTGTCTGCGGGCCGCGACGCGCTCCTTCACGCGGCCTGGCACGGCCCAGCTGATCGACCAGCTGCTCAAGACCCTCGTGAGGGGCCAGGCCTCGCAAGGAGAACGACGCCAAGACCCCCTCGAGAGCGGCCTCGGCAAGGCATTCCGGAGGGGCGGAGAATCCAAGGCCAAGCCTACCTCAGGAGGAGGCAGTGATGTCAGCAGTGATGCACCGCGCCAGCGGGTGCCAGCACCCGCCCGCAGCGCAGTTACCATTTCGGTGCAAGGGGGATAGCGCAGTCGCAAGTTCCCGAGTGTGACGCCCGGATAGTTAAGCTACAGTAACCCTCCACTAATGATGCCACGTCAACACGATTACTGTTACTAACCTTGCGATGATACAAATCCCGTTCAAATTTCAAAGTTAAAATCACGTCAAACAGTTAAAGTTTCCCAAAGTCAAAACTAAAATGTTCTGTATGTGACAAATCATGCATAAGTAATATTGGTGGAGAAACCACATTTTTTATGAAATATTCTAATGCACTAAAGAAACTAAAACGGTAGCAAAAACAATTATTTAAATGCTTTTAAAATAATAAATGATTACCATCTATTTTATTTTAGGTACCTAGTTACTTGTGGTAGTGGCATGTTTATGAATACCATTCTAGATACAACATTTGCAATTTATAAAAGAAAAGAAAAACTCAAATTAAATAAATAGAAAAGAATAAATAAATAAAAGGAAAACCCAAAACAAACAAAACATAAAAAAAAGTTAGGGGGAAAGCAAAGCCCCCTGGCCCAACTGGGCCGAAGCCCACCTACACAATACTTAACCCATCCCACACCCAATCCAGAAACAAAAAAAGGAACACACCACCGACACCCCCCCACGTTACCCACTCCTCTCACCCCCCCGCTGGATCTGGATCGGGGCACGATGCCCCGACCCCGTCGCCGGTTCCTGCCGCCCGACGCCGCCTGGGCCACGCCGGAGGCCACGTTGCCGGAGCCCCTACTCGCCGGACTGCCTCCACGTCGCCGATACATCCCCGTCTTCCTCCCCGAGCACCACTGCCCGCGAACCC
>LR738714.1:385835370-385887530 GCA_902687465.1 Secale cereale
GCGACCTCCCCAAGCCGGCGCCCCTATCCTCCGCCCTACGGCCGCGCCGGCCGCAACCTAGCGCCGCCCCAGTTCGGCTCGCCTCGCCTTAGCCGCCCTCGCCTGCTGCGCCAGCCCTCGCGGCTCCGGCCAGCCGGCCACGCCATGGCGGGGCAGGAATCCGGGCTCTTGCCCGTAAACGAGCCCGCCCGCGCCCGTTAACCCACCCCGGCTGGCCTGTGTGCCACTGCCAGGAGGACCCCACGGGCAGAAAAAAAAGAGATTAAAAAAAATAATAATAAAAATAAATAAATAAATAAATAAATATATTAATTAATTAATTAATTAACAAATTAATTAAGTTAATTAATCATATTTAGATTAACCTAAACAGTAATTAACTAAATCATAATTAACCTAACTAAACTATTAGTTAGTTTATAGTCAATGACACGCGGGTCCCACGCTTCAGATTGACCAGTCAAACGTTCTGTTGACTGCTGACGTCATGCTGACGTCAGCAGGCACTATTCTGGATAATGTTCTATTAAATTAATTAATTAAATTCCTGAAATTAATAAAAACTTTAAAAAAATCATATCTTTTAAACCGTAACTCGGATGAAAATAATTTATATATGAAAGTTGCTCAGAACGACGAGACGCATCCGACTACGCAACCCCTTCGTCCACTACACCTCTCTATCATACCGAACGTGCAACATTCCCCCTCCGTTTCATCTACCCGAAAACGCGAAACACGGGGAATATTTTCCCGGATGTTTTTCATCCTTGCCAGTATCACCTCCTACCGCGTTAGGTCACACGTAGCACCGCCTTTTGCCATGTTATGCTTTGTGATGCTATTGTTTGCTTTGTTATTTATTGTTTCCCCTTCGTTGCTTCTTTTCGGTAGACTCCGATACTATGTTAGACCCCGAGACCATTGATGCTTCGGTGTTCGACTACGGCTACGCTTCCGAAGATTCCTTTCGTCTGCAGAGCTTCCAGGCAAGCCCCCCCTTTGATCACCAGATATCGCCTACTCTTCTCTCTACTGCTTGCATTAGAGTAGTGTAGCATGTTATTGCTTTCGATAATCCTATTCTGCTGCATAGCCTGTCATTGTTGCTACCACTGTTGATACTTTACCTGCAATCCTAAATGCTTAGTATAGGATGCTAGTATTCCATCAGTGGCCCTACACCCTTGTCCGTCTGCCCTGCTATTCTATCGGGCCGTGATCACTTGGGTGTGATCACGGGTATATACTACATACACTTTACATGTTACATGATGTGACTAAAGTCGGGTCGGCTCATTGAGTACCCGCAAGTGATTTGATGTGGGGGCTGAAAGGACAGGTGGCTCCATCCAGGTAGTGGTGGGCCTGAGTTCCTGACGGCCCCCGAGTGGGTCATTGTGGCGGAGCGACTGGGGCAGGTTGAGACACCCAGTCGAGAGGTGGCCTGGCCCTGGTCGTTGTCCGCAGTGATTTTCATAATAACACGCTTAACGAGTTTGGATATTTGATCTGAGTCTGGCCATTTGGTCTATACGCACTAACCAGCTACGTGGGAATAGTTATGGGTACTCGACGTCGTGGTATCAGCCGAAGCCTTCTTGACGTCAGCGGCTTAGCGGCGCGCGCCGGGTTGGACCGCGTAACGCAACTTCCTTAGTAATGGAGGTTGCTAGGTCTGCTCACCGGCCGCGTACGCAACGTGCAGGTGTGCGTTGGGCGATGGGCCCGGACCCCTGCGCGCTTAGGACTTAGACCGGCGTGCTGACCTCTCTGTTGTGCTTAGGTAGGGCTGCGACGTGTTGATCTTCCGAGGCCGGGCATGACCCTGGAAAGTGTGTCCGGCCAAATGGGATCAAGCGTGCTGGGATATGTGGTGCACCCCTGCAGGGAAGTTAATCTATTCGAATAGCCGTGTCCCTCGGTAAAAGGACGACCCGGAGTTGTATTCCGACCTCATGATAACTAGAACCAGATACTTAATAAAACACACCCTTACAAGTGCCAGAGATAACTCGGTGGTTGCTCTCTCACAGGGTGATGTGCGGGAGGATCGCCGAGTAGGATTATGCTATTCGTTGTTACTTGGTGAACTTACCATCTATTTCCCTTCTACTGCTTCAAGACGGAGGCTGCGAGACGCGAGGATACTTGTTACTTCCATATATTCTCTTCTACTGCTGCAAGATGGAGGTTACGAGAAGCGTAGTCTTCGATTGGATTAGCTATCCCCCTCTTATCCTGCTTTCTGCAGTTCAGTCCACATATATTACCCCTTTACACATATATCATTGCATATGTAGTGTAGATCCTTGCTTGCGAGTACTTTGGATGAGTACTCACGGTTGCTTTTCTCCCCCCTTTTTCCCCTTTTCTCCCTTATTCTCGGATGACGCAACCAGTTGGTGGAGTCCAGGAGCCAGAGGATCCCGATGATGTTTCTACGTGGAGTTCGGCTTCGAGGAGTAGTTAGGAGGTCCCAGGCAGGAGGCCTTGCCTTTTCGATCGTTGTTGCTTTTGTGCTAGCCTTCTTAAGGCATACTTGTTTAACTTATGTCTGTACTCAGATATTGTTGCTTCCGCTGACTCTTGTGTTTTCGAGCTTTTGTATTCGAGCCCTCGAGGCCCCTGGCTTGTAATATAAAGCTTGTATTATTTTAATTTGTGTCTAGAGTTGTGTTGTGATATCTTCCAGTGAGTCCCTGATCTTGGTCGTACACATTTGCGTGCATGATTAGTGTACGGACAAATCGGGGGCGTCACAAGTTGGTATCAGAGCCGACTGCCTGTAGGAATCCCCCTTTCCAACTCCTTGGCCGAAGTTGAGTCTAGTCTTTGAAAAACAAATTTACTAACTTGTTGTGTGGCTTACGGCCCCACAACACCATTGGGTGGTATTAGGATCTTTTACTCCTCGTCTATACTCTGGGACTCTTATCTCTCTTCTATTCGGGGTAAATGAATTTTGCTAAACCTAACATTAGGATCTCGTTATCACTTTCACCCGGAGAGTGCCTTATGATCGATGATCGTCTGCTGCACTAGAAGACCCTGAAGATACTCCCCGTTGTTAACCCGAGAACTTGTGCTCATCACCTTTGCAATTCACTGCCACCGATATATCCCTATGGATATCTGCATGCACTTGCCATTCTCATGATCATTCCTCGTCGCTCTTGTTATTACAAGATGCCTCGAAATATTCTCCGTTGTCCCGAGAATCCTTTGAGTTTACTGTCTTGCAGTTTTATTTCGCATGAAAACCCTTACGGTTATTTCCTCACATTTCTCGAGGATCCGTTCTTCTCAATTGTTCGCGTGTCTCACAATATTCTCCGAAATACTTTTCGATCTTTCGAAAATCCTCTGCAGCATGTTACTCTTGAAATTCTTGCCTGCTTGCATTATGGTTAATTCCATATGGCTAGTAGTCTTTGTTAACATCCCTTGTCTTAACCATTTTGAGCCTATTCATTCATTGTGTGCGTATGCACGCAGTCATCAGGTTATCCTTTTTAAAATTATCTTTCCGGCTCAGACGTCATTCTGGACATGAGTTGGTTCTCGACAATTCAGACCTTTATTCATTGTCCAACTAAGTGTTTTCAACTTATCCATCCTTGATCAGAGCGTCTGCTTCTGATCCTTCGTTTTGGAAACCATAATTTCTTTCTATTTAAGTTTCATACTAATCAGGTGATTCTTGAATCTGATGCCTCTGCATTCTTCTTCCTCTGAGTGAGTACCGATACTCACATCAGCTTCGTTGTGGATCGCTCGATCCTTTGTTGAAATATTATCCGACAGTGTCCTTCGTATACAAAAAAAAACCTCGAGAAGTTCTGTCCCTGATGCATAATACCTTCGGTAAATTGTATCCTCTTCTTTGACAACCATGCTCTCCCTTGGAGCTGGTGATATTTACTTTTGAAACTTGTGGTATATGTTACTAAGATGCCCGATGGGTGGAACCTATGCCTTCCCCTAATCCGTGAAAACCCGAAAGTTTTCACAAGTCATACTCTTCCGGTGTCTCACCAAATGAAATTCCAACACTACAGTTTTATCAAAGTGAGAGGTGAATGAAATGATTTGCATTAAAGAAGTGGGAGTCGACCTTGAACTTGTGTTCATGCCCATGAAAATGATGTAGACCGTCTCAGAAGCTTCTTGCAAAAGGATTATCCAGCTGTATGATTCTTTCGACATTCTTGAATTGATTCCCTAGAGTTATGGTTCCGACCATGCTGTCCTGATCTGATATATCCGATGGGAATTCATTCCAGTGCCTCGTCTATTTTTTGGCAAGGTTGAAGTATCTATTGTCATAGGTCAATGACGCGGGTCCACTTCTATCATGTTCTACCTTCGAGTATTACCCCCCTGGTATCTCGAAGATATCATGCCTTTGCACTACACCTTTCGAACTTTTGATGAAATAATACCTTTGCTTGTCGTAATCACTATACGGGTTCTAGGTTGCCGTCAACCGAGGACACCGTTTAGTAAATCAAATCCGCGCTAAAAATTCAACACCCCTAGTAGATGTTACTGGAAATATTTAAACTCAATCTGGTTTTATTCCTAGACTATCGGGTACATCCCTTGTCTAGCTGTCTTTGACTGTGCTACCTCGTCCTTCTTTGGTGCACGAATTCTTCAGTGTGTGAGCACGAATTACATCGAGCTTTCAACATCATGTTGCTTGTCTCGAACGGCAACGTTGGTTCCGATCTAGCATCTTTTATATTGATCCTATAACTTGCCACTTCATCATTTTCTTGCCTATTGCCGTTGTTGTTTGATTGCATCCCCTTGAAACCTCCCGGCAAATGTGTCAGATCACCTTCAACACTTTGACTACTACCAAGATGTCAACTGTGTTCATGATGAGAAATACCCTCCTTGCCCTGGATGATTTTCATTATCATCGATAACACCCTTGACTTCCTTTCATCGCGAACTTGTCCACATTATGAATACAACTTGCTCTCCAGCTCGTGTTGTGTTCTGCATTGAAGCATGTCTGTGGTACTCCGATTTTCAACAAGAGCATTTGAAGCCCAATGCTAAATGTTTCTGGGTCAGTTACCCAAACACCGTTGTCTGGGTAACATCTCGATTAATCTTTGCCTCTCTATCTGAATGGTTGGGTACTTGCTCTCCAACCCTGTACGTCATGTTCTGCTTGCCCATGGGGAGGATATATTCCTAATAATTGTGAGTAATCACAATTTTCCTTCCATTTGTTTGTTTAACCTTTCCATGATCTACATATAATCTAAGCAGTAATAATTTTCTGCTTATGTAAACACCTTGGTGTACAACTCTATAAGTAAGACCTTGAATTCTATTGTTGATAACATCCCGGTACTGCCGCTGGACGAGAACCTTGCCTATTGGTCCGCCTCGTTTCAACGATCGAGAAAATGGTTCTCTTCGTTCCCCGTCCTTAGTTCCGACATTGATGCCGACATAGCTGACAAGCTATCCACTCACATGCCTCCATGTCGAGGCTGTGCAAGATATCACCACCCTTCCTATTTTTCAACCCACATGGTGGGCCCATAACCCACAGGTCCATTGGATCGAAACTTGACTCTTCTTTACAACGCGAATTCCAATGTATCATTTGCACCTAACTTCGTGGGTGATTCACGAGCTAAATGGTATACCATGTTTCATTCTGGTATCAAACACATTAATTGATCCCATTGTGCAAGCCCCATTCCAGCTTCTGTCTAGGCATCGAATGATTGCCTACCCTTTTGAAACTTTGGTACCATCGTATATTGCACTCAACGTATTCATTGAAATACAACTCATGGGGTACCTTGTGTATTTCCCATTGAGTTCACCATCAGGTGCCCAGCTTTGTGGAGATGCGTTCTTCCGGAGTTTTTCTCCCTGGTCGCGTTCGTAGGACGATGGAGATCCCGAAGAAAGGATGACGACTTGATCACGATGACCGGAAGCAGAGAAATGAAGACATCAACGCATGGAGTCAACCTCTTCGAAAGGGCAGTCACCAATTGTTCGTTGTTTTCTTGAATCCTTTCACCGAGACGAGAGCGAGGTGCTAGGTAGACGTGAGTGGGAGAGATCTTCGTTCACGCCCCTGTGTTCGAACTTAACGGGTTTTGCGGAGCCCTGAATCCGACAGTATCAAATACACAGGCGCTACTACGAGCATTTGAAAGCACATTTGCTCCCTGGGTGATTTTGGTAATTAATGACAACATACTCTCTGGTTGGACTAATGCTTTTATCAAGTATGTTTCAGGAAATTCAATCACATTGGTATGGCAAAAGGACTGAAGAAGTGGACCCCTCAAAATGCTAAGGCAAGCATTGGCAAAAGCTCAAGACTCCATTTTTGGTTTAGTGATCCAAGATCGCATTGAGTCCATAGGAACAGCCAATACTATTAAAAGGGGATGAGGTTGTGTTGATGATCTGGTTGCTCAAGTGCTTAGTGATAAATCTCCTTTAACTATCAGCAACTTTCACTACAATACACACTCATAAATAATCTCGGACCAACCGATTTTCCAAACTCAGTCCCACCGAGATGAACCACCTCAGCCATAAGCCAAACCCTAGAAAAATCGGTCAATCCGAGTTTGAGATCGGTCTCACCGAAATATGGACTGCCAAGCTTCTGTAACCGTTTGTCATCATTTCGGAATAACCGAGTTGATGATTTCGGTCTCACCGAAATTGGCAAGTTCCTGTCTTGACTCAAATTGGACAAACCGAGATGGTATTTTCGGTCCCACCGAAAACCCCAACGTTCACTATATTTGAACTTTCGGTCTGACCGAGTTTCCACTTCGGTCTCACCGAGATTGCTCAATTATGTGTGTAACGGTTGGATTTTGTGTGGAGGCTATATATACCCCTCCACCCCCTCTTCATTCGTGGAGAGAGCCATCAGAAAGAACTACCACTCCTACCTTACACTTTCTGAGAAGAGAACCACCTACCCTTGTGTTGAGATCAAGTTACTCCATTCCTACCATATGAAACTTGATTTCTAACCTTCCCAAGTTGCTTTCCACTCAATCCTTTCTTCCACCACAGCCAAATCAGTGAGGAGAGTTGAGTGTTGGGGAGATTATCATTTGAAGCACAAGAGCAAGGAGTTCATCATCATCTACAACATCTATTACCTTTTGGAGGGTGGTGCCTCCTAGATTGGTTAGGTGTCGCTTGGGAGCCTCCGTCATCGAGATGTGGAGTTGAACCAAGAAGTTTGTAAGGGCAAGGAGATCGCCTACTTCGTGAAGATCTACCCCGAGTAAGGCTAGCCCTCCGTGGGCGTAGGCCATGATGGAATAGACAAGGTTGCTTCTTCGTGGACCCTTCGTGGGTGGAGCCCTCCGTGGACTCGCGCAGCCGTTACCCTCCGTGGGTTGAAGTCTCCATCAACGTGGATGTACGATAGCACCACCTATCGGAACCACGGGAAAAATCATTGCGTCTCCAAATTGCGTTTGATCTTCTCCACTTCTCTTTACTACTTGTGCAATTTACTTTCCGCTGCCCATACTCTAGAATTGCATGTGTAGTGTGCTACTTGACTTGTGTGTTGTGCAAAATCTGCCAAAATCTGTCCTTGATAAAAGACAGAATTTTTATCTTGTCGAGTAGTCTAATCACCCCCCCCTCTAGACACTCTCACCTTCTTCGATCCCTCAATTGGTATCAGAGCATTGGTCTCCATTGCTTTGGTTTACACACCATTGGAGGAAGATGGACGTGTCTACATTTGGGAGTGTTAGTCATAAAGTGCCTATTCTTAATGGAGAGTCATATAACTCATGGAGGTCTGAAATGCTTAGTATCTTTAAGAAGTACAATTTGTGCAAATATGTTGAGACCCCCTATGTGCCTCCTTTTGATCCCTTGCACCCTACCATGGATGAAGAGCTTGATTTGCTTTGTAACCTTAGAACTGTAAATCTTATCATTAGAGGGTTACCCGATGACTTGCTCAAGCTCGTTACAAACTTTGAGTGTGCCTATGCTATGTGGAAGTTCTTGGAAGAACTTTATCCGGACTACTCTATGAGAGGTCTTGATAAAATTCTATACAAGACTATTGAATTTGATAAGATGCACCCCAATGATCCTAACTTTGATAAATGCTTCTTTGAGCTTCGTGATCTTATGAAAAAGAAGGGTGATCCCGCTCTTATCAATGTTTTAATTAGAAATGCTCTTGCATTGCATTCCGAAGATTATTGTCACATTGACAAAACTAATGCAATCACTTATCAAATTGACCTAGGTGTTGATGATGAACAATCTATGGGTCAATATGATGATGAGCATGAGCATGATGATGATTACTTCGATTCGGACGCCAAGCTAGACAAGGTCATGAAGAGTCTCAATCTTATGACAAATCTGAGAGACTACATGTCCGGCGGAAAAGAGTGGATTCTTGATAGTGGATGCACCGATCACATGACCGGAGATAAAGACATGTTTCGAGAGCTTGCAAAGAACGATGGTCCACGCAAGTATGTGACTTTTGGAGACAACTCCAAGGGTAAGGTACTTGGCCTTGGTAAGGTGGCCATATCTCATGATAGCTCTATTCAAAATGTCATGCTTGTAGAATCTCTTGGATACAATTTACATTCCGTGTCTAGACTAGCTGACTTTGGATTCAATGTGCTATTCACCAAAGTAGATTGCCAAGTCTTTCGTCGTGACAATCAAAACATGGCATTTACCGGTATCCGTAGAGGTGATCTATATATTGTTGATTTCACTAAGAAAGCCCAACCTAGAGCTTGTTTCATTGCTAAATCCTCTAAAGGTTGGTTATGGCATAGAAGGCTAGGGCATGTTGGTATGCGTAATCTAGACAAGCTGATCAAAGGTGATCATATTCTTGGTGTTAAAGATGTTCTCTTTGACAAAGATAGACTTTGTAGTGCTTGTCAAGCAGGAAAACAAGTTGGTGGAAGCCATCCCGTGAAGAACATCATGACCACAAGGAGACCGCTTGAGCTTCTTCATATGGATCTCTTCGGTCCCAATGCTTACAAAAGCCTTGGTGGTAACTCCTTTGGTCTAGTTATAGTTGATGATTATTCCAGATTTACGTGGGTATTTTTCCTTGACGATAAATCGCAGGTTCAGAGAATCTTCAAGACCTTTGCCAAAAAGGCCCAAAATCAATTTGAGGTGAAGATCAAGAAAGTTCGGAGTGACAATGGAACGGAGTTCAAGAACGCCAATGTAGACTCTTTTCTCGATGAGGAAGGGATTCTACATGAGTTCTCGGCTACGTACACTCCTCAACAAAATGGAGTTGTTGAGAGGAAGAACCGAACGCTCATAGAGATGGCAAGAACGATGCTTGATGAATACAAGACACCGAAGCATTTTTGGGGAGAAGCGGTCGAGACAGCTTGTCATGCTATCAACAGGCTTTATCTTCATAAGCTCCTCGGCAAGACATCATATGAGCTTCTCACCGGTAACAAACCCCAAGTGGGATACTTTCGTGTCTTTGGTTCAAAATGCTATATCCTTGATAAGCATCGTTGGTCTAAATTTGCTCCTAAATCTCATGAAGGCTTTCTCCTTGGTTATGGATCAAACTCCCACACCTACCGTGTCTACAATAATTTCACCCGAAAGGTTGAAGAGACGGTAGACGTGAAGTTTGATGAATCTAATGGCTCGCAAGTAGAGCAAATGCCTATTGATGTAGGAGACAAGGACCCATCGGAAGCAATCCAAGATTTATCTATTGGAAAGATTCGTCCCATGGAAGTGAAGGAGAGTACCTCATCTACATATGTGGAGCCACCTACCTCACGGCGAGATGAACCTCAAGGCAACATGGAGGCCTCCACAAGTGGAACTCACCAAGATGAGGAAGTGCAACAAGAAGATCCACCACAACCTCCTTCTCCACCGCCTCAAGACAACACCAACAACAATGAAGAAGAAGAAGAGGAAGATGAAGATGATGAGGAAGCTCAGCCACAACATCAACAAAAGCTATCCCGAGTTCGAGCAAGAGTCAAGAAGAATCATCCCGTGGAACAAATGATGAACGACATCAACTCCGGGAGAATTACTCGCTCTAAAACTCGCTTAGCTAACTTTTGTGAGCATTACTCATTTATCTCTAGTATTGAACCTATGAAGGTAGAAGAAGCACTTGAAGACCCGGATTGGGTGAACGCTATGCACGAAGAACTACACAACTTCGAGAGGAACAAGGTATGGACTTTGGTAGAGAAGCCCAAGGATGACCAAAACATCATTGGAACCAAATGGGTGTTTCGGAACAAGCAAGATGAAGATGGACAAGTCATCCGCAACAAGGCTCGTCTCGTAGCTCAAGGTTACACACAAGTCGAAGGTATGGACTATGGTGAGACCTATGCCCCCGTTGCTAGACTTGAGTCCATTCGCATTCTTCTTGCTTATGCCAATCACCATGATATTACTCTCTATCAAATGGATATCAAAAGTGCTTTCCTAAATGGTGAAATTGAGGAGGAAGTATTTGTGAAACAACCTCCCGGATTTGTGAATCCCAAAAAGCCTAATCATGTTTACAAGTTGCACAAAGCTCTTTATGGTCTTAAACAAGCTCCTAGAGCTTGGTACAAATGCTTAACTAGCTTTCTTCTTGAAAAAGGGTTTGAGATTGGAAAGATAGACTCAACGCTGTTCACGAAAAGGGTTAATGGTGAACTATTTGTGTGCCAAATATATGTTGATGATATTATCTTTGGTTCAACTAACCCTCATTTTAGCAAGAAGTTTGGACAGCTCATGTCAGAGAAGTATGAGATGTCCATGATGAGTGAACTTAAATTCTTCCTTGGGTTGCAAATCAAGCAATCTAAGGAGGGTACCTTTGTCTCACAAACAAAGTACACCAAGGATCTCTTCAAGAAGTTCAACATGCAAGAAAGCAAAGGTATGAGTACCCCCATGCCTACAAGTGGACATAATGACTTGACAAAAGATGGAGAACCCGTTGATCAAAGGGTTTACCGTTCTATGATTGGTTCTCTACTATATCTTTGTGCTTCTCGTCCTGACATAATGTTGATTGTATGCATGTGTGCGCGATATCAAGCAGCCCCTAAAGAATGCCATCTTAAAGCTGTTAAAAGGATAGTGAGATATTTGATACACACACCAAACTTTGGCATTTGGTATCCTAAGAGGGCCTCTTTCGACCTTGTTGGCTATTCCGACTCGAACTATGCCGGTGACAAGGTTGATAGAAAGTCAACTTCGGGTACGTGTCAATTCCTTGGTCGATCCCTTGTATCTTGGTCCTCCAAGAAACAAAATTCGGTATCATTATCCACTGCCGAAGCGGAATATATTGCTGCTGGTTCGTGTTGTGCTCAATTTCTATGGATGACACAAACGCTTAAGGATTATGGGATACATGTGAGACATCTTCCCTTGCTTTGTGACAATGAGAGTGCAATTAAAATTGGACACAATCCAGTGCAACACTCTCGAACAAAGCATATTGAAGTTCGTCACCATTTTATTCGTGATCATATTGCAAAGGGTGACATTAATCTTAAGCATGTTCGTACTGACAAACAACTTGCTGATATCTTTACAAAACCTCTTGATGAGAAAGTGTTTTGTCGCTTAAGGAGTGAGTTGAACATCATTGATGCTTCAGACTTGGAGTGATAACTCCATTGATGCATGCAAGGCATGAGCTCACTTGACTAATCCTTGATATTTCTCTTATGATGATGATCATATGTCTTGGACACATTTGCCTCCTTGTATTGCATCTAACTCCTTGCAGGTACTTGGATGATCTACATTCCACAAGATTACCACACACTCAAATCATGAGTAATCTTGTCATTAACAAAGTATCTAGCCCTTTGGGATGTCGAGTTCAAGGAACAAAATTCCACATATCCTTTTTGACATCTTATACATCTAGTATTTCACTCTTGTCATCTTGGATATCCTCGAGTATTTCCTTGCTTGCCTAACCCATGTAGGAAGATGAACTACACAAGTAGAAATGGCGCTCCAACTTCACATTCAATGAGCACCTACATCAAGCTTACCTACATGAGTAAAGCAACAACAAGCCCAAGGTATGTTCTTCACATCTTTAAGGAGCTTTGCTCAAGGTCATGAGTACAAGCAGCTTCATAAGATGTGATCACATCAAATGCTTAATCGAAAAATGGCAACCCCATTTTGAGCTTAAATGATGAGTATGACCTATGATCAAATGTCCTCATTTGATTCCTAAGTCAATATACTCAAACATAGGTGATCTTGTCGCCGACCTTTATCTAGATGAAGTACATATGCTTTTGGAGTCTTTCTGTTTTCTCTTATGTTCTCTCATTGAGTTTTCTTTAAACAAAAAAAAACTTCATCTAGGAATCTTTTTATTTCTATTTCTTATGACTTTTTGTATATCCTTATGGCTCGGATCAATTCCCCGAAAATCTTTCACAAATTCATTGCAAATACTTTGAAACATTCCTCGCAAAGTGAGCTGAATTATTTCTGTATTTCCTTGGAATTAAACTCAGCGTCACCGATTTATTTATTTCGGTCTAATCGAAAAGGGTCTACCCTAACTCAATTCGGTGTCACTGATTTATTTCCTCCAGGATATCATCTCCTGCAGCTCCACTCATTGTTTCTCTATGCATGTTCTTATTTGCCCTGTTGTGATTCTTAAGGATCCCACCTCTTTCTTTCCATCTTTCCTAACCTTCCTAGTTTGCTGTCCTTTTCGGCACTTGATGTCAAAGGGGGAGAAGACTTAGGGGGAGTAGGGGAGAAGAGAAGACTTAGGGGGAGAAGAAAAGCAATCTTATCTTAAGGGGGAGAGAATCACATCAAAGCTTTGCCGTATCTTACACCGGACATCATTCTCTTTTGGCATCATTCTTTTGATTTTGCTGTTTCCATCACTCCTGTTCTGAGAGAACTCAAAGGGAGAGGAATCTTCACAATTGATATCTTATGGAAAGCAAAATCTCTCTGTGTTCATTGAAAATCTTTTAGTTTCGGAGACATGTTTGCTGATTCAAGCTTGTGCTCAATATGAGACACTCCTTATACATGTCATCCCTGGCTTGGTACTCTTGATGTTCTTGCAATTGGTTGAAGGAATACTCTTGTGTTATCTAACCTTGTTTTCCCAAGTTTTATCCCTTCAGGTACAATGCCAAGGAACCTCAAGGTAAGTATATGCACCTTGCAGAATGTGCATGATGGTGACTTGCTTGTGAATACTTGTTTGCAAGAAATCACCATGCACATATGCATTATCACTCACTTCTTTTCATCTGCTCTGATGCATATAGCCAAGTTGCATGTAGCACATCCTGCTTATCTCTCTTGTGTGCTTGAGGTAGTACAAAACCAAAATTCATGAAAATCTTGCACACTTGTAGGGGGAGCCTGTGTACTACATGCTTGTCAAAGCTTTCATGATAATTCTGTCTGTCTTTCAATAAGCTTTGATGTCTTGTTTAGTGTGATTTTAGTGTGTTGCCATCAATTACCAAAAAGGGGGAGATTGAAAGCACATTTGCTCCCTGGGTGGTTTCGGTAATTAATGACAACATACTCTGTGGTTGGACTAATGCTTTTATCAAGTATGTTTCAGGAAATTCAATCACATTGGTATGGCAAAAGGACTGAAGAAGTGGACCCCTCAAAATGCTAAGGCAAGCATTGGCAAAAGCTCAAGACTCCATTTTTGGTTTAGTGATCCAAGATCACATTGAGTCCATAGGAACAGCCAATACTATTAAAAGGGGATGAGGTTGTGTTGATGATCTGGTTGCTCAAGTGCTTAGTGATATATCTCCTTTAACTATCAGCAACTTTCACTACAATACACACTCATAAGTAATCTCGGACCAACCGATTTTCCAAACTCAGTCCCACCGAGATGAACCACCTCAGCCATAAGCCAAACCCTAGAAAAATCGGTCAATCCGAGTTTGAGATCGGTCTCATCGAAATATGGACTGCCAAGCTTCTGTAACCGTTTGTCATCATTTCGGAATAACCGAGTTGATTATTTTGGTCTCACCGAAATTGGCAAGTTCCTGTCTTGACTCAAATCGGACAAACCGAGATGGTATTTTCGGTCCCACCGAAAACCCCAACGTTCACTATATTTGAACTTTCGGTCTGACCGAGTTTCCACTTCGGTCTCACCGAGATTGCTCAATTATGTGTGTAACGGTTGGATTTTGTGTGGAGGCTATATATACCCCTCCACCCCCTCTTCATTCGTGGAGAGAGCCATCAGAAAGAACTACCACTCCTACCTTACACTTTCTGAGAAGAGAACCACCTACCCTTGTGTTGAGATCAAGTTACTCCATTCTTACCATATGAAACTTGATTTCTAACCTTCCCAAGTTGCTTTCCACTCAATCCTTTCTTCCACCACAGCCAAATCAGTGAGGAGAGTTGAGTGTTGGGGAGATTATCATTTGAAGCACAAGAGCAAGGAGTTCATCATCATCTACAACATCTATTACCTTTTGGAGGGTGGTGCCTCCTATATTTGGTTAGGTGTCGCTTGGGAGCCTCCGTCATCGAGATGTGGAGTTGAACCAAGAAGTTTGTAAGGGCAAGGAGATCGCCTACTTCGTGAAGATCTACCCCGAGTAAGGCTAGCCCTCCGTGGGCGTAGGCCATGATGGAATAGACAAGGTTGCTTCTTCGTGGACCCTTCGTGGGTGGAGCCATCCGTGGACTCGCGCAGCCGTTACCCTCCGTGGGTTGAAGTCTCCATCAACGTGGATGTACGATAGCACCACCTATCGGAACCACGGGAAAAATCATTGCGTCTCCAAATTGCGTTTGATCTTCTCCACTTCTCTTTACTACTTGTGCAATTTACTTTCCGCTGCCCATACTCTAGAATTGCATGTGTAGTGTGCTACTTGACTTGTGTGTTGTGCAAAATCTGCCAAAATCTGTCCTTGATAAAACACAGAATTTTTATCTTGTCGAGTAGTCTAATCACCCCCCCTCTAGACACTCTCACCTTCTTCGATCCGTCAGCATTAGTAAGGTACACATCAATAACGTATATATCAATTATACATTTGTTCACTTTGCCATCCTTCTTATCCGCCAAATACTTGGGGCAGTTCCGTTTCCAGTGACCATCCTGTAGTAGAAGCACTCAGTTTCAGGCTTGGCTCCAGACTTTGGTTTCTTCCCGGCAGTAGCAACTGGTTTGCTATTCTTCTTGAAGTTTCCCTTCTTTCCCTTGCCCTTTTTCTTGAAACTAGTGGTCTTGTTAACCATCAACACTTGATGCTCCTTTTTGATTTCTACCTCCTCAGCTTTGAGCATTGCGAAGAGCTCGGGAATTGTCTTTTGCCATCCCTTGCATATTATAGTTCATCACGAATCCTTTATAGCTTGGTGGCAGTGATTTAAGAACTCTGTCAATAACACTATCATCAACAACTTTGACTCCAAGTTGAGTCATGTGATTGTGGTACCCAGACTGATGGAACTATTCTCCTCCATCTTGCAGCTATAGAACTTGTTGGTGACTTCATATCTCTCAACTCGGGCATTTGCTTGAAATATTAACTTCAACTCTTGGAACATCTCATATGCTCCATGACGTTCAAAATGTCTTTGAAGTCCCGATTCTAAGCCGTAAAGCATGGCACACTGAACTATTGAGTAGTCATCAGACCGTGTCTGCCAGACGTTCAAAGCGTACACATTTGCGGGAGGGGGGGGGCTGTCACCTGGCGGTGCTTCAAGGACATAATTCTTCTGTGAAGAAATGAGGATAATCCTCAAGTTACGGACCCAGAACGTGTAGTTTCTACCATCATCTTTCAACTTAGCTTTCTCTAGGAACACATTAAAATTCAAGGGAATGGTAGCTCGGGCCATTGATCTACAACAACATAGATATGCAAAAACTATCACGACTAAGTTAATGATAAATTAAAGTTCAATTAATCATATTACTAAAGAACTCCAACTTAGATAGACATCCCTCAAGTCATCTAAATGATCACGTGATCAAAATCAACTAAACCATATTCGATTATCACGTGAGATGGAGTAGTTTTCAATGGGAACATCTTATGTTGATCATATCTACTATATGATTCATGCCCGACCTTTCGGTCTCCAGTGTTCCGAGGCCATGTCTTTACATGCTAGGCTCGTCCAGTTTAACCCGAGTATTCTGCATGTGCAAAACTATCTTACACCCATTGTACGTGAATGTAGAGCTTATCACACCCAATCATCACGGGTGTCTCGGCACGACGAACTGTTGCAATGGTGCATACTCTGGGAGAACACTTGTACCTTGTGAAGGAAATATGCCCTAGAGGCAATAATAAAGTTGTTATTTATATTTCCATATACATGGTAAATGTCTTTTATTCATGCTATAATTGTATTAACCGGAAACTTGATACATGTGTGAATACATAGACAAAACAGAGTGTCCCTAGTATGACTCTACTAGACTAGCTCGTTAATCAAAGATGGTTATGTTTCCTAACAATAAACATGAGTTGTCATTTGATCAACAGGATCACATCATTAGGAGAATGATTGATGGACAAGACCCATCCGTTAGCTTAGCAATATGATTGTTTAGTTTTTCTGCTATTGCTTTCTTCATTACTTATACATGTTCCTATGACTATGAGATTATGCAACTCCCGAATACCGGAGGAACACCTTGTGTGCTATCAAACATCACAGCGTAACTGGGTGATTATAAAGATGCTCTACAGGTGTCTCCGAACGTGTTTGTGGTGTTGGCATAGATCGAGAATAGGATTTGTCACTCCGAGTGTCGGAGAGGTATCTCTGGGCCCTCTCGGTAATACACATCGTAATAAGCCTTGCAAGCAAATGACTAATGAGTTAGTCACGATATGATGTATTACGGAACGACTAAAGAGACTTTCCGATGACGAGATTGAACTAGGTATGATGATACCGATGATCAAATCTCGAGCAAGTAACATACTGATGACAAAGGGAACAACATATGTTGTTATGCGGTTTTACCGATAAGGATCTTCGAAGAATATGTAGGAAACAATATGAGCATCCAGGTTTCGATATTGTTTATTGACCGGAGATGAGTCTCGGTCATGTCTACATAGTTCGCGAACCCGTAGGGACTGCACGGTTAATGTTCGATGACGATCGGTATTATGAGTTTATGTGTTTTGATGCACCGAAGGTAGTTCGGAGTCTCGGATGTGATCACGGACATGATGAGGAGTCTCGAAATGGTCGAGACATAAATATTGATATATTGGAAGGTTACATTCGGACACCGGAAGGGTTCCGGGGGTCACCGGATAAATATCGGAGTACCGGGAGGTTATCGGACCCCCCCCCCCGGGTAGTATATGGGCCCTAATGGGCTTTAGGGGACAGAGAGAGGGCTGGCTAGGGCTCGGCCGCGCGCCAAGCCTAGTCCAAATTGGACTAGGGGGAGGGGCGGCGCCCCTCCTTTCCTTCTCCTCCTCTCTTTCCCTTTCCCCTCTCCTAGTCCTACTAGGAAAAGGGGAGTCCTACTCCTACTGGGAGTAGGACTCCCCCCTTGGCATGCCCTCCTCCTAGGCCGGCCTCCTGCTCCCTCCCTCCTTTATATATGTGGGGATGGGGCACCCCAGAGGCACACAAATTGATTTGCAAGCCGTGTGCGGTGCCCCCTCCACAGTTACACACCTCAGTTATATCGTTGTAGTGCTTACGCGAAGCCCTGCGCCGGTAACTTCATCATCATTGTCACCATGCCGTCGTGCTGACAGAACTCCCCCGCGACGCTCAAATGGATCAAGAGTTTGTGGGACGTCATCAAGCTGAACGTGTGCTGAACGCGGAGGTGTCGTACATTCGGTGCTTGGATCGCGAAGACGTTCGACTACATCAACCACGTCACTAGAAGCTTCCGCTTTCGGTCTACGAGGGTACGTGGACAGACTCTCCCGCTCGTTGCTATGCTTCTCCTAGATAGATCTTGCGTGATCGTATGAATTTTTTTGAAATACTACGTTCCCCAACAGTGGTATCAGAGCCAGGTCTATGTGTAGATGATATGCATGAGTAGAACACAATGAGTTGTGGGCGAAAATAGTCATACTGCTTACTAGCATGTCATACTTTGATTCGGCGGCATTGTGAGATGAAGCGGCCCGGACGGACATTACGCATACGCTTACGCAAGACTGTTTTCACCATTAAAAGCACTCGTTGCTTAAAGGTGACCGGCGGGTGTCTGTCTATCTCACTTTAGTTGAATCGAGTGTGGCTATGCCCAGTCCTTGTGAAGGTTAAAACAACACACTTGACGAAAAATCGTTGTGGTTTTGTATGCGTAGGTAAGAACGGTTCTTGCTAAGCGCGTAGCAGCCACATAAAACTTGCAACAACAAACTAGAGGACGTCTAACTTGTTTTTGCAGGGCATGTTGTGATGTGATATGGTCAAGACGTGATGAGTTATACGTTATTGTATGAGTTGATCATGTTTTGTAAATTATCGACAACCGGCAGGAGCCTTATAGTTGTCTCTTGATTGTATGAATTGTGAGGGGCATGTAATTGCTTTACTTTGTCACTGTGAGATAGCGATAGTAGTAGTAGCAATAGTTGGCGAGAAGACCACGACGCTACGATGAAGATCATGGTGATGATGGAGATCATAACGATGCTTTGGAGATGGAAATCAAAAGCACAAGATGATGATGGCCATATCATGCCACATATTTTGATTGCATGTGATGTTTATCTTATTATGCTTCTTATTTTGCTTAGTACGGCGACAACATTATAAGATGATCCCTTACAAAAATTTCAAGGTACAAGTGTTCTCCCTGAGTATGCACCGCTGTGAAAGTCCGTTGTGCCGAGACACCACGTGATGATCTGGTGTGATAAGCTCTACATTCAAATACAATGGGTGTAAGACAGTTTTGCACATGCAGAATACTCGGGTTAAACTTGACGAGCCTAGCATGTACAGACATGGCCTCCGAACACTGGAGACCGAAAGGTCGAGCGTGAATCATATAGTAGATATGATCAACATAAGATGTTCACCATTGAAAACTACTCCATCACACATGATGATCGAACATGGTTTAGTTGATTTGGGTCACGTGATCATTTAGATGACTAGAGGGATGTCTATCTAAGTGGGAGTTCTTTAGTAATATGATTAATTGAACTTTAATTTATCATGAACTTAGTCCTGATAGTTTTTGCATATCTATGTTGTTGTAGATCAATGGCCCATGCTACCATTCCCTTGAATTTTAATGTGTTCCTAGAGAAAGCTAAGTTGAAAGATGATGGTAGCAACTACACGGACTGGGACCATAACTTGAGGATTATCCTCATTGCTGGACGGAAGAATTATGTCCTGGAAGCACCGCTAGGTGACAAGCCTGCTGCAGGAGCAACTCCGGATGTTATGAACGTCTGGCAAGCTCGTTCTGATGACTACTCGATAGTTCAGTGTGCCATGCTTTACGGCTTAGAATCGGGACTTCAAAGACGTTTTGAACATCATGGAGCATATGAGATGTTCCAAGAGTTGAAGTTAATATTTCAAGCAAATGCCCGAATTGGGAGATACGAAGTCTCCAGTAAGTTCTATAGCTGCAAGATGGAGGAGAATAGTTCTATCAGTGAACACTTGCTCAGAATATCTAGGTACTACAATCACATGACTCAACTTGGTTGCAAAGTTGACAAAGATAGTGTTCTTGACAGAGTTCTTCAATCACTGCCACCAAGATATAAAGGCTTCATGATGAACTATAATATGCAAGGGATGCAAAAGACTATTCCCGAGCTCTTCACTATGCTCAAAGCTGCAGAGGTAGAATTCAAAAAGGAACATCAAGTGTTGATGGTTAACAAGACCACTAGTTTCAAGGAAAAGGGCAAGGGAAAGAAGGGTAACTTCAAGAAGAATAGAATGCCAGTTGCAAATCCCGCGAAGAAACCCACGTCTGGAGCCAAGCCTGAAACTGAGTGCTTCTACTTCAAAGGGACTGGACACTGGAAGCGGAACTGCCCCAAGTATTTGGCGGATAAGAAGGATGGCAAAGTGAACAAAGGTATATTTGATATACATGTTATTGATGTGTACCTTACTAATGCTCACAGTAGCACGTGGGTATTTGATACGGGTTCGGTTGCTAATATTTGTAACTCGAAATAGGGGCTACGGATTAAACGAAGATTAGCTAAGGATGAGGTGATGATGCGCATGGGAAATGGTTCAAAAGTCGATGTGATCTCCGTCGGCACGCTACCTCTACATCGACCTTCGGGATTAGTTTTAGACCTAAATAATTGTTATTTGGTGCCAGCGTTGAGCATGAACATTATATCTAGATCTTGTTTGTTGCGAGACGGTTATTCATTTAAATCAGAGAATAATGGTTTTTCTACTTATATGAGTAATATCTTTTATGGTCATGCACCCTTGAAGGGTGGTCTATTCTTGTTGAATCTCGACCATAATTATACACATATTCATAATATTGAAACCAAAGATGCAAAGTTTATAATGATAGTGCAACTTATTTGTGGCACTGCCATTTAGGTCATATTGGTGTAAAGCGCATGAAGAAACTCCTTGCTGATGGACTTTTGGAATCACTTGATTATGAATCGCTTGGTGCTTGCGAACCATGCCTCATTGGCAAGATGACTCAAACTCCGTTCTCCGGAACAATGGAGCGAGCAACTCATTTATTCGAAATCATACATACTGATGTATGCGGACCGATGAGTGTTGAAGCTCACGGCGGGTATCGTTATTTTTTGACCTTCACTGCTGATTTGAGAAGATATGGGTATATCTACTTGATGAAGCACAAGTCTGAAACATTTGAAAAGTTCAAAGAATTTCAGAGTGAAGTAGAGAATCGTGGTAACAAGAAAATAAAGTTTCTACGATCTGATCGCGGAGGTGCATATTTGAGTTACGAGTTTGGTCTTCATTTGAAACAATGTGGAATAGTTTCACAGCTCACACCACCTGGAACACCACAGTGTAATGGTGTGTCCGAACGTCGTAATCGTACTTTATTAGATATGGTGAGATCTATGATCTCTCTTACCGATTTACCACTATCATTTTGGGGTTATGCTTTAGAGACAGTTGCATTCACGTTAAATAGGGCACCATCTAAATTCATTGAGACGACACCTTATTATCTGTGGTTTGGCAAGAAACCCAAGTTGTCGTTTCTTAAAGTTTGGGGCTGTGATGCTTATGTGAAAAAGCTTCAACCTGATAAGCTCGAACCCAAGTCGAAGAAATGTGTCTTCATAGGATACCCAAAGGAAACTATTGGGTACACCTTCTATCACAGATCTGAAGGCAAGATATTCATTGCTAAGAATGGATCCTTTCTAGAGAAGGAGTTTCTCTCGAAAGAATTGAGTGGGAGAAAAGTGGAACTTGATGAGGTAATTTTACCTTCTCCCGAATTGGAAAGTAGTACATCACAGAAACTAGTTCCAGTGATTCCTACACCAATTAGCGAGGAAGCTAATGATGATGATCATGAAACTTCAGATCAAGTTACTACTGAACCTTGTAGGTCAACCAGAGTGTGTTCCGCGCCACAGTGGTACGGTAACCCGGTTCAGGAAGTCATGTTACTAGACCTTGATGAACCTACGAATTATGAGGAAGCGATGATGAGCACAGATTCAGCAAAATGGCTTGAGGCCATGAAATCTGAGATGGGATCCATGCATGAGAACAAAGTATGGATTGTGGTTGACTTGCCCGATGATCGGCAAGCCATTGAAAATAAATAGATTTTTAAGAGGAAGACTGACGCCGATGGTAATGTTACCGTCTACAAAGCTCGACTTGTTGGGGAAGTTTTTCGACAAGTTCAAGGAGTTGACTACAATGAGACATTCTCACCCGTAGCGATGCTTAAATCTGTCCGAATAATGTTAGCAATTGCCGCATTTTATGATTATGAAATCTAGCAAATGGCTGTCAAAACTGCATTCCTTAATGGATATCTCAATGAGGAGTTGTATATGATGCAACCAGAAGGTTTTGTCGATCCTGAACGTGCTAACAAAGTGTGCAAGCTCCAGCGATCCATCTATGAACTGGTTCAAGCATCTCGGAGTTGGAATATACGCTTTGATGAGGTAATCAAAGCATATGGTTTTATATAGACTTTTGGAGAAGCCTGTATTTACAAGAAAGTGAGTGGGGGCTCTGTAGCATTTCTGGTATTATATGTAGATGACATATTGTTGATTTGAAATGATATAGAATTTCTGGATGGCATAAAAGGATACTTCAAAAAGAATTTTTCAACGAAAGACCTCGATGAAGCTCTTATATATTGGGCATCAAGATCTATATAGATAGATCAAGACGCTTAATTGGACTTTCACGAAGCACATACCTTTATAAAGTTTTGAAGAAGTTCAAAATGGATCAGTCAAAGAAAGGGTTCTTGCCTGTGTTACAAGGTGTCAAGTTGAGTAAGACTCAATGCCCGACCACTGCAGAAGATAGAGAGAAAATGAAAATCATTCCCTATGCCTCAGCCATAGGATATATCATGTATGCAATGTTGTGTACCAGACCTGATGTGTGCCTTGCTATAAGTTTAGCAGGGAGGTACCAAAGTAATCTAGGAATGGATCACTAGACAGCGGTCAAGAACATCATGAAGTACCTGAAAAGGACAAAGGATATGTTTGTCGTTTATGGAGGTGACAAAGAACTCGTCGTAAATGGTTACGTCGATTCAAGCTTTGACACTAATCCGGATGACTCCAAGTCACAAACTGGATATGTATTTTTATTGAACGGTGGAGTTGTCAGTTAGTGCAGTTCCAAGCAGAGCGTCGTGGCGGGATCTACATGTGAAGCGGAGTACATAGCTGCTTCGGAAGCAGCAAATGAAGGAGTCTGGATGAAGGAGTTCATATCCGATCTAGGTGTAATACCTATTGCATCGGGTTCAATGAAAATCTTTTGTGACAACACTTGAGCAATTGCCTTGGCGAAGGAATCCAGGTTTCACAAGAGAACCAAACACATCAAGAGACGCTTCAATTCCATCCGCGATCAAGTCAAGGAGGGACACATAGAAATTTGCAAGATACATACAGATCTTAATGTCGCAGACCCGTTGACTAAGCCTCTTCCACGAGCAAAACATGATCAACACCAAGACTCCATGGGTGTTAGAATCATTACTATGAAATCTACATTATTGACTCTAGTGCAAGTGGGAGACCGAAGGAAATATGCCCTAGACGCCATAATAAAGTTGTTATTTCTATTTCCTTATACAACATGATAAATGTCTTTTATTCATGCTAGAATTGTATTCAGCGGAAAGTTGATACATGTGTCAATACATAGACAAAACAGAGTGTCCCTAGTATGCTCTACTAGACTAGCTCGTTAATCAAAGATAATTATGTTTCCTCGCCATAGACATGAGTTGTCATTTTATCAACGGGATCACATCATTAGGAGAATGATGTGATGGACAAGTCCCATCCGTTAGCTTAGCAATATGATCGTTTAGTTTTTTGCTATTGCTTTCTTCATGACTTGTACATATTCCTATGACTATGAGATTATGCAACTCCCGAATACCGGAGGAACACCTTGTGTGCTATCAAACATCACAACGTAAACGGGTGATTATAAAGATGCTCTATAGGTGTCTCCAAAAGTGTTTGTGGTGTTGGCATAGATCGAGAATAGGATTTGTCACTCCGAGTGTCGGAGAGGTATCTCTGGGCCCTCTCGGTAATACACATCGGAATAAGCCTTGCAAGCAAATGACTAATGAGTTCGTCACAAGATGATGTATAACAGAACGAGGAAAGAGACTTGCCGATGACGATATTGAACTAGGTATGATGATACCGATGATCAAATCGCGGGCAAGTAACATACCGATGACAAAGGGCACAACGTATGTTGTTATGTGGTTTGACCGACATTGATCTTCGAAGAATACCTAGGAACCAATATGAGCATCCAGGTTCTGATATTTGTTATTGACCGGAGATGAGTCTCGGTCATGTCTACATAGTTCTCGAACCCGTAGGGTCCGCACACTTAATGTTCGACGACGATCGGTATTATGATTTTATGTTCTTTGATGCACTGAAGGTAGTTTGGAGTAACGGATGTGATCCCGAACATGATGAGGAGTCTCCAAATGGTCGAGACACAAATATTGATATATTGGAAGGTTATATTCGGACACCGGAAGGGTTCCGCGGGTCACCGGATAAATACTGTCGTACCGGGAAGTTACCGGAACCCCCCGGGGAGTATATGGGCCCTAATGGGCTTTAGGGTAGAGAGATAGGGCTGGCTAGGGCTGCCCCCCCCAAGCCTAGTCCGAATTGGACTAGGGGGAGGGTCGACGCCCCCTCATTTCCTTCTCTGTCTCTCTTTCCCTTCCCCCTCTCCTACTCCGACTAGGAAAAGGGGAGTCCTACTCCTAGAGGGGGTAGGACTCCCCCCTTGGCGCGCCCTCCTCCTTGGCCGGCCTCCTCTTCCCTCCCTCCTTTATATTGGAGAGGGGGCACCCCATAGGCACAAAAGTTCATTTGCAAGACGTGTGTGGTCGCCCCTCCACACTTCCACACCTCGATCATATCGTTGCAGTGCTTAGGCGAAGCCCTGCGCCGGTAACTTCATCATCATCGTCACCACGCCATCGTGCTAACGAAACTCCCCCGCGACGCTCAACTGGATCAAGATTTCGTGGGACATCATCGAGCTGAACGTGTGCTGAATGCGAAGGTGCCGTACGTTCGGTGCTTGGATCGGTTGGATCGCGAAGATGTTCAACTACATCAACTGCGTCACTAGACGCTTCCGCTTTTGGTGTACGAGGGTACGTGGACACACTCTCCCGCTCGTTGCTATGATTCTCCTAGATAGATGTTGCGTGATCGTAGGAATTTTTTTGAAATACTACGTTCCCCAACACCTTGAAATTTTGTAAGGGATCATCATATAATGCTACCGTCGTTCTAAGCAAAATAAGATGCACGATAAGATAAACATCACATGCAATCAAAATATGTGACATGCTATGGCCATCATCATCTTGTGCTTTTGATCTCCATGTCCAAAGCATCATCATGATCTCCATCATCACCGGCTTGACACCATGATCTTCATCGTAGCGTCGTGGTTGTCTCGCCAACTATTGCTTCTACTACTATCCCTAACTCATAGTGATAAAGTAAAGCAATTACATGGCATTAGCAAGTCATACAATAAATTGACAACCATAAGGCTCCTGCCGGTTGCCGATAATTTACAAAACATGATCATCTCATACAATAATGTATAGCTCATCACGTCTTGACCATATCACATCACAACATGCCCTGCGAAAAAAAGTTAAACGTCCTTTACTTTGTTGTTGCATGTTTTACGTGGGTGCTACAGGCTTCTAGCAAGAACCGTTCTTACCTAGGCATCAAAACCACCACGATATTTCATCAAGTGTGATATTTTAACCTTCATCAAGGACCGGCCGTAGTGACACTCGATGCAACTAAAGTTGGAGAAACTGACACCCGCCAGCCACCTGTGTGCAAAGCACGTCGGTAGAACCAGTCTCATGACCGCGGTCATGTAATGTCGGTCCGGGCCGCTTCATCCAACAATACCGCCGAATCAAACTAAGATGTTGGTGGTAAGCAGTATGACTATTATCGCCCACAACTATTTGTGTTCTACTCGTGCATATCATCTACGCATAGACCTCGCTCATGATGCCACTGTTGGGGAACGTAGTATGTCAAAAAATTCATACGAACACGCAAGATCTATTTAGGAGAAGCATAGCAACGAGCTGGGAGAGTGTGTCCACGTACCCTCGTAGACCAAAAGCGGAACCATTTAGCAACGCGGTTGATGTAGTCGAACGTCTTCAGGATCCAACCAGTCTAAGTACCGAACGTACGGCACCTCCGTGTTCAGCACACGTTCAGCATGATGACGTCCCATGAGCTCTTGATCAAGCAGAGACACGAGGGAGAGTTCCAGCAGCATGACAGTGTGTTGACGGTGTTGACGATGTGATTTGCACAGGGATTCGCCTAAGAACTACGACAATATGACTGAGTTGTTAAACTGTGGAGGGGGCACCGCACACGGCTAAAAGATCAACTTGTGTGTTCTAGGGTCCCCCCTCCCCACGTATATGAAGGAGGGAGGAGGAAGACGGCCGGCCCTAGGGGGCGCGCCAAGTGGGGTGTCCAACTAGGATTCCCAATCCTAGTTGGACTCCCTTTCCAATTCCAAGGGGGAGAAGGAGGGAAGGAGAGGGAGCGGGAAAGCAAAGAGGGGGGCGCGCCCCCTCCCCCTAGTCCAATTCGGACGACCTTGGGGGGTCCACACGCCACCTTGTGGCCTACCCTCTCCTACGCCCTTATGGACCATTAAGGCCCATAACTTTCCCGGGGGGTTCCGGTAACCCCTCAGTTTTTCGATAAATATTTGAAACTTCTCGAAACACTTTCCGGTGTCCGAATATCTTCGTCCAATATATCAATCTTTATGTCTCGACCATTTCGAGACTCCTCGTCATGTCCGTGATCTCATCCGGGACTCCGAACAATCTTCGGTCATCAAAAACACATAACTCATAATACAATCATCATCGAACAATAAGCGTGAGGACCCTACGGGTTCGAGAACTATGTAGACATGACCGAGACTCATCTCCGGTCAATAACAAATAGCAGAACCTGGATGGTCATATTGGTTCCTAGGTATTCTTTGAAGATCTTTGTCGGTCAAACCGAATAACAACATACGTTGTTCCCTTTGTCATCGGTATGTTACTTTCCTGCGATTTGACCGTCGGTATCACCATACCTAGTTCAATATCATCATCGGCAAGTCTCTTTACTCGTTATGTAATACATCATCTTGTGACGAACTCAATAGCCGTTTGCTTGCAAGACTTCTTACGATGTGTATTACCGAGAGGGCCCAGAGATACCTCTCCGACACTCGGAGTGACAAATCCTATTTTCGATCTATACCAACACCGCAAACACCTTCAGAGACACCTGTAGAGCATCTTTATAATCAACTAGTTATGTTGTGATGTTTGATAGCACACAAGGTGTTCCTCCGATATTCGGGCGTTGCATAATCTCATAGTCAGAGGAACGTGTATAAGTCATGAAGAAAGCAATAGCAATAAAACTAAATGATCATTATGCTAAGCTAACGGATGGATCTTGTCCATCAAATCATTCGCCTAATGATGTGATCCCGTTCATCAAATGAAAACACATATCTATGAATAAAAAAGGTCAAATGAACCTTGAATAATTTCAAAGTTCAGCGTGAATCTCCCGTTGTTCCGTGTCGCGTGTAGAAGAAAATACGAGGCTAGAAGAGGGAGTGATTATCATTTGGCCCACAAGGGGACACGTTTCCCTATCAAAACCATGAGGGTTCTTGTGACAGGCTCGGTTTGTAAGACGTTTGTAATAAAGCTTGGCCCAAATTGGCAATGTTTTTACCACGACATATATATGCCATGACGTGACACCATGCCGCCTTTGATGACTTTCTAGTGAGTTTTGGATTTATGGGGACTTAAAAACCGAGATTCGAAATGTTTGAGGACGAGCCAGGACACCGGTACGGTTGTAATTCATTCCATTCCTGGCATGGGACCTAAACATGCACCCAAGGACACATGTATAATTTTTCTAGTCATTTTGGTGAACTGGAGCATGTATTTTTAGTTCAGATTTGAATTATGGACATTAAATGCCTTGGAAACACAATTAGTGTATAAAAAGGCTAAACGAACCCTAAACAAGTTTAAATTACAGCACGGATATCATGTCGTTCTATGTTGCCCGTGGAAGAAAATACAAGGCGAAAAGAGGCAGTGATTATCTTTCGCCCACAAGGGGAACATGTTTCCCTATCGGAACCACAAGGCTTCTTTGAAAGAAGCTCCGATTTTTGTAAGAGGTTTGTAATAAAGCTTGGCCCAAATTGGACAATGTTTTTCCCACGACATATATGTGTCATAATGTTGCACCGTGCCACCTTTGATGACTTTCTGGTGAGTTTTGGATTTATGGGGACTTAAAAACCAAGATCCAAATGTTTCAGGACGAGCCAGGAGGCGGGTATGGTTGTAATTCATTCCCATTCCTGGCATGGGACCTAAACATGCACCCAAGGACACATGTATAATTTTTCTAGCCATTTTTGTGAACTGGAGCATGTATTTGAAGTTCAGAATTGAATTATGGACATTAAATTCCTAGGAAACTCAATTAGTGTATAAAAAGGCCAAACGAACCCTGAATAGTTTTAAATTTCAGCACGGATATCATGTCGTTCCATGTTGTCCGTAGAAGAAAATACAAGGCAAAAAGAGGCACTGATTACGTTCCATCCACAAGGAGGACACGTTTCCTTATCGGAACCACGAGGCTTCTTTGAGAGAAGCTCCGGTTTGTTAGAGGCTTGTAATAAAACTTGCGCCACAATGGACGAAAAAATTCCTCAACATATAAGTGCCATGTCGTGACACCATGCCAGGTTTCCCGATTTTCGGCTTAGTTTTGGATTTACGGGGATTTAAAAACCGAGATTCTTCTCACGAAATGTTTTCAAATAGCACACGGATCACTCGCGAAAGCCGATATTCAATGAAAACTTCGTGGAAACCATATTTTAAAGTTTTATAAAAATCTGAAGAAAAAAATGTGGGATGTTAAGAACGTGATGTTTTATTGCGACACAAAATTTCAAGTTGAAAAACATTACGAGATGAGATGTGAGCTATGAAAAATACAAATTCAGCCCTGAATAATGACATTACTATTCGGCACTATTCAACGCTGATTTTATCTTTTTCATAGCTCACATCTCATAACGTGTTTCAACTTGAAATTTTGTGTGGCAATAAAACATCATCCTCTTAACATCCCGCATTTTTCATATATTTTTTTGAAACTTCAAAACATCATTTTCTCGTGGTTTTCACCGGTTTCCACCGAATGTTTGTTTTCGTACGATATTCTCCCCCTACTGCACGCGCAATCCGAGTCGTGCATTCTGATTGACCAGAACCCAAAACCCACGGATCGTACGTGTGCACCATTGGATGCTCCCAGATCGAACTGCAACCCTGAGCCCTTTCGATAGCACCTGCAGTACATGGGTAAGCACTATGCGTATGAGTCATGCTAGCTCACGCTTCCTTGTCTACTAGGTTTTCAAAACAGGCTACCATTTCTCGCCACTCCTCTCATCGGTTTCCCGCCTCTTCTCTCATCGTTTTCCCGCTACCAATGTCAGTGCTCATTGAAGTCTAGAGGCGACACACCGGCCATGTAAAATATCCCACATAGTTTTAAAAGCACAAATGTGTGTGATAGGAGGGACTAGGTCCCATAGGGTGACCAGCGTGAAACGCCTTAAAGGCAAGGAGGCAATTCTTATCACCAAGGGCCGGCTTCACATCCACTAGCCTAGTCAAATAGAACGCAGAAGTTAAGCGTGCTTGGGCTGGAGTAGTCCAAGGATGAGTGACCCGGTGAGAAGTTGCATATCTCAAGCATCATTTAAATGCCATGACATGGTCATTATAGAGATATATTGTATATCTATAGTGACCTATCATGGCAATTATATAAACCTTGGGAACCTTGTTTTGCTAATTTGTATACTATGTTTTTATGGGTTATTTTTGGCTCTAAAAAAATAAGTAATGATTGACTTGACCCGGCATGGAGATTATATAAACCTACTATGTTTTTGAGGGTTATCCTCTAAAAAATAAAGAATGATTGACTTGACCTGTCATGGCGATTATATAAACCTTTTTCAGGTTGCATGTAGGGTATAGGGGGCAGGGTGTTCTTCTCGAGCATTTCTCCCTTGTGCGGCTTATAGACGCGGCACATACCTGTGCACTCCCCGAGGTATATATACTATCCTTTGCCAACAATTAGGGGGCCCCATACAATCTATCCCTTTGACCCAACAATGAGTAGGGTTTGACCATGATGGTTTCCTATTGATACTAGTAAGGTAAACATGCATTGCACGCATGAGATTTGGTAACCAAATTATGAATAAATACCGTACTATAGTATGTAAGGTTTGAGTCATATATGCATGATGTAGATGTTCGTTCAATTCTTATAGTTCATCTCATCCAAAATGATGGTTATGACGCCGTTGGGTCCCGGCATCTTCAGCTTGAGGTAGACATAACATGGTCGAGCCATGAACCTGGCGTAGGCGGGCCTACCCAGGATGGCGTGATAGGCGCTGTTGAAGTCCACCACTTCGAACGTCAGCTTCTCCTTTCGGTAGTTCTTGGACTCACCAAAGACGACGTCGAGTGTGATCTGGCCAAGTGAGTCGGCTTTCTTCCCGGGGATTACCCCGTGGAACCTCATGTTACTTTCTCTCAGCTTGGACATCGGAATGCCCATATCCCGGAGGGTTGCTGCATACAAGATATTCAAGCCACTACCCCCATCCATCAGAACTCTGGTCAGGCGCGTGCCTTCGATAACTGGGTCGACCACCAGTGCCTGCCGCCCTGGGGTGGCAATGTGCGCTGGGTGATCGGACTGGTCAAATGTGATGGGGGTCTTCGACCATTTCAAGAATGTAGGGGTCGCCGGGGCAACCATGTTTACTTCTCTGTTGAAGATTTTCAGTCGACTTTTGCTCTCGACGTCTGCGAAAATCACCAAGGTGGAGTTGATGCGGGGGTATCCTCCGTCCCCTTCCTTGTCTTCGGACTCTTCTGATTCCTTCTCTTTCTCAGTCGACTGATCCTTCTGGAAACTCTGGATCAAGAGCCGGCACTATCGAGTGGTGTGCTTGGGATACACCAAGTTCCCCTCTTCATCTTTCTTCGTGTGTATGGGGCACGGCTGGTCGAGCATGTCATCTCCAGCCTGACCATTTCCTTTCTTGGGGGCCTAGGAGCCTTTTGGCTTCCCTTTGCCCTTCCCTTGATTAACCACCACAGCCTCTCCCTGAGCGGCTGGGTCGGCCTTGCGTTTATTCTTTCGATTGTGATTCTGGTCGTCCTGCCCGACTGGTTTCTTGCCACTGCGGAGCCGATCGGCCTCCTCACCGTTGGCGTACCGACTGGCAATCTCCATCATCCGCGACAGGGACATGTCGCCTGTTCGGCCAAACTTCAGATTCAACTCTCGGTTGCGCACGCCTTCCTTGAAGGCGCACACCGCCTGGTGCTCGGAAACGTTCTCCACCGTGTGATGCAAAGTGGTCCACCGCTGAATGTAGTCCCTCAAAGTTTCACTCGGCTTTTGCATGCAGTGCTGAAGTTCTTCTAGTCCAGCAGGTCGCTTGCAGGTGCCTTCAAAGGTCCGAACGAAAACTCGAGCGAGCTCTTCCCAGCTGTATATGCTCCTGGGAGCTAACTGGTTGAGCCACGCCCGAGCAGATCCTCCCAGCATCAAGGGGAGGTGCTTCATGGCCACGTCGTCATTGCCTCCTCCGATCTGCACGGCCACTCGGTAGTCTTCCAGCCAAGTGTCCAGCTTCGACTCGCCGGTGAACTTGCTTACTCCTGCTGCCAACCTGAAGTTCGGGGGATCTCCGCGGCCCTGATTGCACTGCAGAAACATTCAGACCCTGAGGCCGGCGCTCGGCTGCCACTGGGTTGGTCTCCGCCTCGCTCGTCCCAGGACGCCCGGTTACGGTCGACTCGACCCTATACAAGGATGGACCTCGCATCGAAACCTGGCCGCCGGGGATCCGGGGGAATCCTACGCTCGTCATCTCGCAGGCGCCTGCCCACATGCCGCTGGGGCGAGTGTGACCCACTTCCCGGAGGAGGGGTAGGCGCTCGACGGCGGACGTAGCGTCCGTGTCGACGGTCGAGTGGATCGTCGTTCCGACCCAGGTGTCGGTCTTGCCGTGGGCCACGTTCCTCGCGCCTTGGGGGCGATCTTGGACTGTGGGCCGACCATACGGTCTCTGCAGCCACCGATCTACTGTGAATCCTGTTGCGCGACTGAGAGACAGCCGCGTTTTGCTCTTCAGCCGTTCGGAGCAAAGCTCGGATCTGCTGAAGACCTCTCCCAGCCTCTGACTGAGAGGGTTGAATTGACTCCGCGATACGAGCCGCGGCCTCGAGGTTTTGAACTGGTGTGCGGAACACCTGAGTCTCGCGCTGACGCGATTGCCGCGGCCGTCGACTGGACTCGGGGACCAGTCAGCGAGCCTGTTTGTCGAGTGAGCGTTGGATGTTTTCCAAGCGCGCGCGCTCGGCCAAGGTGGCCACGCGCGTGGCTTCGAGAGCCAAAGCTTCTGGGGAATCCCCCACGATGGGAGTGAAGAGTGCATCTCCGTTGCGGCGACAAAGCTCAGCCCTTTGCTCGGAGGTGAGGGGCTGAGGGATGTAACAGTTGTTGTCGTGCGATCGGCCGCCGCCGCTGCCACCATTCCCATCGCGAGGAAAGCCCGGCGGGCTGCGGTGTGAATCGACCATAAGGATTTCTGCCGCGGGGTCACTGCTCCCGCATTCGGAAATGGAATCTTTGGGCCCGGTCGACTGGTCGGCCGGCCCGTAGAGGTAGCCGTCGGGCTCAATAGCCGCGACTTGTGGGGTGGCCGTTTGACGGGCCACCGCATGTTTCACCCACCGCTGGAGCCGCGAACGTCCGGATCGTTTGCGGCGGCGTTCAGCGGGGATGGGGGACGACGAGTACCGAGTCGATGGCTGCAGCAGGAGGACGCCACCGGCGCCGGCGCGAAAGTGCGTAGTTCCGCGGTCGGGCAGAGCCTCGACGTCAAGAGGGGCTTCCTGGAGCCACGCGGAGTCGTCGGCGACGAAGACCAACGCGCCGAGCCGGATCTCGTGGCCCGACGCCAAAACACCGCCTGACACCATGATGAAAGTGGTCGGGGAAGAGATTGCAACTTCACCAAATGTCGCTAAGACGCCTTGCCCCACGGTGGGCGCCAACTTTCGTGGTTCTAAGTCTGACAGTAAGGGTAGGGGGTACGAATGGAGAGGCAAGGTTCTAGCTATGGCGAGGTTGTACACAGGGTGTTAGCGAGTTCAGGCCCTTCTCGGAGGAAGTAATAGCCCTACGTCTGGGTGCCCGGAGGCTTGGTCGACTGAAGTGTGTATATGTGTGTTACAGAGGTGCGAACCCTTGTTCTGGAGGAGGGGGGTGGATTATATGATACGCCAGGACCCCGGCCATGCTCCACGTTACCAAGGGTTTAAAGGTACATTAAGGCAGGCGTTACTGATAACGCCTGCAGTAAAGGATAATTAAGGTATTTACTACGGTGAGTAAATATGGGACCGTTGCTGTTCCAAGAGGCGCTTGTCCTTCGGAGGTCGAGTGCCTCGTACGGTCGAGTGGAGTTGAGTCGTCCTGCGTATATGAGTCAGTCGAGTGAAGTGTCTTCTTGGACTATCTCAGTCGACTGTCTCCATTGTCGTGGGTCTTGTCTTTTGATCTTCCAGGGTAGTAACCTTGGGTGGGGTACATTGGTCAGGCCTATGACCCTACCCTAGGTCTGTAACCTCGTCATCGAGCTCATGCGTTGTCAGGATTCCCTCCCACATGCTTGGATTGCTGGGTTCGACCTACATCAAACCCTGCGTATCTCGTCTTTAACTACCTTGCCTTCATGGTTGTTGTCTACATCGAGAAGTAGGCACCACATCTAAATTGTACATTACTCTATATTGAAAACACACATCACCCCTTCCCAACGTACATCATTTTGGGCCGCATGCAAGAGGTGCTGGTTTTGTGGTCCCTCTCATGCGATTTTTATGATGGTTCAATCTATTGGCCCAAGCAGTTTATCGACAACAACAATTGTCGTTTGACCAAACAATAGATTCATTGGTCCGTCTTATGGTAGGTCATGGCGACATGCATGTATGACCAAAGTACCGATCATTACGTGCATCCGCCCCGCTGACACGAACTGGGAGGTGGTGGGCCAAGCATCTAGCTAGGTACGACATTATGTCATTATATATATATATATATATATATATATATATATATATATATATATATATATATATCCAAGGGTTCTTTCGGGTTTGCAAGGCAGGTGCCACCAAAGTTATGCATTGTGTATTTAAAGTTTTAAACATCCCCAATATTCCTACATATATTTGGCCACTTCCATGTGGTTCTTGACTTCTGGGCCCTCACATCGATCTACTATGACATGCCCAATCGTGGGCCCGCGCGATCAAAGTTGTGCATTGGAATTTTGAACATCACAAACCACCCTTTTCACTCATATATATTTGGGCCACATGCTGGTGTGGCTGTCTTCTGACCCTCTCTAACATTATTTCTTTGCTGCAAAGACTCTGATGACGCTCAATTGACACGGGTATAATATCTTAACCGTGTGCGATACAAATGTTGTGAATAACCATGCCTGTGCAAGCGCGAGCAAAGGTGGAGGTACTGGCTCAACCGTGTGCGATGCAAGTGCGCTGTAAAATCACCATGACAGCAAACGCGAGCAAAGGGTGGAGGTACTCGCTTAACTGTGTGCTATGCAAGTGCGTTGTAAAACCACCACCTGTGCAAGCTAAAGGCGGGTAAGTTTATTTGGAAATTAAGAAGAACCGTGTGCGATAGACCAACTAGCTAGAAATATAAAAACAAACTACCCGCCTTGAGCGTTGAAAAAATCGGCAGTTCCACCCACTTTTCCTTATTATCATACACGCATATTGTTATTGGACCATGAACGATCTTGGGCACTCCGGCACTCCCGCCCCGCATCAATTCCTTTACCCAAATTTTAGTAGCCGCCATACTTCAACCATCGCCCACACTCCTCCAGCACCGACCTTATAGTAAAATTGCAGTAGCCGAGGCATTTGAACCGTCGCCCTCCCTCGTCCACCACCATCTCCATGCACCATTACTAAAATTTTCACTAGTCGTGGCGTATCCTCAAACACCAACCCCCCTCTATAGTCCCCCACCCGCCCCCTCCCCCCTCGAACCCTAGCTCGCGGCCGCCGCCGGCACCGCCACCAACCCCTGTCGGTCTGCCCGTTCCTCCTAGCTTAGATAATAAAATTCAGGTTACCCGGCAATTCCCATACAGTCGCCCCACTCCCCTGAGTTTTTAGATGAGGTCTACGGTGTCCCTCCCCGCCAGACCCACATAGCCTGCTCCAGAATGATGCAGCCTAAGCTCGACCATGTATCCCAGGGAGCCCGATGAGCGTTTGTCCAAGAATAGGTTTATCATGGCCTCTCCGGCGGACGTTGGCGAGGTGGCCGCCGTTCGCCCCAACCTTTCGATCCTGGAGCAACACGTCGCCGTGGATGCCGGCGAAGACGTTGACTATGTTGCCATGCCGAAGGCTTCATGTCAACAAGCTAGCGTATTACTGTATCTCGGGAAAGCTGGCTACGACATCAAGCTCGTCCACAGCGACGGCTTCACGCAGGCCATGTCACAGGTTAAGTGGTCCATCCCCAACCCCTCTGGTTCAACATCCATCGATCTCTTGGACGGCCATGCCGTTGATCTCCGCCGCCAAGCGGTCAAGGATTTGCGAGCTTTATACACCATCGAGCCCATTTTTTCATTTCTGAAGGACACGTTCTACGGCGGCGGTTTGGGATCCTCAATTGCCAAGTCACATCTCATCGACCATGACCACGACCATGAGGAGGGCAGCCACGAAGGTTTTTCCAAGGTAAAACATCCCATCTGTGACATCAAAGAGCGCACCATGTGTCTGTGCTCTGCCAACTGGAAGGATCCCGTCCATGAAATGTGAGGCAACATTCTATCAGCAAATCTTACCTTTTCTAGCTTGCCAACCCATACCCTTTGTTATAGTAGCATTTGTCGTGTGGTGCTTTAACTGTGTCGTGTTTAATTTTTTTCAGTTATGCAAAAATGTATTGCTCAATAGGGCTATGTGATGTTTAAGTATGAACTATCCACTTCAGTTTCACGAATGGCTATATTTGCTTGTTTATAGTGAGTGGATGCCTTGTTTATCTGTATTTGGTTGTTAGGTTGGTTGGAGAGAGCATTTTTTCAGTTACTGAGCAGATGCCTTATTTATATGTATTTGGTTCTTAGTTTGGTTGAAGTGAGCATTTGTCCAGCTATGAAGCAGATGCCTTGTTTATCTGTATTTGGTTGTTAGGTTGCTTTTTTTAGCATTTGTCCAGTTATCAAGCAGATGCCTTGTTTATCTGTATTTGGTTGTTAGGTTGCTTTTTTTAGCATTTGTCCAGCTATCAAGCAGATGTCTTGTTTATCTTTATCTGCTTGTTAGGTTGGTTGTAGTGAGCATTTGTCCAGTTTTCAAACACATGTCATGTTTATCTATATTTGCTTGTTAGGTTGGTTGCAGTGAGACTCTGTCCAGTTTTCAATGGCTATATTTGGTTGTTATACTGGTCATTTATGCCTTGTTTATTTCAGTCATTCACAATGTGTTGTTCATTATGTGCAAGTCGGAACTGTGCCGCTTGACTACATCAATACCAGTTTGAACGGCTATATTTGGTTCTAGTTATTCCTGTTGTAGTTAAGACATGCCCTTTATTTCAGTTTTACACATTTATCCAGTGTGATGTTTAAGCATTGCCTATGTTCCTTCATTTTCAACAATACCTGTTTGAATTGCAATATTTGATGGCTGTTAAGCCTGCTGTCGGTAACATTGCCTTCCATTTTATATCTGCTTCAATAGCATGATGAAACTAACACATTCAATCTATCATTTGGAGATGATGTTGTTTACCTTTCCTATATTTGTTTGATGTTAAGGTTGCTGTACTTATCATGCCTTTCCACTACTTATGGAGGACAACAACGGGAGTGGCCACCATTTTCCGCCGAGGTTAGCTTCATCCCTCGGCTTGAACTCCCCCCATCGTTCCATAATGTAGTGCATATAGATCCAGGCATGGACACTGGTTAGCTTCTAATACTGACTTGTTGCTTATAGGTACATATGCCCTTGGCAAGGATCCATGCATCGACCCTTTTTGTGTATGGGGCAATGAGATATTCATGAACAAGCATCAAGTGAGGAAACTGGTAAGGATTATTAGCAAAAATATACGAATGGTGGCAAGAAAATTATTTGTTTAAATTGTATCTAACACACCAGTGAGCTATAGGATGATTACTACAAACTATGCAGCCTTCTCTTTTTACTGCGCATAATGAGTTGTTAGACGACAAGGTCTGAATCATTTTCCTTCCCAGTGGTTCCCGAAGCAGTTCACTCAAGATTACCTCGCAAAGTACATGATTGGTGGACACGCAATGAAGGTTAAAGTATTTCATCCAGACTACAATGAGCATCGAGAAGTCGTAATGAAGACAGTGAAGGATGGATGAGCAACCATCACAAGGGGTTGGCATAGAGTCGTGCGCGCATTACGCATGGAGCAGGGCACAATATGGGCATTCCGCTTCGCCTTCTCCAGCAACCAGAATGTCTTTCGCCTCTCTCTTTACAGTCTTTAGTACAACTGTGGTTCATCATTATTTACTTGGTGCTTTTGTAGTTCTTCGGTATATGTACCTGCACATCGAATTATGCATTCATGGTTGAACCTATATTTGTAAACGTGGTTGGATATGAAATAAGTGATTGCCTGCTTTCAAATTTAGAACATGTGAATTTTAAATTAGGTATTATTACACTGCACACGGGATCGGAAACGTTTCTAGGATTCACTATGTGTGCGATCAATCTCCACTGCACACACGACATCCTATTGAAAACTGTTTGCGTTAGGCCACCTTGCGAAAATGTTTACCACATAAAAACTGTGTGCGATGGACAGCCTTTGCCACACAGTTTCTTTTACGCACCATGTGTGATGCATTAAATAATGCAAATGATAAAATTGTTAATATCGTGTGTAATGGCAATGCTGTCACAAACGATTTAACGGGAAAAATTGTGTGTGGTGTACCTGTGAACGGAAACATTTAACTTGGAGCGACTATGTGGGATGTACATACGAACGGAAACATTTAGTGGGGACTGACTGTGTGGGATGTACTTGCGTCTGGAAACAATTTCGCATGTATAATTGTATTTTTTAGCTCTATTGTACGTATTTCCGTATTTGAGCGCTCTCCGGTCGCACACGACCTCATTTTGCCGAGCGTGTGTGCCAGGAGGGCATATCCCCGACGGTTTCTGGGTCCTATGGGAAGGACCCCCCCTATCGCCATCACTCACAGGGTGACGGTTCCAAATGTCGTCGCGGAAAGGGGTTTAAAACCGTTTGTATAGCCCCGACGCGTACTAGTGTACGTAGTTCCCGTTGTGTGTCGGTTTGTTACTTGCCAGAGATTCGATTGTCGGTATCTCCATACCTAGTTCAATATCATTACTAGCTAGTATCTTTACTCATTCTGTAGTACATCAGCATACAACTAACTCCTTAGTCACTTTGCTTGCAAGCTTCTTGTGATGTTGTATTACCGAGAGGGCCTAGAGATACCTCTCCGTTACACAGAGTGAAAAATCCCAGTCTCGATCCATGCCAACCCAACAGACACCTTTGGAGATACCTGTAGAGAATCTTTATGATCACCCAGTTATGTTGTGACGTTTGATAGCACACAAGGTATTCCTCCGGTACCCGGGAGTTGCATGATCTCATGGTCAAAGAAACATGTATTTGACATTAAGAAAGCAGTAGCAATAAACTGAATGATCATATGCTATGCTAATGGATGGGTCTTGTCCATCACATCATTCTCCTAATGATGTGATCCCGTTACCAAATAACAACTCATGTCTACGGTTAGGAAACCGTAACCATCTTTGATAAACGAGCTAGTCTAGTATAGGCTCACAAGGGACACGGTATTAGTTTATGTATCCACACATGTATTTAAGTTTCCGATCAATACAATTCTAACATGAATAATGAACCTTTATCATGAATAAGGAAATATACAATAATAAAAACTTTATTATTGCCTCTAGGGCATATTTCCATCAGGACCAGCCATGCATTAGCTGAATAGCCTCACCAAAAACTCAATAGGATGTTGGGAGGAGCTCGAGGATGCCTTCCGAGCCAACTTTCAAGGCAATTATTTCCGACCTCCGGACGCCGATGACCTAAGACATGTGGTCCAATGATACATCCATTTTGCATCATGCTTTTATGTTGATATTTATTGCACTATTGGGTGCTATTACACATTATGTTACAATACTTATGCCTTTTCTCTCTTATTTTACAAGGTTTACATAAAGAGGGAGAATTTCGGCAGCTGGAATTCTGGGCTGGAAAAGGAGCAAACATTGGAAACCTATTTTGCTCACCTCAAAAAGCTTTGAAACTCCACGAGACACCATTTCAGAAAATATAAAAAATATCAGGCGAAAGAGATTCACCAGGGGGGCCACCACCTGTCCACGAGGGTGGGGGCGCTCCCTCCCCTCTGGGCGCGCCCCCCATCCTCGTGGGCCACTCGGTGACCCCCCGATACCCATCTTCTCCTATATGAGGTGTTTTGACATGGAAAAATCAGAAGGAGGCTTTTGGGACTAGACGCCGCCGTCTCGAGGCGGAACCTTGGCGGAACCAATCTAGGGCTCCGGCGGAGCTGTTCTGCCGGGGATACTTCCCTCTGGGAGGGGGAAATCGTCACCGCCGTCATCACCAACAACTCTCCCATCTTGGGGAGGGTTATCTTCATCAACATCTTCACCAGCACCATCTCCTCTCAAACCCTAGTTCATCTCTTGTATCCAATCTTTGTATCCAAACCTCAGATTGGTACATGTGGGTTGCTAGTAGTGTTGATTACTCCTTCTAGTTGATGCTAGTTGGTTTACTCGGTGGAAGATCATATGTTCAGATCCATTATGCATATTAATGCCCCTCTAATCATGAAGAATATTATGTCTTGTGAGTGGTTACTTTTGTTCCTGAGGACATGGGAGAAGTCTTGCTATAAGTAGTCATGTGAATTTGGTATTCGTTCCATATTTTGATGAGATGTATGTTGTCTCTCCTCCAGTGGTGTCATGTGAACATCGACTACATGACACTTCACCATTATTTGGGCCTAGAGGAAGGCATTGGGAAGTAATAAGTAGATGATGGGTTGCTAGAGTGACAGAAGCTTAAACCCTAGTTTATGCGTTGCTTCATAAGGGGCTGATTTGGATCCACTTGTTTCATGCTATGGTTAGGTTTACCATAATCCTTCTTTTGTAGTTGCAGATGCTTGAAATATAGGTTAATCATAAGTGGGAGGCTTGTCCAAGTAAGGATAGCACCCAAGCACCGGTCCACCCACATACCAAATTATCAAAGTACCGAACGCAAATCAAATGAACGTGATGAAAACTAGCTTGACGATAATTCCCATATGTCCTCGGGAGCGCTTTCCTTCATATAAGAGTTTGTCCAGGCTTGTCCTTTGCTACAAAAAGGATTGGGCCATCTTGCTGCACCTTATTTACTTTTACTATTTGTAACTTACTACCAATTACCTTATCACAAAACTATATGTTACCGATGATTTCAGTGCTTGCAGAAAAAATACCTTACTGAAAACTGCCAATCATTTCCTTCTGGTCCTCGTTGGGTTCGACACTCTTACTTATCGAAAGGACTATGATAGATCCCCTACACTTGTGTCCCATCAAGAATATTTTCTGGCGCCGTTGCCGGGGAGTGAAGCGCCTTTGGTAAGTGGAATTTGGTAAGGAAAAATTTATATAGTGTGCTGAAATTTATTGTCACTTGTTACTATGGCTCATCATCCTTTGAGAGGCTTGTTCAGGACATCTTCACCCTGACCAGAAGAGCAAAGAGTTGCTCCCCAACCTACTGAACCTACTGATAATGTTTGCTTTGAAATTCCTTCGGGTATGATAGAGAAACTGCTAGATAATCCTTTTACACGAGACGGAACACTGCATCCTGATTTGCACCTAGTCTATGTGGCTGAAGTTTGTGGATTATTTAAGCTTGCAGGTATGCTCGAGGATGTTATCAAGAAGAAGTTCTTCCCTTTATCTTTGAAGGGATACGCATTGACATGGTTTAGGCTATGCGATGATATTGGATCACAGAACTATAATCGGCTGAAGTTGGAATTTCATCAGAAGTTCTACCCTATGCATCAGGTTCATCGTGATCATAATTATATATATAATTTTTGGCCTCGCAAAGGAGAAAGCATCGCCCAAGCTTGGTGGAGGCTTAAGTCAATGTTATATTCATGCCCCAATCATGATCTCTCAAGAAAAATGATCATCCAAAGTTTTTATGCTCGGCTTTCTCTCAATAGTCGCACCATGCTCGATAATTCTTGTGATGGCTCTTTTATGATGAAAACTATTGAATTAAAATGGGATTTATTGGAAAGAATTAAATGCAACCCTGAAGATTGGGATCTCAATGAAGGTAAGGAGTCAGGTATGACCCCTAAGTTTGATTGTGTTGAAGCTTTTATGGATACCGATGTTTTCCGTGAATATAGCACTAAATATGGGCTTGACTCTGAGATAGTAGCTTCTTTCTATGAATCATTTGCTAATTATGTTGACCTCCCCAAGGAGAGGTGGACCATCCTCCCATTGAAGTAAAAGTATTTGAACCTATTAAAGTTGAAGAAAAGACTATCACTTATAATGTTGATCCTGTTGTTCCCACTGCTTATATTGAGAAACCACCTTTCCCTGTTAGAATAAAGGATCATGCTAAAGCTTCAATTGTGGTTCGTAAGAGTAGTACTAGAACACATACACCCTCTGAGCAAATTAAAGTTGAACCTAGTTTTGTTATGGTTAAAGATTTCTTGGTAAAAAAATTAGATGGACATGTTATTTACCTCCAAGAGGAAGCTGCTAGAATAGCCAAACCAGATGCTAGGACTAAACGTAGACCTGTTATAGGATTGCCTGTTATTTCTGTTAAAATAGGAGACCATTGCTATCATGGCTTATGAGACGTAGGTGCTAGTGCAAGTATAATCCCTCATTCCTTATATAAATAAATTATGCATGATATTGCACATGTTGAGTTAGAAGGGATTGATACTATTAAGCTTGCTAATAGAGACATTATTTCACAAGTTGGGATTGTTACAGATGTTGAAGTCTTGTGTGGGAAGGTTAAATACCCTGCTGATTTTCTTATTCTTAGTTCCCCACAAGATGATTTTTGTCCCATTATATTTGGCAGACCCTTCTTGAATACTGTTAATGCTAAGATAGACTGCGTAAAAGATATTGTTACCATTGGTTTAGGGGATCTGTCTCATGATTTTAACTTTGCTAAATTTTGTAGACAACCCCATGATACAGAATTACCTAGTAAGGATGAAATTATTGGTCTTGCTTCTATTGCTGTGCCTCCTAATGATCCTTTAGAACAATATCTGCTAGATCATGAAAATGATATGTATATGAATGAGAGAAGCGAAATAGATGAAATAATCTTTAAGCAGGGACCCGTATTGAAAAACAACTTGCCTGTTGAAATCCTAAGGGATCCTCCTCCACCCAAGGTTGATCATGTGTTTGAACTTAAACCTTTTCCTGATAATCTTAAGTATGTTTATCTTGATGAAAAGAAGATATATGTTGTTATTATCAGTGATAACCTTTCAGTGCAGGAAGAAGAAAAATTATTGAAAACTCTGAAGAAGCTCCGTGCTGCTATTGGATATACTCTGGATGATCTTAAAAGCATTAGTCCCACTTTATGCCAACACAAGATAAAGTTCGAAGAGGACGCTAAACCAGTTATCGATCATCAACGACAGTTAAATCCTAAAATGAAAGAAGTGGTAAGGAAGGAAATACTAAAGCTTCTAGAGGCATGTATTATCTATCCAGTTGCTGATAGCCAGTGGGTAAGTCCTGTCTATTGTATCCCTAAGAAGGGAGGTATGACTGTTGTTCCTAATGATAAAGATGAATTGATCCCACAAAGAATTGTTACAGGTTATAGGATGGTAATTGATTTTCGCAAATTAAATAAATCTACTAAGAAAGATCATTACCATTTGCCTTCTATTGATCAAATGTTAGAAAGGTTATCCAAACATACTCATTTTTGCTTTCTAGATGGTTATTCTGGTTTCTCTCAAATACCTGTGTCAAAATGGGATCAAGAAAAGACCACTTTTACTTATCCTTTCGGTGCCTTTGCTTATAGACGTATGCCTTTTTGTTTACGTAATGCACCTGCTACCTTTCAAAGATGCATGATGGGTATATTCTCTGATTTCTGTGAAAAGATTGTTGAGGTTTTCATGGATGATTTTTCCGTTTACGGAACTTCTTTTGATGATTGCTTGAGCAACCTTGATCGAGTTTAGCAGAGATGTGAAGACACTAATCTTGTCTTGAATTGGGAGAAGTGACACTTTATGGTTAATGAAGGCATTGTCTTGGGACATAAAATTTCTGAAAGAGGTATTGAAGTTGACAAAGCTAAAATTGATGATATTGAAAAGATGCCGAGTCCCAAGTACATCAAAGGTATACGAAGTTTCCTTGGTCATGCCAGGTTTTATAGGAGGTTCATTAAGGACTTCTCCAAAATCTCAAGGCCTCTGACTAATCTCTTACAAAAAGATGTTCCTTTTGTTTTTGATGATGATTGTCTAGAAGCATTTGAAATACTTAAGAAAGCATTGATCTCTGCACCCATTGTCCAGCCTCCTCACTGGAATTTACCCTTTGAGATTATGTGTGATGCTAGTGATTATGATGTAGGTGCAGTTCTAGGACACAGAGTTGATAAGAAATTGAATGTTATCCAATATGCTAGTAAAACTCTAGACAGTGCCCACAGAAATTATGCTACTACCGAGAAGGAATTTTTAGCAGTTGTATTCGCTTGTGATAAGTTTATACCTTATATTGTTGATTCTAAAGTAACTATTCACACTGATCATGCTGCTATCAAATACCTTATGGAAAAGAAAGATGCTAAACCTAGACATATTAGATGGGTTCTCTCGCTGCAAGAATTGGATTTGCACATTATTGATAGAAAGGGAGTTGAGAACCCCGTTGCAAACAACCTGTCTAGGCTAGAGAACATTCTTGATGACCCACAACCTATTGATGATAGCTTTCCTGATGAACAATTAGCTGTCATAAATGGATCGCAGGAGGCGATCAAGGAGGCGACTAGGGGTCCCTTGCGCGCCGCCGGTGACGCCGCCGGTTCCCTCTCCCTCCGTCGGTCGCTTTGGCGGCGGGAGGGAGGGGGAACCTCGGGTCTATTCACTAGGTGGGTGTGTGGTAGGGTTAGGTTGAGGTAGGCGCTGCCGAGGCCGCTGCGGTGGTGTCGCATCGGAATAAGTTTCTCCGGGCTTCGTTCGCGGTCAGGCGAGGCTTTTGCCTTCGTCTAGGAGCCAGCGGTGTTGGGGATCCCCGGATCTCGTCGAGGTCGCGGGCTATGGTGGTTGGAGGTCCATCGGCACTGGCCGTTTGGATCCTCGGATGGACGATGGAGGCAGGGAGACGAAGACCTTTCTTCTTCCTTGTTGGTATGATTTGCTGCTGCTGTTCTTCTACTTCCTCTGCGCTGATGCTGGTGGGAGTTCCTGCTTTACCCGGGCGGATGGCCCGGCCGCGGTGCTGGACCGGTCAGATGACTCAAGTTCTCTTCCTTCCGGAAGGGACACTTTTCGCGGTACTCAAAGCCAAAGATGGTGACGGCTGTTGCAGGTGTGTTGGATTGATGTCCATGCCCTCTCAGCGCTGGTGTCAAGAAAGGAGGAAGCAGCGTGGCGGCAATTGTACCGTGGTCGAAGATGATGACCTGTTTGCGACTGGTTGCAGATCCTTCTGCTGCAGGGGTCTTCTCTCAAGATTCAGGGATGATGACACAGGGCTCCGGAGATCTTCTTGTGTTATGGTTGTCTTAGGGTACTCTAGGTGTTCATGGTCCTTTGTGTTTGCATTTCAGCGTGCTTGTAAGGGTCACCTACTTTGTACTGATTCGTGATTCGAATAAAGATTTTCTCAAAAAAAAAATAGCTGTCATAAATACTTATTGTACTGCGCCATGGTATGTTGATTATGCTAATTACATTGTTGCTAAGTTTATACCACCGAGCTTCACGTACCAGCAAAAGAAAAAAATTCTTCTATGATTTGAGAAATTACTTTTGGGATGACCCACATCTTTATAAAGAAGGAGTAGATGTTATTATTAGACGTTATGTACCTGAGCATGACCAGGAACAGATCCTATGCAAGTGCCACTCCGAAGCTTATAGAGGACACCATGCTGGAGATATAACTGCACATAAGGTATTGCAATCTGGTTTTTATTAGCCTACTCTCTTCAAGGATGCTCGTAAGTTTGTCTTATCTTGTGATGAATGTCAAAGAATTGGTAATATCAGTAGACGTCAAGAAATGCCTATGAACTATTCACTTGTTATTGAACCGTTTGATGTCTGGGGCTTTGATTATATGGGACTGTTTCCTTCCTCTAATGGGTACACATATATTTTAGTTGCTGTTGATTATGTTACTAAGTGGGTAAAGCTATTCCAACTAGTAGTGTTGATCATAACACCTCTATTAAGATGCTTAAAGAAGTTATTTTTCCGAGGTTTGGAGTCCCTAGATACTTAATGAGTGATGGTGGTTCACATTTTATTCATGGTGCTTTCCGTAAAATGCTTGCTAAGTATGATGTTAACCATATAGTTGCATCCCCTTATCACCCACAAACTAGTGGTTAAGTAGAATTAAGTAATAGAGAGCTGAAATTAATTTTGCAAAATACGGTTAATAGGTCTAGAAAGAATTGGTCCAAGAAACTTGATGATGCATTATGGGCCTATAGGACTGCATACAAAAATCCTATGGGTATGTCTCCATATAAGATGGTTTATGGAAAAGCTTGTCACTTACCTCTCGAGCTAGAACATAAGGAATATTGGGCTATTAAAGAGCTCAATTATGATTTCAAACTTGCCGGTGAGAAGAGGCTATTGATGGCTTCTCGCCCCTCGTTGGTTACCCCAAGTGGAAGGTTTGAGATGCAGTGTAGCGGAAGTTTTCCCTTGGCAAAGATACCAAGGATCGATTTCCCTGAGACTCCCAGTTTCAACAAGAAGGTGTCAACTGCTAACGGTGCCAGATATTAGCAATCAACGTGGACCTGCACACAGGTACAAATAACTTTGCTCCCAACGAGTACAGAGAGGTTGTCAATCTCTCCGGCCTTGTAGTTTACAAAGGATCAAACGCAAGTGATAATAGTGATAGGTAATGCTGCAGTAGTAAGTAAAAGCGTAAAGTAAATAGCGGATGTGATCAGTGATGGTAATATGGACCGGGGTCCCATGATGTTCACTAGTGATGTCTCTCTCCCAAAAGACGATAAAACAGCTATGTGAGGTGAACGAATTATAGCTGGGCAATTGACAGAATTATGTGCGCAAACCAATGCTAACTATGTTACAAGAAAGGTAGAGGTTCAAAGCATGGGCGGTACGCCAAGGCAAGTAGACCGAAATCCATCTGCATCTACTACTAATCATCCACCTTGAGATATCTATCCAGAACATCTCGCTGGTATTAAGTTGCGAGTCCCACCCATAGTGTAAACTCAAAGCAACAGACAACTGCATTAAAAGAACTTTGCGTAAAGTAAACAATCCTTGCACCCGAGGGCACAAGCACCGTTGTTTTCCCCCTTGTGGCAACAGCACATCCCCTAGAGTCATGTTTCTGTCACTCAAGCTAGTCATCGAGGGGCATGAACCCACAATCAAGCATAACGTTCCCTCTTGGAGTCACTACCTACTACTTGGCCAAAGCAATAAATAACAACGGAGAACATGCAAGAATTACTTACGAACATAAATATAAAAGAGGTAGATCAAATATATTACTCAAACACAATCTGAACATAATCTCACAATCCATCGGATCCCAGCAAACTCAACATAGCAACAACATAAGGATTACATATGGGCCTCGATCATGTAGGGCAGCTCACGAGGACTAATTAGTGAAGCACAAGAACGGGAGGAGAACATCACATAGCTACTGGTCATGGACCCATGGTCCAAGGGAGACTACTCACAACTCATCCGGGAGGCGTCCATGGTGGTGGAGAGGCTCCCGGTGGTGATCCTCCCCTCCGGCAGGGTGCCGGGAAGAGTTCTCCTGGTGCTCCCGATCTTGGAAGCGCAGCGGCGCCGGAACAGAGATGAGATCGCGAAAAAGGGTTCCCGTCTCGAGGGTTTCGGGACACGATATAAATATATGCCAAAGGGGGGCATCAGCGGAGGCCCGGGGGGCCCAGGCGCCCTCCCGGCGCGGCCAGGGGGGCCGCGCCACCAGGGCGCCTGGAGCCCTGGTGGCCCCCCTCCGGCTGTACTTTGGCTGCTGGGAAGCTTCTGGAACGCTGATTTTTTATATAATTTTTCCGGGATTTTTCTGGCAGTTCTCGTAATGGGAAAACCTGAAATACAAAAACAGCAGAAAAAAGAAACTGGCACTGGGGTGCACTGAGTTAATAGGTTAGTCCAAATATGATCAAAAGTGTATGGAAGTGTATAAATATCATAGCAATATCACCCAAAAGAGGCATGGAGCAAGCAGAAATTATAGATACGTTTTGGACGTATCAACATCCCCAAGCTTAATTCATGCTCGTCCTCGAGTAGGTAAATGATAACAAGAATAATTTCTATGGTGACATGCTATTAACCATATAGGACTCTTTTTATTTTTCATAGTCATATGACAAAAGCTTACTGAGACAATGAATCTGTAGTAATTAAGTTGCCTCATGAGAAAATCACAAAGAACTAAAAATTTTACAATATGATACTGAAACATCAAATAGATTTGCAATGAGCATGGTGTGCAAATATGATAAAGTGATATCTCGCTTGCCCCCTTTAGTGAAGCAAAACATAAATGCAGGGGCACCTCCAAGGTTTAAGTGATGACTAGATACAATGATTTCAAAATAAACGATATCACAATCATGCAAAAGACAATGCTACTTTGGGACAATGCACATTACACTCAGAATGACAATCATGCTCTCAGTAGTTGGTGCTTTAAAAGAAGGTGGAGACTCTCGAACCGTGGCTTTTGTTGGCAAGGTTGAAAACTCATAGTCGGAAACAAAGTCAAAGCATGTACCAGAGCTCTTGGTTTTAAAAACAGAGGTAATAATTATTATTTTAGACCATGCATGTTTCGTCAACGAATGCTAGCAGACAACTCAATTACTTCTTGAGATGGACAAGTTTCGAGGAACGGCTCCCGAATGAGGACGATCACATCCTTTTAATCTCCTTTGTTTATCACTGCCAAAGTTTTCTGATTTCTCATGAACAAAGCGTGAAGGAGGGTTTGTTTGTTATATTAATTTTGAGCCTGGCGCACTCAATGCCAGTTCCTTCTCGTATTATGGGTTTGCACATTAGACATGCAATCCCGGGGTGAAGCTTGTCCAACTTAAAAATATCATGAATTAACTATTACTTCCTCATGGACTTAAAACAAAGGCACAAAATAGGAATGCATTTTTTTTGAATAATTTCGAGATGGTACATGAAAGTCTTCGTTAGGAATGGCAGGTAAATACCATGTAGGAAGGTATGGTGGACTCATATGGCATAACTGGTTTAAAAGAATTTGGATGCACAAGCAGTCAGTCCGCTTAGTACAGGTGGAGGTTAGCAAAAGACTGGGAGCGACCAACTAAGAGAGCAATGATGGTCATAATCATGCAGAGCGACAAAGCAACATTGAATCAGGCATGGAAGTTATATCGCTACTCAGAAACAAAAGATCATCAAGGCTTGACAGACTTTTTTACAGTCTTAAATATGCGTGAGCATACGCCAAGTCAATCAAAATAAATTCTTGAAGGAAGATATTACTAAACCATACCACATCATAGGCAAACAAATATTGTTGGTACTCCAATAACACATTGGGAACCCCCAGCTATTTGAGACTAACCATAAGAAAACATGAACTACTAAGCGCCATTATGCACGTAGCATCTTTATCATAGACATATCAACCAATGCAACGGAAGCAAACTCTCTTAATAAGATAATCATGATAAATAAAGAGAGTTCAAGCAACCAACTAAACAAAAGCTCTTTAAAAAGATAAGCATGAAAACTAAGAGCTAAGCATGATAATAGCTATTGAAAGACAAAGAACACACACAGCAAAGATAGACATGAAAAATCTATGTTATGTTCTAGGTAGAAGTGGAGCGTGTTTCTCTCCCACATAAAGAAAGCTGAGTTCCGACTCGTTATGAAAAGCTAAAGAAAACTTAAAAGGAAAACTAAAAGCAAGACGCTCCAAGCATAGCACATAACACATGAAGTGATAAAAATATAGTGGAACGAAAGACGAACTGATAATGTTGATGGAGAAGGGGATGCACGGGGGCATCCCCAAGCTTAGACGCTTGAGTCTCCTTGAATATTTCTTGGGGGTGCATGGGGGCATCCCCAAGTTGAGCGCTTGACACTCCTGAATCTTTTTATCATCTTCCCTCGCACACTTGAAAACTCCATTCATACATAACTCATCATAATCTGATTAGCGAGGTTAGTACCAATAATAAAATAATTGTTCATTGCTGGAAATAAAGATATTCTTGAAGGTCTACTGTTTCTCAAGATTTCCAAAAGGTTTTTGCAAAGAAAAAGCAAGCTCAAGGTTTGCAAAATGAAGGAAAGGCAAAACAGGACAGAATCTGTGAAAAACAGAACAGCAGGTAGTAAATGATTTTTTCGGGGCACTTCTGCAACTCTAATAAAAAAACTCAAAACAGACGCACGAAAGACAATTGTATAGAGCATGCTGTCGAAGAAATTCAGACCAAAAAGATGATCTGGTGATTTTATACGAATTTTTCTACCCAAGGACAGAATCTGTTTCCTGGACAGCACGTCACAACTTTTGAACTTTCTTGCAATCAGAGGCTATACTTGGCACAAATTTGAAAAGCAAAGATACAATGATGATGCTACTGTAGTAAACAACATCATGACACAACAAAAGCAAAATAAAAATTTTATTCATTTGGGCTGCCTCCCAAAAGCGCTTTCTTTTATGCCTTTAAGCTAGGCATAATGCAAAGAGGAATCAATGACCATCATAATAATCGGAGCTATAAATTGCTTCAAATGGTTCCTCAACAAGTTCACTCTTGTCCCATGAATCTATGCTATTTCTAGGCAAATAATGAAACCAAATTTTAGCTCCTCCTCTCAAGGAGAAAGGAAAAAGCTTAAGCTTAACAATATTACCATCTATTTCTTGGTACTTTTGCATATCACAGAGTTCAACAAAATTGTTTAAGTGTAAAGCAACATCATCTCCAGCACCGGAGAATTGATCTTTCATAACTAAGTTCAGTAAAGCAGGTTTAATTTCATACGAAGGTGCTGAAGTGGCAGGTGTAGTGATAGGTGTGCAGATAAAGTCATCGTTGTTGTGACTAGTGAAGTCACACAACTTGGTGTTCTCGGTGGAACTCATAGCAGCAAGCAAGCAAGATAACTATTTTTGTGATTTTCGATAAAAGATACTAAAGCAAAAACTGAAAGGTAAACTAACAAGACTAAAAAGCAAAGGTAAAAGATAGCGTGCAACTCCCCTATCCTGAAGAGTGTAGTCCCCGGCAACGGCGCCAGAAAACTTTGCTTGATGGCTTCTCGCCCCTCGTTGGTTACCCCAAGTGGAAGGTTTGAGATGCAGTGTAGCGGAAGTTTTCCCTTGGCAAAGATACCAAGGATCGATTTCCCTGAGACTCCCAGTTTCAACAAGAAGGTGTCAACTGCTAACGGCGCCAGATATTAGCAATCAACGTGGACCTGCACACAGATACAAATAACTTTGCTCCCAACGAGTACAGAGAGGTTGTCAATCTCTCCGGCCTTGTAGTTTACAAAGAATCAAACGCAAGTGATAATACTGATAGGTAATGCTGCAGTAGTAAGTAAAAGCGTAAAGTAAATAGCGGATGTGATCAGTGATGGTAATATGGACCGGGGTCCCATGATGTTCACTAGTGATGTCTCTCTCCCAAAAGACGATAAAACAGCTATGTTAGGTGAACGAATTACAGCTGGGCAATTGACAGAATTATGTGCGCAAACCAATGCTTACTATGTTACAAGAAAGGTAGAGGTTCAAAGCATGGGCGGTACGCCAAGGCAAGTAGACCGAAATCCATCTGCATCTACTACTAATCATCCACCTTGAGATATCTATCCAGAACATCTCGCTGGTATTAAGTTGCGAGTCCCACCCATAGTGTAAACTCAAAGCAACAGACAACTGCATTAAAAGAACTTTGCGTAAAGTAAACAATCCTTGCACCCGCGGGCACAAGCACCGTTGTTTTCCCCCTTGTGGCAACAGCACATCCCCTAGACTCATGTTTCTGTCACTCAAGCTAGTCATCGAGGGGCATGAACCCACAATCAAGCATAACGTTCCCTCTTGGAGTCACTACCTACTACTTGGCCAAAGCAATAAATAACAACGGAGAACATGCAAGAATTACTTACGAACATAAATATAAAAGAGGTAGATCAAATATATTACTCAAACACAATCTGAACATAATCTCACAATCCATCGGATCCCAGCAAACTAAACATAGCAACAGCATAAGGATTACATATTTGCCTCGATCATGTAGGGCAGCTCACGAGGACTAATTAGTGAAGCACAAGAACGGGAGGAGAACATCACATAGCTACTTGTCATGGACCCATGGTCCAAGGGAGACTACTCACAACTCATCCGGGAGGCGTCCATGGTGGTGGAGAGGCTCCCGGTGGTGATCCTTCCCTCCGGTAGGGTGCCGGGAAGAGTTCTCCTGGTGCTCCCAATCTTGGAAGCGCGGCGGCGGCGGAACAGAGATGAGATCGCGAAAAAGGGTTCCCGTCTCGAGGGTTTCGGGACACGATATAAATATATGCCAAAGGGGGGATCAGCGGAGGCCCGGGGGGCCCAGGCGCCCCCCCCC
>LR738714.1:385891020-385935814 GCA_902687465.1 Secale cereale
CCCCCCCGATGCCCATCTTCTCCTATATGAGGTGTTTTGACCTGGAAAAAAATCAGAAGGAGGCTTTCGGGACCAGACGCCGCCGTCTCGAGGCGGAACCTTGGCGGAAAAAATCTAGGGCTCCTGTGGAGCTGTTCTGCCGAGGATACTTCCCTCCGGGAGGGGGAAATCGTCACCGCCATCATCACCAAAAAATCTCCCATCTTGGGGAGGATTATCTTCATCAACATCTTCAGCAGCACCATCTCCTCTCAACCCCTAGTTCATCTCTTGTATCCAATCTTTGTATCCAAACCTCGGATTGGTACCTGTGGGTTGCTAGTAGTGTTGATTACTCCTTGTAGTTGATGCTAGTTGGTTTACTTGGTGGAAGATCATATGTTGAGATCCATTATGCATATTAATACCCCACTGATCATGAACAATATTATGTCTTGTGAGTAGTTACTTTTGTTCCTGAGGACATGGGAGAAGTCTTGCTATAAGTAGTCATGTGAATTTGGTATTCGTTCGATATTTTGATGAGATGTATGCTGTCTGTCCTCTAGTGGTGTCATGTGAACGTCGACTACATGACACTTCACCATTATTTGGGCCTAGAGGAAGGCATTGGGAAGTAATAAGTAGATGATGGGTTGCTAGAGTGACAGAAGCTTAAACCCTAGTTTATGTGTTGCTTCGTAAGGGGCTAATTTGGATCCACTTGTTTCATGCTATGGTTAGGTTTACCTTATTACTTCTTTTGTAGTTGCGGATGCTTGCAACAGAGGTTAATCATAAGTGGGAGGCTTGTCCAAGTAAGGATAGCACCCAAGCACCGGTCCACCCACATGCCAAATTATCAAAGTACCGAACGCGAATCAAATGAACGTGATGAAAACTAGCTTGACGATAATTCCCGTATGTCCTCGGGAGCGCTTTCCTTCATATAAGAGTTTGTCCAGGCTTGTCCTTTGCTACAAAAAGGATTGGGCCATCTTTCCACACCTTATTTACTTTTACTATTTGTCACTTGCTACCAATTACCTTATCACAAAACTATCTGTTACCGATAATTTTAGTGCTTGCAGAAAATACCTTACTGAAAACTGCCTATCATTTCCTTCTGATCCTCGTTGGATTCGACACTCTTACTTATCGAAAGGACTACAATAAATCCCCTACACTTGTGGGTCAACATCCAACAACCCAGATAATTAGCTCAGCAATTTTGGAATCAGTTTTGACCAAGAAGAACCAGATCATCGACTGTCCGGATGCCGAAGCCATAGCCGCTTTCCAACATAGTATACGGGACGAATGGCTAGCACGTCAGCTTGGCCAGGACAAACCAAGGACAATGTATGCACTTACATCTCTTTTGAACCGCTTCTGCCTACTACTACGTGCAATCTGTGGATGATGACCAGGAGTAGTTTAGGAGGATCCCAGGCAGGAGGCCAGCTCCTTTTTCAATCTGTATCCCAGTTTGTGCTAGCCATCTGACGGAAACTTGTTTAACTTTATGTCTGTACTTAGATATTGTTGCTTCCGCCGACTCGTCTATGATTGAGCACTTGTATTCGAGCCCTCGAGGCCCCTGGCTTATAATATGAAGCTTGTTGACTTATTTTATTTTTAGAGTTGTGTTGTGACATCTTCCAGTGAGTCCCTGATCTTGGTCATACACATTTGCGTGCATGATTACTGTACAGTCGAACCGGGGGCATCACAGGTAGCATTATAAGATAATCCCTTCACTAAATTTCAAGGTAAAATTATTCCCCCTGAGTATGCACCGTTGCTACAGTTCGTTGTTTTGAGACACCACGTGATGATAGGGTGTGATAGACTCTACGTTCACATACAATGGGTGCAAGACAATTTTGCACATGCGGAATACTCAGGTTTAACTTGACGAGCGCATGTATAAACATGGCCTCGGAACACTGGAGACCAAAAGATCAAACATGAGTCATATAGTAGATATGATCAACATAGATATGTTCACCATTGATGACTACTCCATCTCACGTGATGATCGGACATGGTTTAGTTGATTTGGACCATGTATCACTTATATAACTTGAGGGATGTTATTTTAAGTGGGTGTTCATTAGTAATTAGATTAATTGAACTTAATTTATCATGAACTTAGTCCTGATAGTATTTGCATATCTATGTTGTAGATCAATAGCTCACGATTTAGCTCCCCTATTTTTCAAATGTTCCTAGAGAAAACTAAGTTGAAAGATGTTAGTAGCAATGATGCGGACTGGGTCCGTGATCTGAGGATTATCCTCGTTGCTGCATAGAAGAATTTTGTATGTTATGCATCGCTAGGTGACAGACCAATTGTAGGAACAGAGGCAAACATTATGAACATTTAGCAAGCTCGATATGATGACTACTTAATAGTTTAGTGCACCATGCTTTACGGCTTAGAATCGGGACTTCAAAAATGTTTTGAATGCCACGGAGAAAATGAGACGTTTCAAGAGCTGAAATTGGTATTTTAGACTCATGCCCGTGTCCAGAGGTATGAGACCTCTGGCAAGTACTTTGCCAACAAGATGGAGGAGAATAACTGAGCTAGTGAGCATGTGCTCAGAATGTCTGGGTGCTACAATCACTTGAATCAAGTGGGAGTAAATCTTCAAGATAAGATAGTGATTGACAGAGTTCTCTAGTCACTATCACCAAGCTACTAGAACTTCGTGATGAACTATAATATGCAAGGGATGATGAAAATGATTCCCGAGCTCGTCGCGATGCTGAAATCGACAAAGATAGAAGTCAAGAAAGAGCATAAAGTTTTAATGGTTAACAAGACCACTAGTTTCAAGAAAAAGGGCAAGGGAAAGAAAAGGGAAATTCAAGAAGAATGGCAAGCAAGTTTTCACTCTCATGAAGAAGCCCAAACCTGGACCTAAGCCTGAAACTGAGTGCTTCTACTGCAAAGAGAATGGTCACTAGCAGCGGAACTGCCCCAAAAATGCTTGGCGGATAAGAAGGATGGCAAAGTGAACAAAGGTATATTTGATTTACATGTTATTGATGTGTACCTTACTAGTATTAGTAGTTGCCCTTGGGTATTTGGTACTGGTTTAGTTGCTAAGATTAGTAACTCGAAACAGAAGTTGCGGAATAAACGGAGACTAGTTGAGGGTGAGAGGACTATGTGTGTTGGAAGTGGTTCCAAGATTGATATGATCATCATCGCACACTCCCTATACTTTTGGGATTAGTGTTAAACCTACATAAATGTTATTTGGTGTTTGCATTGAGCATGAACAAGATAGGATCGTGTTTATTGCAAAATGGTTATTCATTTAAGTCAGAGATTCTGTTTACATGAATAAAACCTTCTATGTTCATACACCCAATATTAGTGGTTTATTGAATCTCTATCATAGTAGTACACATATTCATAATAATGATGCCAAAAGATGCAAAGTTGATAATGATAGTGCAACATACTTGTGGCACTACCGTTTACGTCACATTGGTGTAAAGGGCATGAAGAAACTCCATGCTGATGGGATTTTGGAAACACTTTATAATGAATCATTTGATACTTGCGAACCATGCCCCATGGGCAAGATGACTAAAACTCTGTTCTCTGGAACAATGGAGCGAGCAAATGACTTATTGGAAATAATACATACCGATGTATGTGGTCCGATGAGTGTTGAAGCACACGACGGGTATCGTTATTTTCTCATCATCATAGATGATTTGAGTAGATATGGGTATATCTACTTAATGAAACACAAGTCTAAAACATTTGGAAAGTTCAAAGAATTTCAGAGTGAAGTAGAGAATCATTGTAACAAGAAAATAAAGTTTCTACGATCCAATCGCGGAGGCGAATATTTGTGTGATAGCCTGGCTTATTAGGGATGATAGACTACTCATATCAATAAGGAATTCCTTCTTTTTTGGAAGCCCATTCAGACAGAACTCCAAAGTTAAGCGTGCTCAGCTTGGAGTAGTTTCAGGATGGGTGACCGACCGGGAAGTTGGTCCCGGGTGCGCATGAGTGAGGACAAAGTGCGTAGAAAAGACTAGTATTGATATGTGAGGCCAGTCTAGATCCCGCCAAGAGTAACGACCACCGGCGGGTGTGTTCGGGGCATTACAAGTTGGTATCAGAGCCGACCCTCATGGTTATACGGATGTTTGCGGACAGGTGTGCGGTCATGTTGTTCATGACGTTTGTGACCCGTCGTGGCACATGGCATGGCACATGTGCCGGACTGGAAGCACAGACGTATGTGCCAAGAGGGCACGTTCCTGTGGCCCGATGAGGACGTCGGTTCCTCTAAGTGGGGGTGTATGTGATAGCCTGGCTTATTAGGGATGATAGACTACTCATATCAATAAGGAATTCCTTCTTTTCCGGAAGCCCATTCAGACAGAACTCCAAAGTTAAGCGTGCTCAGCTTGGAGTAGTTTCAGGATGGGTGACCGACCGGGAAGTTGGTCTCGGGTGCGCATGAGTGAGGACAAAGTGTGTAGAAAATACTAGTATTGACATGTGAGGCCAGTCTAGATCCCGCCAGGAGTAACGACCACCGGCGGGTCTGTTCGTGGCGTTACAATTTGAGTTATGAGTTTGGTCTTCATTTGAAACAATGTGGAATAGTTTCACAGCTCACGCCACCTGGAACACCACAGCGTAATGGTGTTTCACAGCTCTCTTACCGATTTGCCTTTGTCATTTTGGGGTTATGCATTAGAGACAGCTACATTCACGTTAAATAGGGCATCGTGTAAATCCATTGAGACAACAACGTATGAACTATGGTTTGGCAAGAAACCAAAGCTGTCGTTTCTTAAAGTTTGGGGTTGCGATGCTTATATGAAAAAGCTTCAGCCTAATAAGCTCGAACCCAAATCGGAGAAGTGCGTCTTCATAGGATACCCAAAAGAAACTGTTGGGGTACAACTTTTATCACAGATCCAAAGGCAAGACCTTTATTGCTAAGAATGGATCATTTCTAGAGAAGGAGTCTTTCTCGAAAGAAGTGAGTGGGAGGAAGGTAGAACTTGATGAGGTAGTTGTACCTTCGCACGAATTGGAAAGTAGATCATCAGAGAAATCACTTCCCGTGATGCCTAAACCAACTAGAGAAGAAGCTAATGATAATGATCATGAAACTTCAGATCAAGTTACTAACGAACCTCGAAGGTCAACCAGAACACGTATGGCACCAGAGTGGTACGATAACCCTGTCCTGGAAGTGATGTTGTTAGATAACGGCGAACCTTCAAACTATGAAGAAGCTATGATGAGCCTAGATTATGATAAATGGCTTGAAGCCATGTAATCTAAGATATGATCCATGTATGAGAGCAAAGTGTGGACTTTGGTGGACTTGCGCGATGATTGACAAGACATTGAGAATAAATGGATCTTCAAGAGGAAGACGTACACTGCTGGTAGTGTTACTATCTACAAAGCTCGACTTGTCGCGAAATGTTTTCGACAAGTTCAAGGTATTGACTACGATGAAATTTTCTCACTCGTAGCAATGCTTAAGTCTGTCAAAATCATGTTAGTATTTGCCGCATTTTATGAAATCTGGCAAATGGATGTCAAAACTGCATTCCTTAATGGATTTTTTAAAGAGTTGTATATGATGCAACCAGAAGGTTTTGTCAATCCTAAAGGTGCTAACAAATTGTGCAAGCTCCAGAGATCCATTTATGGACTGGTGCAAGCATCTTGGATTTGGAATATACACTTTGATGAGTTGATCAAAGCATATAGTTTTATACAGACTTGCGGTGTAGCCTGTATTTATAAGAAAGTGAGTGGGAGCACTACATCCTTTCTGATAAGTATATGTGAATGACATATTGTTAATCAAAAATGATGTAAAAAATTTTGGAAAGCATAAAGGAGTGTTTGAAAGGAGTTTTCAAAAGAAAGACCTCGGTGAAGCTTGATCTATAGAGATAGATCAAGATGCTTGATAAGACTTTCGATGAGTACATACCTTGATAAGATTTTGAAGGAGTTCAAAATGGATCAGTTAAAGAAGGAGTTATTGCCTGAGTTGTTAGGTATGAAGTTGAGTAAGACTCAAAGCCCGATCATGGCAGAACAATATAGAGAGAATGAAAGGCATTCCCTATGCCTCAGCCATAGGTTCTATAAAGCACGACATGATGTGCACCATACATAATGTGTGCCTCGCCACATGTCTGGCAAGGGGGTACAAGAGTGATCCAGGAGTGGATCACTAGAAAGCGGTCAAAATTATCCTTAGAGGAATAAGCAAATGTTTCTCGGTTATGGAGGTGATAAAGAGTTCATCATAAAGAGTTACACCGATGTAAGCTTTGACACTAATCCGGATGACTCTGGACGCGTATTGAACGTAGGAGCAATTAGCTAGAGTATCTCTAAGCGGAGCATTGTAGACATAGAAATTTGCAAAATACACACGAACCTGAATGTTGCAGACCCGTTGACTAAAAGTCCGTCACAAGGAAAACATGATCATACCTTAGAGTGTTAATCACATAAATGATGTGAACTTTATTATTGACTCTAGTAAACTCTTTGGATGTTAATCACATGGCGATGTGAACTACGGGTGTTCATCACATGGTGATGTGAACTAGATTATTGATTCTAGTAAACTCTATGGGTGTTAATCACATTGCAATGCGAACTAGATTATTGACTCTAGTGCAAGTGGAAGACTGATGGAAATATAACCTAGAGGCAATAATAAAATGGTTATTATTATATTTTCTTAATCATGATAAAGGTTTATTATTCATGCTAGAATTGTATTGATCGGAAACCTAAATACATGTGTGAATACATAGACAAACACTATGTCCCTAGTGAGCCTGTACTTGACTAGCTCATTGATCAAAGATGGTTATGGTTTCCTGACCATGGACATGAGTTGTCATTTGATAATAGGATCACATCATTAGGAGAATGATGTGATGGACAAGTCCCATCCATTAGCTGATCGTACAGTTTATTGCTACTGCTATCATGTATGTCAAATATATATTCCTATGACTATGAGATCATGCAACTACCGGATACCAGAGGAGTTCATTGTGTGCTATCAAACATCACACCATAACTGGGTGATTATAAATATGCTCTATAGGTATCTCCGAAGGTGGTTTGTTGAGTTGGCATAGATCGAGATTAGGAATTGTAACTCCGTGTATCGGAGAGGTATCTCTGGGCCCTCTCAGTAATACACATCATAAGAAGCCTTGCAAGAAAAGTGACTAATGAGTTAGTTGCAGGATTATGTATTACGGAGCGAGTAAAGAGACTTGCCAGAAGTGTTCCGAAGTGTATCGGGTAATTCTTATTGACCGGAGAGGTGTCTCGGTCATGTCTACATTGTTCTCAAACCCGTAGGGTCTGCACGCTTAACATTCAATGAGGATATTGTATTATATGAGTTATGTGATTTGGTGACCAAATGTTGTTCGGAGTCCCAGACGAGATCACAGACATGACGAGGAGTCTCGAAATGGTTGAGAGGTAAAGATTGATGTATAGTAAGCTAGTATTCAGACACCAGAAGTGTTCTGAAGTGTATCGGGTAATTATCAGAGTACCGGAGGGGTTACCGGAACCCCGGGGGGTATATGGGCCATATAGGCCATGAGAGGGGAGCACACCAGCCCACAAGGGGTGGCGCACCCCCCTATGGCAGGTGGCAGAATCCTACTTCGGGTCTTCACAATCCGACTCCTAGGTTGCCTCTCCTCCCCTCCCACATATATATATATATCTGGGGAAGGGGGCGCCTAGAACACACAACATCAATTGTTAGCAGTGTGCGGTGCCTCCTCCATAGTTTACACCCCCGATCATATTCTCGTGGTGCTTAGGCGACGCCCTGCGTGGATCACGTCACCATGCTGTCGTGCTAACGGAACTCATCTACTTCCTCAACATCTTGCTGGATCAAGAGGACGAGGGACGTCATCGAGCTGACCGTGTGCAGAACTCACAGGTGTCGTACGTTCGGTGCTTGATCAGTCGGAGCTAGAAGAAGTTTGACTACATCAACCACATTGTCAAACACTTCTGCTTTCGGTATACGATGGTATGTAGACACACTCTCCCCCTCGTTGCCATGCATCGCCTAGATAGATCTTGCGTGAGCGTAGATTTTTTTTGAAATTGCATTCTATGTTTCCCAACACCGAGTCCAATGACACATCGGCCTATGGCTGAAGGTGTTCAACGTCAAGCCCAAGGTGGTTGGCGGCGACCATGCGGACTGCGGCGAGGCCATGATCAGCAAGCTGACGCGGGTCCAGTGGCCGAAGGGAAAATTTATCGACACCGTCAAGGTGTGGCAACAAGAATGGTTCTACATCACCAAGCCAAGGGAAGCCGCCTAGGAAGCGGTTCCCGCATTTAGATCACCGAGCCAACAAGAATGGACCATCAAGAGTCCGTACTGGGGGTCCGCTGTCGACTTGGAGGCGCTGGTGAAGTGCGCCATCAACATAATGGGGACCAGCGCGAAGCTGGTCAACGTGGTCCAGATAATGCTCGACCGCCAACTCCTCCCTTTCCAGGAGAGGGCCAAGCCAATATGGGAGTACGAGCCCGAAGACCCGACCACCATGCAGCACCTCTTCGGCACAACCCACGACAAAGTGTGGGGTCTGCTATTCAAGCCACAAGAGGAGTAGCCGGCCGAGGGGGGGGGAATCAGCCTCGACGATGCGAACCCTCCGACGGAGGTGAGCGGCATTCATCTGAACATGTGTTCGGATATTCACACCGCGTATGATTTGATCTTAACCCCTTTATGAGGATTTTGCAGGGCTGGATTTCCAAGGCCAAGAAGATCAGCAGCCCAGCACCGCTGCCCGAAGAGCCCCGATCAGAACAACTTGAGAAGTTGTTGGTCGTGGTGCCTTACAAGGCGCCCGACAAGAAGGGCAAGAAGAAGGAGATACTGGAGGCTAGGGAGGGCCTTCACCGCAGAGCTCTGATGCGTCTCCAATGTATCTATAATTTTTTATTGTTCCATGCTTTTATATTATCATTCTTGGATGTTTTACAATAATTTTTTGGACTAACCAATTGACATTTGTGCCCGGTGCTAGTTGTTGTTTTCTGCTTGTTTTTACATCGCAAAAAATCAATACCAAACAGAGTCCAAATGCAGCAAAAAAAAATTGGAGAATTTTTCTGGGCCAGAAGACACCTGATGGGCCAAAGAAGCACCTGGGGGTGCTCCGAGGCGAGCACAACCCACCAGGGCGCACCCTAGTGGGTTGTGCCCAACTCGGTGGCCTCCCGCACCGCCTCTTCATTCTATAAATACCCTAATATTCCAGAAACCCTAGGGGAGTCGACAAAAATTTATTCCAGCCGCCGCAAGTTCCAGAACCATGAGATCCAATCTAGAGCCCTTTTCCGGCACTCCGCCGGAGGGGAACACGATCACGAAGGGGTTCATCATCCTCATTGGTACCTCTCCGATGATGTGTGAGTAGTTCACCTCAGACCTACGGGTCCGTAGGCAGTAGCTAGATGGCTTCTTCTGTCTTAGTTTCCCAATACAATGTTCTCTTGGAGATCTATTTGATGTAATGACTTTGTGCGGTGTGTTTGTTCGGATCCCATAAACTGTGATTTTATGATAAGATTTTCCTTGATTTAATATCCATTCTTTATTATTATAGCCTCGTATTTTTTCTTTGATATTTGGGTTTTGTTTGGCCAACTTGATCTATTTATCTTGCAATGGGAAGAGGTGTTTTGTAATGGGTTCGATCTTGCAGTGTCCTTTCCCAGTGACAGAAGGGGCAGCAAGGCACACATGTATCGTTTCTATTAAGGATAAAAAGATGGGGTCTATTACTACATGAATAGATATTGTCTACATCTTGTCATTGTTCTTATTGCAGTACTCCGTTTTTCCATGAACTTAATACACTAGATGCATGCTGGATAGCGGTTGATGTGTGGAGTAATAGTAGTAGATGCAGGCAGTAGTCGGTCTACTAATCTTGTACATTATGCCTATATACATGATCATTGTCTCAGATATCGTCATAACGCTTTTCTATCAATTGCCCAACAGTAACTGGTCTACCCACCGCTGCTATTTTTTGAGAGAAGCCACTACTGAAATCTATGGCCCCGGGGTCTATTTTCCTATCATATACTTTTAGATCTATATTGCTACTTGCCTTTTCCTCTATTTGCAACTTTTTTTCAGATCTATATTATCAAAAAAACAAAAATACCTTGCTGCATTTTATTTGTCGTTCTTCCATTTGCATCTATCAATCTATCTATCTACGAATCTACTACCCGGGAGGGATTGACAACCCCTCTTACACATCTGATTACAGGTATTTGTTATTTGTGTGCAGGTACTATTTACATAGTGTTGTGTGATTCTCCTACTGGTTCGATAACCTTGGTCTCATCACTAAGGGAAAGATCTACTATAGTTGTGTTGCATCATCCGTTTTTATTTGGGGGAAATACCGACATAGTTCAAGCGACATCAAAAGGAATTTCTGTCGTTGTTGCCACGGAGACATCATCATCTATCAGGTTCCTAATCACAAATCTTATCCCCTTGCAATTTACATTATTTGCCTTTTGTATCTCGTTTTCATCTCCCCCACTTCACAAAAATTTGCTGTTTTATTCGCCCTCTTTTTTGTTTGCCGTTTTGCCGTTGGATCTCTTACCTTGCTTGTCACCATGAGTGATTTTGGTATGGCAGAAACAGATGATGGCCTAACTCCTAAAATTGGATGATCAGGCAATCTAGATGCTAAAACCTTTGTTTTGGGGCAAGGGAATGTTATGGGGAAAGAACATATCTAAGATATTTTCAGTTGTGTTGGAAATTTGAATCTTGACAACACTCCGATACTCAAAAGATCAAAATCCTATGCGGAAGCAATTTCAGCACTAGTACTCAAACGGGCCGGTCTTGTTGGGCCAGCATGATAGCGTGTGTGCCTGGGCCGGCACCGCACGCGTTTTAGTGGGCCGTGCCTGGCATGTGGCCCGGCTAGGGCCGTGCCTGGGCTGCCTTGCCAGGCACGCATGCTAGCCCGGCACGGCACGACTAGAGAGCGGGAAGGAGTGCCTCGTACGATCGGTAGGCAAGACTAGCGGAAGGAGGATTGTTTTGTCTAAAAAAATACTAGCGAGCAGTGGGAGCGGCGCTTAGTTCAATCGATCGACTTAAAAAACATGCGCTAGTGCGCTCCTTTTTTTCCTTTGAGGCAACGCTAGTGGGCTCCTGGCAACAAGCAGTCGAGGGCGTCCCTTGCTCGCGTGCCTACCGGGCCAGCGTGTTAGCACATTTAAGTCAGGGGCCATGTTTGGGCCTCGGATGTCAGCACGCGTGCCTGCCCAGCACGACCCGTGTACTAAGCGTGCCTGGCTGGCTCGTGCCGTGCCTGGCCCATGTAGCTCAGGCCGGGCCATGCCATGCCGGGCCGGCCCATTTGGCCAGCTATGCTAGTACTAAAACTTGAGAATAGATTTATTCATACCCATCCTAACTTGCAAATATTGTTTTATAAGGTACCCACTTTAAAGGATCCTAAAGCTAAAAATTTAGCTACCCATGTTCTTTCGAATGAATTTGATTACATATTACGGGAAGCTAGGGAAATTTTTGATTTGTATGGTTTGAACCATGAAAACTGGTTATAGATGAGATCCTTTACAATAGTGATTATATGTTGAGAAACCTGCTTGGTAATATCCAAATTTTTGACGAAAATCTTAAGAAGGCTATCCCCATTTTAGATATAATCCAACAAGTTTTTAATGATGACAATCAAATAATTTCTTGGATTGTGGCCAGAAATCAAAGGGGATATGCGGATGGGAAACTTGATAATGCTAAAATTTCTATGGATAATGTGTTTCAAGTTATTTTTGCAAAACCTCATCGCGAGAACACGCCTATAGAAAATAAGAAGAAAGATGCCAACACTTGAGATATATGTGTTATGCCTAGCTAGGGGCTAAAATGATAGCGCTCGTTGGGAGGCAACCCAACTTGTATCTTTTTTCTTTTTGGTTTTCTTGCTGTTTTCCAATAATTACACAATTATTACTCTGGTTAGATGTGTTTTTGTTGTTTAAATTAGTGTTTGTGACAAGAAAAGCCATTGGCATGATTTGGTTGATAGTTGATTTGATTGCGTTGAAAATCCAAAACTTCTCGCGCCAATGCCAGAATTGTTGATGACTACTGGAACGTGATCTATTCTTGAATTTTCTACATGTTATCAATATACAAATTTCCCACGTTGTCCTAATTGTTCAGAATTTTCAGAGTTAGAGAAGTACGATCAAAAAATTGTGTCTTTGCAGACTGTTCTGTTTTTGACAGATTCTGTTTTCTTTGTGTTATGTGCTTGTTTTGATGATTCTATGGTTTCTTTTGAAGGGTTTTTGCAATGGAAATGTAAGAACATAGTAGATATAATACAATTTAAAAATATGAATTGGTTTGTTACAGTACTTAAAGTAAAGATTTGTTTTGTTATACTAACAGATCTCATGAAGTTTTGTTGAGTTTTGTGTGATTGAAGTTTTCAAGTTTTGGGTGAGATCACGATGGATGAAGGAATAAGGATTAGTAAAAGGATAAGCTTGGGGATGCCCGAGGCACCCCAATATAATATTCAAGAAGTATCAAGCAACTAAGCTTGGGGATGCCCCCGAGTGGCATCCCCTCTTTCTTGTAACGACCATCCGTATTTTACTTGAGACAATATTTTTATTCGTCGCATATTATGAGTTTTGCTTAGAGCGTCTTGTATGATATGAGTCTTTGTTTGTTTTGTTTAATAATTTGTCACAATCATCCTTGCTGGACACACCTATTTGAGAGAGCCACAATTATGCTATGATTTTTTAGAATTGCTCTTTATGCTTCACTTAAAAAAATTTAGAGCTATGGAATTGCTCTAGTACTTCACTTATATCTTTTTAAGCACGGTGTGCTTTATTATTTTTTAAGAAATTCTCTCATGGTTCACTTAGATTAATTTGAGAGATGGAAATTTTGTGCTCATGTTCTTCACTTAGATTTGTTTGAGCTTATCAAAAGCAACATATGAAACTAGTCCCAATATGATAGATATTCAAGAGGGATATAATAAAAACTTTCATGAAGATCACTGGACAAAATAAACTTGATTCTTTGTAATATTTTTGAGATATGATGATAGTGATATGTGAGTCATGTTAATGAGTAATTATGTTTTAGTAAGAATATTGATGTTAAGGTTTGTGATTCTCTATGCAAGCACAAAAGGCAATAGTTATGCAATGAAATTACATCCTATTTGTGGTGCATTATTTGGTGTTAGTTATGCTCAATGCTCGCTTATGTGATTTTTTGTTTCTTGATTGGTTGCTTCTCAATCTATTTGCTAGCCTCCACATGTACTAAGTACAAATACTACTTGTGCATCCAGAATCCTTTAACCTAGTTTTGCCACATGAGTACACCATACCTACCTTTATGCGGTATTCCCTTCCTGTTCTAAGTAAATTTGTACGTGCCATCTCTAATTTTCAAAATAAATTTCCGTTTTGTGTGCCCATACCACTCATGAGGCGGTGAGGGGTGGCCGATATTTTTCCATGCTAGATGTGTCATTCTCAAGATGAGTGTTTATTCACTTGTCATTGCATGAGAGTACAGAAAAGGTATTAGGGATGCCCAGTCCCGAAATGAAAAATAAATTTGCTTTATGTTGTCAAATAATAAATTCCTTGGAAAATGTTGGAATGGAGGGAACCCGTGGATACGGTTAGCCATGGATTGTGAGATAATGGTGGAAAAGGGAATACACTTTATTTTCTGTTTGGGAACTGCCTATGATGTATCTAGCATGGAAAGTTTTGGAAACTCTAAGTCGTTTTTGTTGACGGGAAAGGTATGCCGCCCAAAAAATTATCTCTCAATTTAAGCTTTGAGCTCTGGAACCTCTACAAATCCCTACTTCCCTCTGCGAAGGGCCTTTCTATTTTCTTTTATGCAATTTTATTTTTATTTTGAGTCTCCATCTTCTCTTATAGAGCACCAACTAAGGGGCACTATGATCGTACTTGAGCATTAGTTGTAGCTAATATATGAGTGTGTTTCATGAATGGATCAATGATTGAGCATGATGGGCTAGGGATAAATTGATTTAGTATTTGTATTTTGAAAGATATGGTTGCATGTTGGTATGCTTGAGTATTAAAGTCTTCATGTCAAAACTAGACTATTGCTTTGAACCATATAAAAGTCCAAATGTCCATGCTATAAAGAAAATAATATGTGATGAACATGATAGGCAGCATTCCACATCAAACATTCGGTTTTATCATTTACCTACTCGAGGACGAGCAGGAATTAAGCTTGGGGATGCTGATACGTCTCCAACGTATCTATAATTTTAAATTGTTCCATGCTATTATATTATCATTCTTGGATGTTTTACAATTATTTTATAATCATTTTATATCATTTTTTGGGACTAACCTTTTGACATAGTGCCCAGTGTCGGTAGATGTTTTCTACTTGTTTTTTACATCGCACAAAATCAATACCAAACGGAGTCCAAATGCAGCGAAACTTTTTGGAGATTTTTTCTGGGCTAGAAGACACCCGATGGGCCAAAGAAGCACCTGGGGCGGTGCTCCGAGGAGAGCAGAAGACACCCGATGGTCCTAAGAAGCACCTGGGGGTGCTCTGAGGGGAGCAAAAGACACCCGATGGGCCAAAGAAACACCTGGGGGTGCTCTGAGGGGAGCACAACCCACCAAGGCGCGCCCTGGTGGGTTATGCCCACCTCGGTGGCCTCCCGCACCGCCTCTTCGCTCTATAAATACCCCAATATTCAAGAAACCCTGAGGGAGTCAACGAAATTTTATTCTAGCCGCCGCAAGTTCCAGAACCACGAGATCCAATCTAGAGCCCTTTTCCGGCACTCCGCCGGAGGGGAACACAATCATGGAGGGGTTCATCATCCTCACTGGTGCTTCTCCGATGATGCGTGAGTAGTTCACCTTAGACCTACAGGTCCGTAGGCAATAGCTAGATGGCTTCTTCTCTCTTTGTTTCTCAATATAATGGTCTCTTGGAGATCTATTTGATTTAATGACTTTGTGCGGTGTGTTTATTGGGATCCGACGAATTGTGAGTTTATGATCAGATTTTCCTTGATTTAATATCCATTCTTGATTATTATAGCCTCGTATTTCTTCTCTGATGTTTGGGTTTTGTTTGGCCAACTTGATCTATTTATCTTGCAATGGGAAGAGGTGCTTTGTAATGGGTTCGATCTTGCGGTGTCCTTTGCTAGTGACAGAAGGGGTAGCAAGGCACGCATGTATCGTTGCTTCAAGGACAAAAAGATGGGGTCTATTACTACATGAATAGATCTTGTCTACATCATGTCATCGTTCATATTGCATTACTCCGTTTTCCCATGAACTTAATACACTAGATGCATGTTGGATAGCGGTCGATGTGTGGAGTAATAGTAGTATATGCAGGCAGGAGTCGGTTTACTAATCTTGGACGTGATGCCTATATACATGATCATTGTCTTGGATACCATCATAACTATTCACTTTTCTATCAATTGCCCAACAATAATTTGTCTACCCACCATTGTTATTTTTCAAGAGAAGCCACTAGTGAAATCTACGCCCCCGGGTCTATTTTCCTATCATATACTTTCAGATCTATATTGCTACTTGCTTTTTCCTCTATTTGAAACTTTTATTTTCATATCTATATTATCAAAAACACAAAAATACCTTGTTGAGTTTTATTTGCCATTCTTCCATTTGCATCTATCAATCTACCTATTTACCAATCTACTACCCGGGAGCGATTGGCAACCCCACTTACACATGGGGTTGCAAGTATTTGTTAGTTGTGTGAAGGTACAATTTACACAGTGTTGCGTGATTCTCCTACTAGTTCGGTAATCTTGGTATCGTCACTGAGGGAAATACTTTGTGTAGCTGTGTTGCATCATCCCTTCCTCTTTGGGGAAATACCGACGTAGTTCAAGCGACATCAAGCTCGTCCGGACAACCGGTCCGGAGACATTGCAGCCACATCCGCACAGGATGAGGACGAGGATGAAAGCTCCTCATCGCACTCTCAGAAGAGGGCAGCGTCCAGCGATGTCGAGGAGGTTCGACGTCCTCAGGCCTTAAAGAGGCAGTGTCGGCCTAAGCTGGTCCTGCCTGACAGCTCAGACTCTGATGGGCGGTCCGAAGCATCTAAAAAGGTTCCTGAGAAGGAACCCGGTGTCAAGCCCCCTGGTGCCAGGTATGTATCATGGCATTTTCAATTGCCTTATTTTCAGTAGTCCATGGTAAAATGAAGATTGATAGTTCTTTGGTTATGCAACCCTCCACGTGGCCACCCCGCCGAGCAAACCCCGGAGGAGACGTCCCCACCTGCCGAACTGGCAGACAGTGGCTCTGCGCCGCGTTCTGCGCCTCCTTTAATTCCCGAAGAGGTTGGGGGCTGGTGTCCGGAAAGACCCCTCCTCCTCCGAACACGGGGGAGGAGGTCGACGCCACCATGGCCGACACTAACACCTTTGTGATAGAAGACCAGGGGGATGCATCCCTCCTGGCTAATGCGGGAAGGGGATCCAGATCATCTGAACCCCCTCAACCCTCTGCTCTCGAGCCCCCGAGGCCCTCGAGGGAGCCAGTTCCTCTTTCCGATGGGGAAGGTGCTGGGGGGCTGATGCCCTCGCCGGACACCTCCACTCGGGAGGCGGCGGACTGGCCGGACGTGCTGGCCGAGTTGGTGAGCAACTATGTCATTGCCGACGAGCACCGCACTCTTATGGGTGCAGTCATACAGGGTGTTCGGTCCATCCATTCTGGACTGAACGACATTGTTCAAGGCCCGCTAATAGGCTTTGAGGTAACTCAAGTAATACTCTTATCCTGTAAAGTGATTGTAGCCTTTAGTTTGAGTACGCCGTGTATATAGTAGCCCCCGGGACTCTGCAAGGACTTCGGAGAAGCTTGCAGGGGATCAAACTTTGTAGGCCAAATATTAAAGTAATGTGAACATTCTTTGCGGACATAGATATCTTGCTTGGTTGCGGCCGCTAATGTCATGACACTAGAGGATATGGACCGTAAGCTCATGCGCTCTGACGGAGAGCTTGACCTTGTCAACAAGCAGCTTGACGAAGTGCAAGGTAAGCTTTTCATTAATGTGTGTGATCGCTCGTTGCCGGGTACTTATGCTCTGGACTGTATGCTGATCATTCAATGTGCAGATATTTCAGTTCTCGCCGCTAAGGTCGAGGGCTTGAAGGAGGCCCTGAAGAAAGCCGAGGCTGAGGTGGCCACCAAGAAATTGGCCGCCAAAAAGGTGGTATAAGAGCTTGAGGAAGCCAAGCTTGCCAGCCAGAAGCTTGAGGCTCGAGTGGCCGAAGTGTGGGTGGAACTCAAGGATGCCGCCACGAAGCTGGAGGCCCTTGAGAAGGAACAGGTGGAGCGGTTCTCCGCACTATCCAAGGAGGAGAAAGAACTCTAGGAGGCAAGGACCAAACTGCGAGGTGTCCGGGAGGAGCTCCGCCAAGTGGGACAAATTGCAAACGGTAAGAAATACTTACTGTAGAGTGTGTTCGGAGGTAACATGTTTGCCTTGCTGACGTGGGTATGGCGCTCCGCGAGCGTCTTTGCCGAACTTCCGAGGAGTGTGGCAGCCGCGGCGGAGCACTATGCCACTCACGAGGAGGACTCCCAGCGGTGGCTCTTCTGGTCACAGTTTTCAGCTTCCAAGCATCCTCCCCTCCTCAGCAACCAAATGAAGCAGCTGGTGGAGATGCATCGGATATCCGAGCTGGCCGCGAAGGACCTCTGTGTCAAGCTGTGGCCCGTCGAGCCAATTCCGAACACTTACTTCGGCCTTGTGCAGAAGCTATGGCAGGCGCCACTCCGGATTGATGTCGTGAAACGCTCGATGTGCCTTCAGGGGGCGAGGCTTGCTTTCGCAAAGACCATAGTGCATTGGGCGAGGATTAATCCGATGGACATGTCCACTGGTCCTCTGCTTAAGGGAAAGGAGCATCACCACCCCGAGCTATACTTTGCACGGGTGATGCATGGCGCGCGGGCGATAGAGGGCCAGTGTTTGAAAGATGTAATTCTTGAATGACTGTATTAAGTTTTTATCAACTGGACCTTATGCTTTATAATGCGTCCGCCTAACTTATTTTATCTTTTCATGATTTAATTTTGACTCCAGTGCGGCTGTATGTTTATTCTGAAAGCTACCAGTCGTCAGCTTCAGCCCCCAAGTGAATATCACGAGGGGTGTTTTGTCTCCGCACTGTTAACCTTAGCCGACGTCTTGGTACCCGGAGGCGGTAGTGCGTGAGCAAAACTAGGCAATAGGGCTATTCGGCTTTATTGCTTTCACTTAGCCTTAGGAGCTTCATGGTGGGGGTCTAAAGACTAGTCCCCAGTGTTTTGCGATGTACTTGGGAGCCAAGGCCTACCTCTTCCGATCACGTGGTTTGTGTTAAAATGAACCCTTCGTGTGACATGGAAAAATCACCAACGATTTTTGGAGTCAAAACCTCGTCGTCGGATTGCTGACCAGCTCGCACCTACTATGGCGGCCAGTTTTCAGCTTTCTCCTCCTGAGGTACTTGACCGGGCAAGCCAGAAGTACAATCCTAGGGTTCTCCCTTTTCCCTCTTAGCTGAACGTGCAGAACATAAGGGGCAAGCATAGGAGCCAGGCAACCCAACTATTGACCCAAGACATAGTTCGGAACTGATGCATATAGTGCAATATCCGAGACATCGAACACTTAGCACAAAGCAATGTTGGACTTTGTACACGGAGCTGATGAGGAAATCGAGCTCTTGTTTAGTTAACCAATCATGTTTTCATGTCGGGCTGTTCGAAGAGTGGGAGGATAATCGGAAAAGAAGGAGACAGTCGCAAGATGCAAATATCCGAACACCATAAAGGGTGTTTTTATTATTTCTCGTAGGCTCAAGATGTCTAACCGTATAATTTGAACTACCAAGGCATTATTTGTAGAAAAAAAGAAAAAAATACAGAGTAAAGGTTTACGCAGAGCCTTGATGCGTGAGTCGAAGCCTCAACTATGCCATGTTGCATGTATGTACCTTTACTTCTGAGAGGTGGGGGTTGGGACCTTTGATGAAACCCTTAGGGGGCGTCCTGCAAAGGAAGCTTGATGTTGGGGGGGTCGGGAATTGACCCTCGTACTATCCAAAGACAAGGTGATTCCGAAGTTCGGGTTAGCCGAACACATGGTGTAGATCTATTGGTGTAGGCCTCACGACTACCCATGGTATTTTGAGCGCGAAATTGTGCTGACGAGGCATGTGGAGTGCGAAGGTGTTAGACGTGCCATGGGGCGCGCATCCCTATTTGCGACGAACGCATGCGTGTTCACATGACGGGGAATAGATTTGAACCCGTTTGCTATTGTCGCCGGCCTTTATGGCGAGCCGGTATTGGGACCAGTACGAGCCGGTTTGGTCTTCAGCCGCTAGGGCCGCAGTGTGCTCTTCGGTCCGAAGTGAGCGTTCTGTGTTGCCGCTGAAAGTTATGACGCCGTGTGGAATGGGCATCTTCAACTTGAGATACGCGTAGTGCAGAACGGCATTGAATTTAGCAAACGTCGTTCGGCCGAGGAGGGCGTGATAGCCACTGTGAAAAGGTGCAATATCGAAGATCAAGTCCTCGCTTAGGAAGTTGTCTGGAGAGCCGAACAGTACTTCAAGCGTCACCGTGCCTGTGCGGCGGGCCTCCACTCCCGGAATGACACCCTTGAAGGTGGTGCTACTGGGTTTGATCATTGACGGATCGATCCCCATCTTCCTCACTGTGTCTTCGTATATCAGATTGAGGCTACTGACTCTATCCATGAGGACTCTAGTGAGGTGGAATCCGTCGATGATGGAGTCGAGCACCAAGGTTGTGGACCCTCCATGGAGTATGCTGGTCGGATGGTCCCTGCGATCGAAGGTGATCTGGCAGGCTGAGAATGGATTAAACTTCGGCACTACGGGCTCGATGGCATATACGTCCCGCAACGGTCGCTTCCTCTCCTTCTTCGATATGCGGGTTGCGTAGATCATGTTCACTATCTTGACCTTGGAAGGGAAGGGTTTCTGGCCTCCACTATTCGGCCTGCAGGGCTCATCATTATCCTTGCTTCATGGGCTTTTGCTAGAGTCTTCGGCTGAGAGCTTGCCGGCCTATTTTATCACCCAACAGTTACGGTTGGAGTGGTTAGCGGGCTTCTCTGATGTGTCATGCATCTGGCAGGGCCTGTCCAGAATTGCGTCTAGTCTCGACAGTCTCTCGTCGTTGCCTTTATGGGTCTTTTTTTAGATTCGGACTTCGGATTTTGGCATCCGGAATTTACTATCGTATCCTCGCCATCGCCGGTGTTGTGGCGACGTTTATTCTTGTTGCATCGCGGCTTTCCGTTTTCGTCCCGAACGTGAGACGTACGGAGTGTATCGGGGTTGCTGTTTTTACGAGCGAGCCAACTGTCATCGCCTGCGCAAAAGCGGGTCATGAGAGAAGTAAGGGCTGCCATCGTTCTTAGTTTGTCCTGGCCAAGCTGTCGTACGAGCCATTCGTCCTTGACACTATGCTTGAAAGTGGCCATGGCTTCGTCATCCGGATAGTCGACAATCTAGTTCTTCTTGGTCAGGAATCGGTTCCAGAATTGTCGGGCAAATTCTCTGGGCTGTTGTGTGATGCGATTTAGGTCGTCGGCGTCCGGAGGCCGAACATAGGTGCCCTGAAAGTTCACTCAAAAAGTGTCCTCGAGCTCTTCCCAACAACCTATAGAGTCTTCAGGAAGGCTTTTCAACCAGTGTCGAGCTTGTGCCTTAGGCTTTAGTGGAAAATACTTAATGGCATGGACGTCATCTCCTCGCGCCATGTGAATGTGGAGGAGGAAATCCTCTATCCATACGGCTGGATATGTGGTTCCGCCGTATGGTTGGATGTTCACGGGCTTGAAGCCTTCCGGGAATTGGTGTTGCATTACCCTCTCTGAGAAGCACAGGGGGTGTGCGGCGCCCGGAACTTGGGCTATATCGCGTCGGAGGTATTCGGCCATCCGAGTCTGCTGCTGCTCCCGGACACTATTGTTTCGCTTCCCCAATCGTAATTTCCTTCCCGGTGAGCGGGCGGGTCTTTTCTAGGTCTATAGATAGACCTGGTATGGCCTCCTCGAGCGTCCAGGTCATGGAAGGGGTCATATTCGTAGGTAGGCCACACTTTATCCATACCGTAACGGCGAGGTGAGCGGCGCGGTGCTCTGCCTTGTCAGCTTCTCTGTCCCACCCTCTAGGGGGGCGGTCCGGCTATTCGGCGTGGGTGTGTGTTGGACGTGTTGGCTCTACGGCCTCGTCGTCGAATTGCAGCCGTACTCTTTGCTTGGGATAACTTTTGATTGGCCGTTCGCGGCCACACCCTTCTTCAGCGGCTAGGACTTTAGTCCATTGGTCGTTGAGGGTGTCCTGTTTGGCCTTGATTCTGCATTTTTGTTTCTTCAGGTTACAAGCGGTGGCTATAAGCTTCCGCTTGAACCGTTCCTCCTCCATCGGGTTTTCGGGGACGATGAAATCTTCATCCCCGAGACTAGCCTCCTCTTCAGAGGTTGGGAGGTAGTTGCTATCTTCGGAGTAATCGAGCTCTTCTAGGTTGAGCGGCTCCTCTTGCCCCACGGGGTCATCCTAGTGATGTTCGTTGGCCGTGGCTCCGGTGAGTTCATCTGTATTATTCACGGTGTTGTTTTCTGCGGAGATTGTGTTGCTCGCATGGCTTCGTCATGCCTTTGATCGATGACGCTGTCTGTGGCGTTTGGGCGGCTCATCTCCGGGCCTGTTATTGTCCTGATTGGGATTGCTATCGCCATCCTTGGGGGTGTCCACCATGTAGATATCATAGGTGGACGTGGCCGACAAGCGACTACGTAGACCCATGTGATGTTACCATGTCATCCTTTCGGGACATAGTGTCGCAGCACGCCGTGCACCGCCACCCCGACACTGTCCGCTCCAGGCCGTTCCGTGGTTGCACCGACCCTCACGCTACCGCTGCGTCGCCCCATCAGACCATAGCGACCGCGGCACGTGGTCCTTGCCATCGCCCGTGGTTCTCCCATGGTTGCACAGACCCGTGCGCTGCCATTGCGTCTGCCCTTCGGGCCGTAGTGCCGCCGTCCGCGGTCCACCACTACCCCGAGGCCGTCCCTGTGGCTGCACCGACCCTTGCGTTGCTGTCGCATCTCCCCGTGGGGCCATAGGGAGCGTGGCACGCGGTCTCTACTACCGCCCTGAGGACTTCTCTGCCACTGCCCCGACTCGCGTGCTGCCGTTACATTGCCCCTTCGGCCCGTAGCACCGCGACATGTGGTCCACTTCGTCATCCACGTGCGTCGACTTCTGTGTGGTATGCGTCATGCCGTCTTCCTAGGCGCGGGAACGCCACCATCCGCGTCGGTCTTCTTCATGTTGTCGGGTTCTTCCTCGCCTATTTTGACTGGTCCACAGCGACTACCTCAACACTGGCCATCTCGACTCGACATCGACCATGGCGTCCCTCACACGACTACTGTCGGTATCAAAATCGGCAGGTCTCGAGGTAGGGTGTCCTGAGCTGTGGATCTAGGACCGATGGTAACAAGGGACAATGAACACAGTGTTTACCCAGGTTTGGGCCCTCTCGAAGAGCGGAAGAGGTAAAACCCTACGTCCCGCTTGATTGTATTGATTGTATATCGTGCTTTATAGAGTAGATCTACCTCGAGATTAGTACGAGCTAACCCTAGGCTATGGGGGATGAAGAATAGCTCTCCCTCCAATGACTACACCCTTCGGTTTATATGCACACCGATAGGGTTAGGGTTATCGAAGATAGATTACAATAGGGAATAAAGGAGATCTTGCACCTTCTTGACATGGAGGTCATACCATGGCTTCATAGAACTCTTGTCCTAGTATGGCTCCACCAGTCCGGCCCGTGTACAATGGACCACCGCCCCGAGGACCCCTTAGTCCATTACTCCCTCAGTAGCCCCCGAACTTGCCTCCAAAGCCGAGACTTGTATGCGGTACCCATGTGTCCGACTAATATCCGGTTTGCGGGGCGAGTTCCTCAGCAAGTCTACCTTATGTCTGGTACCAAATAATGTCTGGAATCTGAACATTTGCTTTTATTAACATCGACGGGAATAGAAATACAGCTCGAGTACCAACAGTGCCTTTATCAGACAACTTTTCTTCCTTTAACAAAGAGTCGTTTCCGACTGTAACGTCAAGCAGTTACTGTTTCTCTAAGCACGGCTCGAGCATGATGCCACGATTGACACGTCCCCTCAAGGTGGAGATCATGTCCCATATTTTGGGGGTTATGGTTAATGATTTTGATTCCCTCCCCGCTCATAATGTTGCGGGGATATCGGGAAGTGGAGAGGCCAACGACGTGAAAGAAGGGATGCCTGGCCTTCTCACAGTCTATAAAGGGTGGCCGCTACATTATGTATCCCACGCCTTCTCCTTCCTTCCGCTTTCGTAGTTCCTCAGAGCTCCAGCGCCCGTCCCTCCTGTTTCCATAGCCAATCCCATGTCACCTCCGTCGACCATGGCCGGTGCCAACGGAAAGTGGGAGGCCTCCTCTGTCACCAACGAGGAGATCCTGAAGCTGATGGTGGTCAGCTACTTGCCGGCCAATGTCGCCCATTGAGCCCCGGAAAAGGGTCAGATCATCCCTACTCACGAGCCAGGCGAGAGGGTAGTTTTTATTCCTCATTTCCTTAGGGGGCTAGGATTTCCCCTGCACCCCTTTCAGCGGGGGCTAATGTTCTACTACGGGCTGGATTGAACACGGAGGGGTTATGTTTGTGGAGCTTGTAGTTAGGATCACTTCGTGATCACTTCTCGCCGAGGCTTTCTCTTCTCGCTCTCACTCACGTAAGCTAGTTGCTAGTTGCTGCTGCAGACACTTATTCTTTTCTTCAGCCTTATCCTCACCCAAGGCTTAAATAGTCTTGTTACCCGGGAACGGGATTGCTGAGTCCTCTGTGGCTCACAGTTACTTCACCACACCAGATGCAGGTCCAGTTGTGAGCTATCCAGGTGATGGCACCGAGCTGGATTGGGAGTTCGACGAGGAGCGTAGTCGGTACTATGTTCGATATCCGGATGATCAGTAGTGGAGACTTCTACTAGGATTCGATCCGCCTGTGGTTTATTTATTTAAGTTTGGTATCTTGACATTTGGGTTTTGCCCTTAGAGGGTTGTGATATTCTTAATGTATGATGATTGAGACATGTTATGTATTTGTGTGACGTGGCGAGTGTAAGCCAACTATTTATGTTTACAATCCCCTCTTTTACATGAGATGTGCAAATATTACCAAACTTGAGATCATTCTAGGACGGACTTATGCCTTTAAGTCGTGCCTCGACACGTAGGAGGTATAACTCCATCTTGGGCATTACAAGTTGGTATTCAGAGCCTTCTCCGACCTAGGAGCCCCCACTGATTGATCGAATCGTTGACGGTCGAGTCTAGGCACACACTGAAAACTTTTTGAGTCCTATATTATATCGGAGAGTAGGATTTCTTTGTTTCTCATCCCCTTTCTCTCTGGTGAGGACTCCTGACGACTACTCTTGTCTCTCCTACTTTCAAAAATTGCACCAATTTTTTTTTAGGAATCCCGCGAGTATTCTGGGATTGTTTCGATGTTCTTGTGACGAGAATACTGTTCTCGATGCCTCCTGACATTAGGGGTTGTGGCAGTGTCCCGGGGAGTTGAGCTTCGGGGTATTGTCGTCACAAGCATATCGCGACAGTACTAAATACTTAAGACGGCCGACATCGAAAATCTCTCCTATACGGCCAGTGGCAAGATAACCCCGACATCACCCAGTACTGGGGAGGTAGTTCGGGAGTATTGCCATAGCTTGTTATAGTGGATGCTTTTCGAAGGTCCGAGGTACACAGTTTCCGAGAAAGACTGGTTATGTGTTGAAGGATGGATACAGCTGGATATAGGTTTACAGTTGATTGCGCGGTGCTTCCCGTGTATCCCCAACACCTGATTGCATAACTGGAATCTTTCGGAAATTTATAGGTGAGTTTATCCAGTAGATCATAGGCATTCTTCCAACGAATGCGGGTTAGTGAGTTCGGGGTTCTACATTGAGTGAAGTGGGACCGATGTTACTATCAGGAGTTGCATCTTAAAGGATCCTTGGCTATGCTGATCCGGGGATTGCAAAACCTTTTCGTAACGCGTTCATATGCTTTCAGCACAAAGATGTTAGAACGAAGCTCCTATCTTGTGTTTGTCCCCGTCTGTACCTTGTTGTTTTCTTATTTTCATTTTGTCCCCTATGTGGCTTCTCGTGAAGATTGATGTTATCATTTAACTGAGATTTTCATTCGTCCTCTTGTTCGAATGATTTCATTCGTTCTTATTGTTCGAATGATTATTGTGAAGACTTGTTGCAATTCATTCCATTGATTCAGCTTATACCTTCTGTCAATCAATTGCTGATTCGTGGTCATCTCTTTCAGGATGGCTCCGAAAAAGGTTCCCAACGCTAACCCAGAGGGTGAAGAGGTCCCAGATCGTCCTCCTTCCCCTCCTCCTCCGCCTGAGGCTTGGAGAGCGATTATGCAGACTACAGCTCAGAACACCCAGTTGTTGATGCAGATGATGCAATAGATGCAAGCTAATCAAGCTAATCAGGGTGTTCCAGGGAACCAAGGCAACTTCTTCAACCAGCAGCACCATGCTACTCTCAACCAGTTCTTGGCCAATAATCCAAAAGCTTTCAGTTACTGTGTCGACCCTCTTGATGCTGAAGATTGGTTAACCGACATAAAGAAGCATTTTGAGTGCAGTAACGTGAAGGAAGATGATTATGTGAAGTTTGCAGCCTTCCAACTGAAAGATCAAGCAGCTGATTGGTGGCAGCAGTACAAAGACTCCAGGCCAGGTCAAGTGATCTCTTGGGAGAATTTCTGCAAGGATTTTCGCTCGCACCATATTCCTACAAGTGTCATCGAGGGTATGCGTGAGCAATTCCGCAACCTGAAGCAGGGCTCCATGACAGTCTATCAGTATAATGTCAAGTTCCAAAACCTCGCTCGTTATGCTAAGCAAGACATTCCTGATGCCAAGAGCAAAATCTACCAGTTCCGTGGAGGTCTCAAAGATGAACTTCAGCTTGCTCTCACTTTGTTTGAGCCGGATGAATTCGACAAGTTCTATAACATGGCTTTGAAACAAGAAGCAGCTCAGCTCAAGATGGAGGCTTCTAAGAAGAGAATTCGAGATGCCGTTCACTCTTCCTCATCGTCTCAGTTGGCTGCGAAACAACAGAAATTCTGGCTTCCTCCTCCTCCAGTGATTCGAGCTCCTTACAACAACTCCAACAACTACAAGAACTCTAGTGGACGTGGTTTCTCCCACCCACCCAACCCGAGCAACAAGTCGAAGAAGCAGTTTCAGTCTCAAGGCTCCAAGTCAAGTGGTTCTCATTTCCGTCCTCTCTCAGAAGTGACTTGCAACAAATGCACTCAGAAAGGTCACTATGCCAACAGATGTCCGAATCCGAAGCGTCTTCCACCTCCTCCACCTATCGGTACCGCTATTGTCAAGCATGATCCAAAGGCAGCAAGGGTCAATCTGATGAATGCAGCACAAGCGGAGAATTCTTCTGATGTCATTTTGGGTAACCTTTCAGTTAACTCTTTTCCAGCTAAAGTGTTATTTGATTCAGGTGCTACATGTTCCTTCATGTCTCAACCATTTGCATCCAAGCACGATATTGTCACTTCAAATTTGCCTCAGAAGTTGCAAGTTGTTTCTCCGGGCAGGATTATGACTTCTAGTGTCTATGCTCCGGATGTTTCTATTCGCATGGGAGATTATCGCTTTCTGCCTAAACCGGTGGTTCTTGGTAATTCTGACATTGACCTCATCCTCGGAATGGATTGGCTTTCTCAGCATGATGCTCACATTGATTGTGCTCAAAAGGAAGTCAAGATGACTCATTCTGATGAACATGTGATTATCTTCGCCTCCAGGGATAACACTATCAGGCTGTTCTCTCTCAATGATAAGGGCGAGATTAATGCCATATCTCAAATTCCGGTGGTGAACGAATATCAAGACGTCTTTCCTGAAGAACTTCCAGGCATGCCTCCACACCGTCATGTGGAATTCGTTATTGAACTCGAGTCGGGTACTGAGCCAGCATGCCGGCGTCCGTACAAGCTCTCTCCGGATGAATTGAAGGAATTGAAGAAGCAGCTTGATAAACAGGAGAGTATGGGTCTCATCAGGCCTAGTACCTCTCCTTGGGGCTGTGGTGTCTTATTTGTCAAGAAGAAAGATGGCACGGAGCGTCTCTGCGTTGACTACCAGCCATTGAACAAGAAGACAATAAAGAACAAATATCTGCTCCCCAACATCAACGAACTCTTCGAGCAGCTCAAAGGAGCTAAAGTGTTCTCTAAGCTCGACCTCCGAATGGGCTATCACCAATTTCGCATTCACGAGGAAGACATTCCCAAGACGGCCTTCAGAATGAGCTACGGTTCATACGAGTATACTGTCATGTCCTTCGGTCTCGCCAATGCTCCTCCTACCTTTTCGAGGATGATGCATTACATCTTCAACCCCTATACTGGCGAGTTTGTGCTTGTGTATCTGGATGATATTCTGGTGTTTTCCAAGAATGAAGAAGATCACGAAAAGCACTTACGTCTGGTTCTTGATCGACTCCGAGAGCATAAATTCTATGCCAAGTTCTCCAAGTGCGAGTTTTGGCTCGATAAGGTTTTGTACCTGGGCCACATCATCTCAGCTGACGGTATTGCGGTAAATCCCGAGAAAGTTGAAGCAATTGTCAACTCGGAAGCTCCTCAGAACGTCAAGCAGCTCCGCAGTTTTCTGGGTCTTGCCAGCTATTGCAGAAGGTTCGTTGAGAACTTCTCCAAGATTGCCAAGCCACTTTCAAACTTGCTTCAGAAGAATGTCAAATACTTTTGGTCTCCAGAGTGTGAAGTGGCATTCAAAACCCTCAAAGAAAAGCTTGTCTCTGCTCCAGTTCTGACTCCTCCAGATGAATCCAAGCCCTATGAAGTATTCTGTGATGCTTCTCTTCAAGGTCTTGGTGGTGTGCTTATGCAAGATAAGAGAATTGTGGCATACACTTCTCGGCAGCTCAAGCCAAGTGAGAAGAACTATCCCACACATGATCTCGAGCTAGCAGCTGTGGTACATGCTTTGATTACGTGGAGACATCTGTTGTTGGGCAGAAAGGTCGACATCTTCACTGATCACAAGAGCTTGAAGTACATCTTCACACAGCCACATCTGAACCTCCGCCAGACTCGTTGGTTTGAAATTATCCAAGAGTATAATCCCAGCATTGAATACACTCCTGGCAAGGCGAATGTGATTGCAGATGCTTTGAGCAGAAAGGCATATTGCAACAGCCTTCTTATCAAGCCGTACCAGCCTGAGCTTTGTGAAGCTTTCAGGAAGCTCAACCTCCAAGTTGTTCCGCAGGGTTTTCGTGCAAATCTTCAAGTTGCTCCTACCTTGGAAGATCAAGTCCGTGAGGCCCAACTCAGGGATACCATGGTGAAGAAAGTGAAACATGGTATTGCAAAGGGCATTCCGAAATACAAGTGCTTCCGTGTTGATGAGAGAGATACCTTGTTCTTCGAGGACAGACTCGTTGTTCCCAAAGGTGATCTCCGGAAGCTCATAATGGAAGAAGCTCATGATTCTCTCCTTTCCATTCATCCTGGCAGTTCCAAGATGTACCAAGACCTCAAGCAGTCCTACTGGTGGAAAGGCATGAAAAGGGAGATTGCCCAATTCTTGAACGAATGCGATGTTTGCAGAAGAGTGAAAGCAGAACATCAACGTCCAACCGGTCTTCTCCAACCTCTTCCTATTCCCGAGTGGAAGTTTGACCACATTGAAATGGACTTCGTCACTGGCTTTCCTAAATCCAAGCAAGGAAATGATGCTGTCTTTGTGGTGATTGACAAGCTTACCAAAGTCACTCACTTCCTGCCAGTCAAAGAATCAATCAATGCAGCTCAAGTGGCAGAGTTGTACACTTCCAGAATTGTGTCCCTACATGGCATTCCTCAAGTTATATCCTCAGACCGTGGAAGCTTGTTCACATCAAGGTTCTGGGACTCCTTTCAGTCCGCCATGGGCACTAAGATCAGGTTCAGCACTGCTTTTCACCCTCAGACTAGTGGTCAAGTCGAGCACGTGAATCAGATTCTAGAAGACATGCTCAGAGCCTGTGTCATCTCCTTTGGCATGAAATGGGAAGACTGCCTTCCATTTCCCGAGTTCTCTTACAACAACAGCTTTCAAGCAAGTGCCGGCAAAGCACCGTTTGAAATCCTCTATGGCAGAAAGTGCCGTACCCCTCTCAACTGGTCTGAAACAGGCGAACGTCAACTTCTTGGCAATGACTTGATCTCAGAAGCCGAAGAAATGTGCAAAGTCATACGTGAGAATCTCAAGGCCGCTTAGTCGCGTCAGAAGAGCTACTATGACGGCAAACATCGTGATTTGGCATTCAACATTGATGACCACGTTTATCTCCGTGTTTCTCCGATGAAAGGCACCCAAAGATTCGGTATCAAAGGAAAGCTTGCTCCTAGATACGTCGGGCCTTTCAAGATTCTTGGCAAAAGAGGCGACCTAGCCTATCAACTTGAGCTCCCTTCCAACTTCGCCAATGTTCATGATGTCTTCCATGTGTCTCAACTTCGCAAATGCTTCAAGGCACCTGAGCGCATGATTCCGTTTGAAGAGATTGATCTTCAACAAGACCTGTCCTACCGAGAGCATCCAGTTGCCATTCTCGAAGAAACCGAACGCAAGACCCGCAACAAGTCCATCAAATTCTTGAAAGTCAAGTGGTCACATCACACCGATCGAGAAGCTACCTGGGAACGAGAAGATCATCTTCGTTCCGAGTACCCTTCCTTTTTCCAGTCCTAGATCTCGGGACGAGATCTTTTTGTAGTAGAGGAGAATTTGTAATGCCCCGGATGTAATACTTTCCCTTTTGGGCATATAATATATCTCCGGCTTCATCTATTTCCATTCCGGGTTCTTTGTCTTTCGGGTTTTCGCCGTTTTGTTGTGTGAGTGTGTGGCATTCATTCATATCATGTAGACATGTGCATTGCATTGCATTTGTGTTGTCGGTTGCATCCAGTTCCACGCGTTCCTTCCCGTTGTCCGTTTCGCGTTCCGGAGCTCCCTCACGTGTCCGTGACGTCCCGTAGGCCTACTTTGGTGTTTGGGCGTGTAACGTTACCGGTGTGCCGCGAGGTTGTTGTGTGTGTTGTTTGTTTTGTTGTGTGTAACCCGCCTCTCAAATCTCGTCGCGTTTGGACTCCGTTTGTTTTTCCAACAGTTATTCGTGTGGGTCCAAAGTGCCTCCACTTGTGGCCCAGAAACACCCCTACATCAGCCCACTACCCTCTCCTAGGCCCATCTAAACTCCCCCCGCGATCGGATCCGTCGGATCGCGATCGGAGGGCTCTAAACACCCCCACAACCCTAAACCTAGCAGATCTGCTATATAATAGACCCCTAGGTCTAATTTGGGCATCCCTAGCCTCTTCTCCACTCCTCCCTCTAATTTTTCAGATCCAACCCACTCTTCTTCATCCACTTGGCCGATCCCTCGTTCCTCCCCTCGAGCCAGGCTCCCGAGGAAGCCATCGAGCGCCAGCCGCCTCTTTTCCCTTCGTCGACCGGCCAGGTCAACGCTTCAGCCGAGGCCACCCTCGATCGATCGATCCATCGCTGGCCAGGGACTACTTCTCTTCGTCCGAGGCCCATCGCCCCCAGCATCCGATCGGGCGCCCCTTCGACCGCTTCAGGCCGCGGCCTCGGGACCACTTCGCCGCTCCGCGAGGCCACATCCCCCACCGGACCGCCTCCTTCTTGGGCCACCGACGCCAGGCCCGCCTCCTCACCGCTCCACTCGCCCGATCGAAGCCGCCGCTTCGCCAGGCTCCAGCACCTCGCACCGCTGGGCCCGGCTGCTCTTCCCGCTCGGCCCACCCCGCGGGCCAGCAGCAGGACCACTTCGCCGCGACTCCTCCTGGGCCCTGCGCAGGCCCACTTCCTCGCTCCGCCGAGCCGCTCGCCGCGTCGGGCCAGGACGCCAGCGCTTCTCCAGCCTGGGCCAGCCGCCCCGTCCGCCGGGTCACCGCGGGCTTCCACCTCGCGGGCCGGTTCCCTCCAGACCCGGGCCGGACTCCCGCCGCCTTCCACCAGTCGGGCCAGATCCACCAAAGCCCCGGGCCCTTGTTTTTTTCTGCAGATCTGAGATCTAGGTTGACCTCTTTTTCCTCCTAAGTTCATGTTGTTTAATCTATGATGCAACGTTCAAACTGCTGTATCTTTTAGTGTGTAACTCTGATTCGCGCAAATAGCATGTCCAGACGTTCGTGGTGAATAGCACTACGTTTTATCTTTTTGTGTCATGCATGTTAGAGATCATTTAGGTGCTTGTTTTTCTGTTGCAATAGTGCATCGTGATGTAAACTGCTGCTATGTGATGTTTTCATGCCATCTTTGCCATGTGATATGTTTTAGCTCGTTTGTCCGAATGATGCAAATGACATGTCCACGTGTTCGTCTTGCCATGCTCTACATGTTGTTGGTGATAGGTTGCATGATAGATTTATTCTTGCCATGCTTATCATCGTTGCAAAGTGCCATGTGGCTGTGATGTTGTTTCACTTGTTATGAAATGACATCTTGTTGAGCTCGTTGCTATCGTTGTGTTTATCTCCATGAAGCATGCTTGTGTGTTTCGGTATCACCATCATGTGTACTTTGATGAGGTGCTTACCTCTTGCCATGTTTAGTTTCGAGGTGACTTAAACTTGCTCTTTTAGATGCCATGATGAAATTGCTGTTTTAGGACTTAGTGAATTTTCACCAAGTCTGAAATCTGTAACGTTCCGATGCCATGTTTGCTTGCTGCTCTAGGACAAAGAATGATAGTTTTGGAGTGGATCTTGATTGTTCCTTGTAGTATATATTGTTGTATTTCCATCCATGTAGTCACATGCCTATTTAAGTGGCTGTAGCATGTTTATCTTTTGCTCCAAAGTTTCAATAAAATTCTGCTGCCAGAATTTTATTGTCAAGTTCAATATGTCCAAGCTCATTGCTATTGATCTGTGACTCCTTTGGGGGTGCACCTTTGGACTTAGTTTCTGTAGTATATGTCTAGTTTGTGTTCATGTCCTTTGCCATGTTGTTTGAGTGCTGTAGCTTAATTGTTTTGTGCTCCGAAGTTGCTATGTTGCTGTAATTTTCAGCTTTCGCTCATTTCTTGTTTCGGGCATAACTTTTAGCCCGTAACTCCGATTTCAGCGAATCTTATGTGAAACTTGATTGATTTTCTGTGTAGATTCATAATATCATATTGTTATCATGTTTTGAGATGTTTTGCTTGAGTGCTATTTTCCGTGCTCCGTGTGTATCCTTAGTGCATCCATCATGCATCCATCATTTTCGAGTGCGCATTGCATCTTGTTGATTTGTGCTTGGTGTGATTGTTTTGTTTAGAGCCGGAAGCAGAGACCGAGTACGAGTACGAGCACGAGGTTTCCAACGAGGTTGAGCACGAGGACCCTTCTTACGATCCGAACGACTTCTCTTCAGGCAAGATGACCGAACCTCGATAACATTACTATCTTTGCCTATTGCTAGTAGCTCCGCTCTATAGTTTTGCCTCGATGCCCATGTTCTTCTTGTCAGCCTCCTACTTGTAACCATTGCCATGTTTAACCAACTTACCTATGCAAACCGTTGCTTGGCTAAGTACGCTTCGCTCAGCCCTTCTTATAGCATTGCTAGTTGCAGGTGAAGATCGAAGATGCTTGCTTCATGTTGAAGTTTTGTTGGGTTATATCACACTATATAATTGCTAAATGAAATCATCTATATATTGGCAAGGGTGGAAGGCTAAGCCTTTTGCTTGGTGATTTGTTCCACTCATGCCGTTAGGAACCATATAAACCGGTGTTATGTTCCTTGATTATGCGTTCCTAACACGGTTGGGTGTATGGGACCCCCTCGATAAACCACTAAGTGCTAAGTCTTTTCCAGCAAGTCCCAACATTGGTACTATTTGCCTAATAACAAACTAAACTTGCATAGGGAGTAATTAACCCTCTTTCTTAATCTACAACCCCGGGCCAGTGCTCCACATGAGTGTTGGTCCGAAACGGGGAGTCTGCGGGGCCACCTCAAGGAAACTCGAGGATTGGTAAAAAACCTGTAGAATTGCCCATCCGGTCGTGTCCTGAGACTTAGATACGCGCGGCTACTATCAGGGTGTCGACACGTCGGGAGGATTTGCTGGATTAGCCTTACCTTAGTTCGGTATATCTTGAGCACGGGATTCCGAGGATACTCGGGTCTTCCCACTTTGGAGTTGCGACTCCGTGGATCGTGGGCTTGTAATGGGTCAAGTTGGAACACCCCTGCAGGGTTTGAACTTTCGAAAGCCGTGCCCGCGGTTATGTGGCAGATGGGAGCTTGTTAATATCCGGTTGTAGATAACTTGACACAATGTTTCTAATACACTACCAGCGTGTGTTCCGTGACCGTCAATATCCGAATAGGGATTCGGGAGTTGAACACGGAGGGGTTATGTTTGTGGAGCTTGTAGTTAGGATCACTTCGTGATCACTTCTCGCCGAGGCTTTCTCTTCTCGCTCTCACTCACGTAAGCTAGTTGCTAGTTGCTGCTGCAGACACTTATTCTTTTCTTCAGCCTTATCCTCACCCAAGGCTTAAATAGTCTTGTTACCCGGGAACGGGATTGCTGAGTCCTCTGTGGCTCACAGTTACTTCACCACACCAGATGCAGGTCCAGTTGTGAGCTATCCAGGTGATGGCACCGAGCTGGATTGGGAGTTCGACGAGGAGCGTAGTCGGTACTATGTTCGATATCCGGATGATCAGTAGTGGAGACTTCTACTAGGATTCGATCCGCCTGTGGTTTATTTATTTAAGTTTGGTATCTTGACATTTGGGTTTTGCCCTTAGAGGGTTGTGATATTCTTAATGTATGATGATTGAGACATGTTATGTATTTGTGTGACGTGGCGAGTGTAAGCCAACTATTTATGTTTACAATCCCCTCTTTTACATGAGATGTGCAAATATTACCAAACTTGAGATCATTCTAGGACGGACTTATGCCTTTAAGTCGTGCCTCGACACGTAGGAGGTATAACTCCATCCTGGGCATTACAAGTTGGTATTCAGAGCCTTCTCCGACCTAGGAGCCCCCACTGATTGATCGAATCGTTGACGGTCGAGTCTAGGCACACACTGAAAACTTTTTGAGTCCTATATTATATCGGAGAGTAGGATTTCTTTGTTTCTCATCCCCTTTCTCTCCGGTGAGGACTCCTGACGACTACTCTTGTCTCTCCTACTTTCAAAAATTGCACCAAATTTTTTTTAGGAATCCCGCGAGTATTCTGGGATTGTTTCGATGTTCTTGTGACGAGAATATTGTCCCTGGTAATCTGAACAGTACGAGTGATGACGCCTGGAAAAGAATTTGGAAGTTGCCGTGTCCCCGAAATATCCAAATGTTTGTTTGGAGGGTGAAACATGAATCATTGGCGCTACGCACAACGATAGCCAGACGAGGTATTCCGATTGATAACTCCAAGTGCTTATTCTGCAGCAGGGCTGAAGAAGACGGGGCGCACCTATTTGTAAAATGCAAGTGTGTCAAGGAGGTGTGGCGGGAGCTGGCACTAGAAAAGGAGAGATATGATATGGAGAAAATGGAGGGTGTGCATGCAATGCTTGATTATATCTGGGGGCTAGATGAGAAGAAACGTATGCTCATCCTCACATTCTGGTGGCGCTGGTGGGCTAACAGAAATAAGGTGAGGGTAGGCGAGCTGCCGCTCACGACCTTAGAGGTGGCTCGCATGACAAGGAGTTGTGTTCTGGAATATGAGGAAATCTTCGTCAAGAAAATTGATAAAGTGCCCCCGGACAAGTGGCGCCCCCCAGTTGCTGACACATACAAGTTTAACATCGATGGCTCTTTTGTACGGGGTCAGCAACACGCGGGCTGGGGAGTCGCGGTCAGGATGACTGATGGTTCGCTAGTGCATGCACGAGCAGGGAGACAGAAGCATACCACGAATGCATTCGCGGCTGAAGTAGCTGCCATGTCTAAGGCGATCACCATTGCGGCGGAGCTTGGGATGGTTAGGGTTGTATTCGAGACGGATTCACAACTCTTGATGGAAGCACTGGACATGGGAAGAGTAGACTCGTCGGAGCACGCTGCAGAAATAGAGGACATGAAATACCAACTGAAACTTTGGTTTTCTTACTTTTCCATTTCCGTTTGTCGTCGTAGTGCGAATAAGGTGGCACATGAACTTGCCAGTATTGGGCGATTGTGTGAACCAAACCACTCTGTGGAGTGGGAGTCTGATGTACCTGCCCATGTGGGCGAATGTGTCGTAGGCGATATGCCTAACCACAGTTAAGTTATAAAGCTATGCTTTCCTCAAAAAAAAAGATTACCAAACTTGAGATCATTCTAGGATGGACTTATGCCTTTAAGTCGTGCCTCGACACGTAGGAGGTATAACTCCATCCTGGGCATTACATAGGGTCACAACGCCGACACCAAAGTGCTGCAAAATCACGTCGATAGCGTGATAGAGATTGGCGCGAAGCTGGTCGACGTGTTCTAAATCATGCTCCATCGCAGGATCCTCCCTTGCCAGGAGAGGACCAAGCCCATGTGGGAGTACGAGCACGAAGACCCGACCATCGTGTGGCATCTCTTCGGCACGACCCCCGACAAGATATGGGGTCAAATATTCCACCCCATGAGGATTGGCCGGTGGAGGGTAAGGATATTGGTCTTGAAACCACAAATCCTCCGATGGAGGTGAGTGGCATACTTCTCCAAAGAGTGTCCCGATAGTCATATACTCATATTACATGAGATTCGATCTAACCTTGTTGCGCGGATTTTATAGGGCTAGCTCGCCAAGGCTAAGAAGATCAGCGGCCCAGCGAAGCTGCCAGAGGGGCCCCGATCAGTTCAGCTGGAGAACATGTTGGCAGTGGTGTCTTACAAAGCACATGTCAAAAAGGGCAAGAAGCAAGAGGTCCCGGAGGCCATGAAGGGCCTCTGCTGCAAGATTCATTAGGGTAACCGATCCGAAGAAGTTGTGGCCTCATCCGTACAGGATGGGGGCGAGGAGGACGAGGAGGAAGAGGAGAGTGCTTCTTCGCACTCCAAGAAGAGGTCGGCATCCGAGGACGCCGAGGAGCTCCATCCTTCCCTGGCCCTGAAGAGACGACATCGGCCTAAGCTGGTCATACCTGACAGCTCGGACGACACGAAGTCCGAGGCATCCAAGGAGGTCCTGGAGAAGGGATCCAGGACCAAGCCCTCCGCCAGCAGGTAAGGTGTTTGCATTTCCAGCTACTATTCTTTGAGTAGTTTGTTTTAGCTGAAGGTTAACCCCTTCGCATTGCAATCCCCCACGTGAGCGCCCCATCGATCAAACCTCAGAAGGACGTCTCCGCCCGCCGATCTGGCGGACAATGGGTCTATGGCGCACTCCGTGCCTCCTTTGGCCCCCGAAGAGGTGGAGGATGTGTGGTCCCGAAGAACTGCTCCTCCGAAGAACACGTAGGGGGAGGTAGATGTCGCGATGGCCTAGGGTAACACCTCGGTCACCGAAAAGCAGGATGGAGCATCCCTCCTGGACAACGTAGGAAAAGAGTCCGGGCCATATGGACCCCCTCCGTCGACCGCTCCCGAGCCCCCTAGGCCTTCAATGGCACAGGTTCCTCCCAGTGGGGAGGGGCCCGAGGTGCTGACACCAGCGCCGAACACCTCCGCAAGGGAGGCGGTTGGCTGGCCAGACACGCTGGAGGAGTTGGTGAACAACTCCGTCATCGTGGAAGGGCACCGCACTCTTATGGGTGCGGTGATGCAGAGTGTTCCGTCCGTCCAATCCAAACTGAACAATGCTATCCAAGGCCTTATTACATGCTTTGAGGTAAGTCAAGTAATGGTCCTTCCTTGTAATGTGGTTATAGTTGTTAGCTTAAGTAGGTCATATACATAGCAGCCCCCAAGACTCTGACAGGGACTCAAAGAGTCCTGTCGAGGAGCTAAATCGGTTGGTTGTCTAAGAATGTCAGTATTTTGAATGCAGATGCGGGCATCTTCCGTTGCCGCAGCTTCTAATGCTGCGGCGTTAGAGGAGATGGATCAGAAACTCAAGCTTTCCGATCAAGAACTGGACCTTGTCAACAAACAGCTTGACGAGGCGCAAGGTAAGCTCTGTGAAAAGACGTGTAATTACCGGATAATGACCAGCCGGATCATTAACTGATCCTTTTACTTGAAGAACTTGCAGCTACTGCTGTCTAGGTCGAGGGCTTGAAGGAGGCCCTGAAGAACGCTAAGGCCGAGGCAGCCAAGAAGGGGGCAGCCGCGGAGAAGGCGGTATCCGAGCTTGAGCAGGCCAAGCGTGCTGCCAAGCAGCATGAATCTTGGGTAACCGAGGTCCAAGTGGAGCTCAAGGATGCCATTGAGAAGCTTGAGGCCCTTGAGAAGGGGTGGGTGGAGCAGTCCTCCCGTCTGTCCAAGGCAGAGAAGGAGCTCCACGAGGCGAGGAGTGATGCCCGAGGTGTCCGGGAGGAGCTTTGGCAGGCAACATAGATTATCAATGGTAAGAAATACTTATTGTAGTGTGTATTCAGAGGAAACATGGTTGCCCAGATGACGAAGGTCTGGCGGTCCGCAGGCGTCTTTGCTGAGCTCCCAAAGAATGCGGCGGCCGCGGCGAGGCACTATGCCACCCGCGAGGAGGACTCCACGGAGCGGCTCTTCTGGTTGTCGTTTCTGGAATCCGAGCATCCTCCCCTCTTCTGCGATCAACTGGAGGAGCTGATGGAGATGCATCGGATGTCAGAGCTGGCCTTGAAGGACCTCTGTGTCAGCTTGTGGCCGGTCGAGCCTATTCCGGACACCTATTTTGGCCTTGTGCAGAAGCTACGGGATATGCCGCTCCGGATTGACACCGTGAAGTGGTCAGCATACCTTGAGGGGGCGAGGCTTGCATTTTCAAAGATCATGGTGCATTGGCCGAAGATTAATTCGATGGAGATGACCATCGGTCCTCCGCCCAAAGGAAAGGACCACTGCCGACCCGAGCAGTACTTCGCACAGGTGATGGCCGGAGCGCAGGCAGTAGAGGGCCAGTGTTCAAAAAATGTAATACTTGACTAATTGTAACAAGTTTGTATCAAGTGGGGCTCAGTGCTTTAATATGCGCCAGTCGGACTTATATGATATTGTAGTGATTAAATTTTGACGCATGTGTTGTCGTGTGTTTAATTCTAAAAGCTACCAGTCATCGGCTTTAGCCCCCAAGCGAATATCACGAGGGGTGTTTTGTTTCCTCGCTATTACCCTTGTGAACGTCTGTGACGCCCGAAGATCGATGCTCCAGAAGACTTCCAGATGTTCCGGGTTTTCCCGTGTGTTTCATTTGTGCTTGCTCTATTTATTTTTACATTGCATCATGTCATCATGCCATCATGTCATTAATCTTTTGCATCTCAACTAAATAAATTGTGTGGATCTTCGATCCATTTAAATTGAGGGAAGAGTGACTTCTCTTTATAACATATCCTCTAATAATTATGGAGCTATTATAATTAATCCATTAATTTGGAATATCCAAACACACTTGCAATTAATTCTCATGCCTTTGTTATCTTAATTCCCGGCCTCATACTTTGTCCTCAAATTCTGGCCCATTTGGATTTCATCTAAAGGGTTTTCTAAATTCAAATAGTTTGACTTTTATTCAAACTTGTTTGAATTTTCATCTTCCAAAAGCCTTCCAACATTTTTTTATTAATTTCCTTACATTTTTGTGAGTCCGGGAAGATAATCCACATGCCCAAACTCCTTCTCTAGCCTTTTCTTTTCTTCCCTTTTCTTTCTTCTTTTTTTATTCTATTTAAAAACTCTGACAAGAGAGAGAGGTAGTCCAGCTGGACCTCCAAGCAGCCCAGCCGCAGCTCGGCCTGCTCCCAGCCGCTGGCCCTAGGCCCAGTTCGGCCTCCCTAGACCCATTAAGCCTAGGCCCAGTTGGCGCCGTCTTAACCCTAGCTCCTCGACCGCTCCTCCTCATGTTCGTTCTCCCTAGCGCCGCCGGCGAGCGTCATCGCTCGATCCCCATCTCCCTCCCGATCCAGCACGTTGCCGCATCTCGGCCTCCACCGGCCGCAACAACAGCTCCCTCGACCCCGTGCTCCCTCTGCTCTTACCCCGTGCTTCGCCCTCGTCGGAGAAGCAGCCAGGCCGGTTTCCCGTTGGCCTCCTCGCCGCGCCTGCCCGTTGTGTCGCGGCGGCCTCCTTCGTGGTGGCTGCCTCATCGCGCGATCTCCCCGCCGCCTTGTGTTGCCGTCCCGCCCTGAGGACGACTCCGCGCCTCGTCTCCTTCGTCTGCATCGCCTCCTACCCCGCCGTCCTTCTCCTCCAGCCACGGCACCGCCGGCCTCACCGTACTCTACTTCTCGCCAGCCGCCGGCCTCAAGCCTGTTGCCGTCGCGCAGTGACACCCTTGCCCCGCGTCCGGCCACCACCTGCGCCGGCGACCTCGCCTCTGCATCGCCTCGCCGGCGGCCACCAGGAGCTTTGCCTCCTCCAGAGCTCCGTCACCGGACCACCGTTGCCCTACCCTGCGTCACACCTGCTCCTCACGCCTTCTCGCGCTGGTGCAAGCTCCGTGCCCCGCCTCCTGCTCCGGCCAAGTACCAGGAAAACCTAGGCCATCTCCGGGATCTTGCCAAGTACCAGGACCCCCAAGGACCGCCGAGTTCGTCCACCGCCATTTTCGGTTACGCCAAGTTCGACTACAGCACGAGGATATGTACGACTATAGGGATTCGCCAAGTACCACTTCGGCAAGCGTGTACGCCCGAACGACTACCTTTGCCGAAGATCCCTTGTACAACTGTCGTCGCAAGAAACGAGACCGGCAAGTCTGAAGACCCCAAGTACCACGACACGATGACCCCAAACATCTACGAAACGAGAACGTCTACTTCCACTACCGCCGCGAGAACGCCTACTTCCCTCTCCGAAACAAAATGTGTTCGACTACTTCCCTCGACGACTCGAACCACTCCGAACCGCACGCGACAAAGGTATACCACCGAGACGACCCCGTGGATGAATGCATGTGAATGTGTGATGTATGAGATGAAGTACGTGTTCGCGCCGTGTCCGTTGCGCCCCTCTTTTGTCGCCGACCCGTGGGAACCCGGAAGCCGGGAGCACCCCATCATCTTATTCGACTCACTCACGCCACCTTGCTTTTGCACCGGCTTCTCGACGAGTTGTCGGATCATCGGAACGTTGCCGTGGCACCGTTTCCATTCTCGTCGCCAGGACACTCCTTTCCTTCCGTCGTGGCGACCAAATGCTTCATATCTTGTTAATTGTCAACCTTTAACTAAAATTTGCATAAAACTTGAAAATGTCATCTGCATCATGATAACAACATTTAAATGGTTAAAAATTGTTGTTGCTTCAATAATTGCTAAATGACATGAGGAGTTTCCGGAATTGTTGTTGTTATTTCCGACCTCATTTAAATTGACTAGATAGTGTAGTTTTGCTCATGCTTCACCTCTTGCCATGTTTAATAAAAGCATTTAATCTTGTCTTGTTAATAAACGAGAGTCAACTAAATAAATAAATTGTGGCGTTTCGTCAATATGCAACTCGTTGCATATTGAGCTCCACGTAACTTGTAGTACTTGTTTGTGCACTTTGCCATGCCATGCATATTTTAACCGGACATGCATCATACTTGTTTGTGCATCATATGCCATGTTTGAGCTTGTTTGTTTACTGTGTTGTTTGCTTCTTTCCGGTATGCTTCTCTCGATAGCTTCGGTTTCGTTTCGGAGTTGTGAGGTTTTGTTCGACTACTTCATGGACTTGTTCTTCTTCCTTGCGGAATCTCAGGCAAGATGACCATACCCAGATATCATTACTATCTTTGCCTATGCTAGTTGTCTCGCTCTTTAGCTTATTGCCTCGATGCCTATGTCTGTTTGTCAGCCCCCTATTGTTGCCATGAAACCTCTAACCTTTGACACCTTCCCAGCAAACCGTTGTTTGGCTATCTTACCCACTTGGTCAGCCCCTCTTATAGCGTTGTTAGTTGCAGGTGAAGATGAAGATTGCTCCATGTTGGAACTTGTTGTTGGAATATCACAATATCTCTTAAATATATTAACACACATATATACTTGGCAATGGGTGGAAGGCTTGGCCTTTTTGCTCAGTGTTTTGTTCCACTCATGCCACCTTACCACCCGATAAACCAGTGTTATGTTCCCGGATTTTGCGTTCCTAACACGGTTGGGGTTTATGGGCCCCCCTTGATAACTCGCTTAGTGCTAAAGCTTTTCCAGCAAGGCCCAACTTTGGTTCTACATTTGCCTAACAACTAAAACTTGCCGAGGGAGTAATTAACCCGAGGATTTATTAATCAACCCCCCGGGCCAGTGCTCGTCTTGATTGTTCGTCCGAACTGAGCAGACTGCGGGGCCACCTTGAGGAAACTCAAGGGCTGGTAATAACCTGTAGGATGACTTATCCCGTCTTGGCCTGAGACGAGATACGCGCGGCTACTATCAGGGTGTCGGCACGCCGGGAGGTCTTGCTGGATTAGTTTTACCTTTGTCGGAATATCTTGAGCACGGGATTCCGAGAATACTCGGGTCTTCCCACCTTGGAGTTGCGACTCCGCAGATCGTGAGCTTGTGATGGGCTAAGTTGGGACACCCCTGCAGGGTTTTGAACTTTCGAAAGCCGTGCCCGCGATTATGTGGCAGATGAGAATTTGTTAATATCCGGTTGTACATAACTTGACACCATATTCATAAGAATACACAACCTGTGTGAGTTCCGTGATTATCTCTTCTCAAAGGGGTTTCGAGAAGAAGAACACGGTGGGGTTATGTCTGACGTGAGTAGCTAGGATCACTTATTGATCACCCTGTCGATCGATGGCTCTTACTCTCTTCTCGCTCTGAACATGTAAGCTAGTTTCTTAGCGCTTGCTGCAGCCACTTTATTAGCCTTGTTCCACACCCAAGGCTTTGTTAGTTTTCATATCTAGGAACGGGATTTCTGAGTCCTTTGTGGCTCACAGTTTACTACACACACCAGATGCAGGTACATCCGAGAACAGTGCAGGAGGTGGATCAGAACTTTAATGGGAGTTCGATGAAGAGCTTGGCCGTATGTATGTGACGTTTTCGACGATCAGTGGTGGTTCCTACTAGGGGCGATCGGGACCTTGTCTTGTTTTATTTATGGTATCTTTCATTTGGATCTTCGTCAGTAGTCGGACTCTGATGTTATTTGGATGATGAATGTTTATGTAATGCATTGTGTGACGTGGCGAGTGTAAGCCAACTACTCTTTTTCAATTTCATCCCTCTTTTACATGATTCGTGCAAAGATACCATACTTGAGATCATTCTAGTATGAGATTATCCCAGCAAACCGTTGTTTGGCTATGTTACTCGCTTGCTCAGCCCCTCTTATAGCATTGTTAGTTGCAGGTGAAGATGAAGATTGCTCCATGTTGGAACTTGTTGTTGGAATATCACAATATCTCTTAAATATATTAACACACCTATATACTTGGCAATGGGTGGAAGGCTTGGATTTTTGCTCGATGTTTTGTTCCACTCATGCCACCTTAGGACCCGATAAAACGGTGTTATGTTCCCGGATTTTGCGTTCCTAACACGGTTGGGGTTTATGGGCCCCCCTTGATAACTAGCTTAGTGCTAAAGCTTTTCCAGCAAGGCCCAACTTTGGTTCTACATTTGCCTAACAACTAAAACTTGCCGAGGGAGTAATTAACCCGAGGATTTATTAATCAACCCCCACCCCCCGGGCCAGTGCTCGTCTTGAGTGTTGGTCCGAACTGAGCAGACTGCAGGGCCACCTCGAGGAAACTCAAGGGCTGGTAACAACCTGTAGGATGACTTATCCGGTCGTGGCCTGAGACGAGATACGCGCGGCTACTATCAGGGTGTCGGCACGCCGGTAGGTCTTGCTGGATTAGTTTTACCTTTGTCGGAATATCTTGAACACGCGATTCCGAGAATACTCGGGTCTTCCCACCTTGGAGTTGCGACTCCGCGGATCGTGAGCTTGTGATGGGCTAAGTTGGGACACCCCTGCAGGGTTTTCAAATTTCGAAAGCCGTGCCCGCGGTTATGTGGCAGATGGGAATTTCTTAATATCCGGTTGTAGATAACTTGACACCATATTCATAAGAATACACTACCTGTGTGAGTTCCGTGATTGTCTCTTCTCGAAGGGGTTTCGAGAAGAAGAACACGGTGGGGTTATGTCTGACGTGAGTAGCTAGGATCACTTATTGATCACCTTGTCGATCGATGGCTCTTACTCTCTTCTCGCTCTGAACACGTAAGCTAGTTGCTTAGCGCTTGCTGCAGCCACTTTATTAGCCTTGTTCCACACCCAAGGCTTTGTTAGTTTTGATACCCGGGAATGGGATTGCTGAGTCCTTTGTGGCTCACAATTTACTACACACACCAGATGCAGGTACATCCGAGAACAGTGCAGGAGGTGGATCAGAACTTCAATGGGAGTTCAATGAAGAGCTTGGCGGTATGTATGTGACGTTTTCGATGATCAGTAGTGGTTCCTACTAGAGGCGATCGGGACCTCGTGTTGTTTTATTTATGGTATCTTTCATTCGGATCTTCGTCCGTAGTCGGACTCTGATGTTATTTGGATGATGAATGTTTGTTTCTGTAATGCATTGTTTGACGTGGCGAGTGTAAGCCAACTACTCTTTTTCAATTTCATCCCTCTTTTACATGAGTCGTGCAAAGATACCATACTTGAGATCATTCTAGTATGAGATTATGCCTTTAAGTCGTGCCTCGACACGTAGGAGGTATAGTCTCATACTGGGCATTGCAACGTCTTGGTGCCCGAAGGTGGTAGTGCGAGAACAAAACCAGGCAATCAAACTATTCGGTTTTACTGCCTTCACTTAGCCTTAGGAGCTTGACGGTGGGGACTAGGGACTAGCCTCCAGTGTGTTAGTGATGTACTTGGGGGTCTAAGCTTGCCCTTTCCGATCACTTGGTTTGTGTTAGGACAAACCCTCCGTTTACACGGTGAAATCGCCAACGACTTTTAGAGTCGAACCTCATCATCAGATCGCAGATCCATTCACGCTTACTATGACAGTCTATTTTTGGCTTTTTCCTCTTGAATTACTTGACTGGGCGAACCAGAAGTACAATCGCAGGGGTTCTCCCTTTGTCCTCTTAGCCGAACATGCAGAACATAATGGATAAGCACAGCTGCACAGGAGTCGAGCAACCCAACTATTGATCGAAGACATAGTTCTGAACGAATGCATATAGTGCAATATCGGAGACGTCGTACACCTAGCGGAAAGTGAGGCCAGACTAGAAGGTTTTTAGCTGATGTGTAAATCAAAGCTCTTGATTAATTGTACCTTGATGCCAGGCTGTTCGAGTGAGCGTGTGGGGGGGGG
>LR738714.1:385935906-385969971 GCA_902687465.1 Secale cereale
GGGGGGTCTGGCAAGAAACAAAGAAAGTTACAAGATGTGGATATCCGAACACCGTAAAGCATATTTTTATTACTCCTCATAAGCTCGGGACTTCCAACCGTACAATTCAAACTACAAAGGTAGTACTTATAAGGGAAAAAGAAAGGAAAAAAGTTTACAGAGTAAAGGTTAGTGCGGGGCTTTGATGCGTGAGTTGAAGCCTTCACTGTGCCCTGCTGCACGTCTGCACCTTTGCTTCTGATCAGTGATTGGGATCTTCAATGACACCCATATGGGCGAGGGCCCTATCAAAGAAGCTTTATACTTTAGGGTATCCAGAATATGTCTCCGCGTCATCCATAGACGAGGTGATGCCGAAGTTTGGTTTACCTGAACCTGCACTTCGGAACAGTGTATGCCTCACGGTCGCCCATGGTACTTTGAGTGCAAAGTTGTGCTGTTGAGGCACATGGAGGGCGAAGAGTACGGGCGAGCCGTGTGGCGCGTATCCCTATTTGCGGCGAACGCATGCGGGCTCCCATGATGGGGAACGGGTTCGGACCCATTTACTATTGTCGTCGGTCCTTACGGTGGTACGACATCCAGGCCTGTACGGGCTGGTATGTTGTTCGGCCGCTAGAGCCGCAGTGTGCTCCTCGGTTCGAAGTGAGCGTTCTGTGTTGCCATTGATAGTTATGATGCCTGAGGGACTAGGCATCTTCAGCTTGTGGTACGCATAGTGCGGAACAGTATTAAATTTGGCGAACGATGTGCGGCCGAGGAGGGAGTGATAACCACTGCGGAAGGTTGCGATATCGAAGATCAAATCCTCGCTCCGGAAATTATCCGGAGATCCGAACACTACCTCTAGTGTTACGGTGCCTATACAGCGGTCCTCCACTCCCCGAATGACTCCTTTGAAGGTGGTATTATTAGGTTTGATCCTTGACGGATTGATTCCTATTTTCCTTACTGTATCCTCGTATATGAGGTTGAGGCTGCTCCCTCCATCCATTAGGACTCTGGTGAGGTGGAATCCATCAATGATGGGGTCTAGTACTAGGGCTGTAGACCCTCCATGGCGTATGCTGGTGGGGTGATCCCTGCAATCGAATGTGATCGGGCTGGCTGACCATGGGTTGAACTTTGGCGCTACTGGCTCGACAGAGTATACGTCCCATAGCGCTCGCTTCCTCTCCTTCTTCGGTATGTGGGTTGCGTAGATCATGCTTACTGTATTGACCTCGGAAGGGAAGGGCTTCTGACCTCCACTATTCGGCCTGTGGGGCTAGTCATCGTCCTCGCTTCGTGGGATTTTGCCTGAGTCTTCGGCTGTGAGTTTTTCGGCATGTTTGATCACCCAACAATTTTGGTTGGAGTGATTGGTGGGCTTCTCTAATGTGATGTGGACCTGGCAAGGCCTGTCCAGAATCGTTTCTAGTCTAGACGGGTCGTCGCCGTTGCCTTTAGCGGCTTTCTTTTGGTGTACGTACTTCTGGCCTCGGAATTCGGCATTCACTGTCGTATCCTCACCATCGCCATCATTGTGGTGACGTTTATTCTTGCTTTGTCAAGGTTTTTCATTTCCATCCCAGACTTCAGAGGTACCTGGAGTGTCCGGGTTTGTGCATTTGTGGGCCAGCCAGCTGTCTTCGCCCGCACAAAAGCGGGTCATGAGGGAAGTAAGGGTTGCCATAGTTCTTGGTTTGTCCTGGTCGATCTGTCTTACTAGCCATTCATCCTTTACACTATGCTTAGAGGTAGCCAAGGGTTCGGCATCCGGACAGTCAACGATCTGATTTTTCTTGGTCAGGAATCGGTTCCAAAACTGTCGCGTAGACTCTCCAGGTTGTTGCGTGATGCGATTTAGGTCGTCAGCATCCGGAGGCCGGACATAGGTGCCAAAGTTTGCCCGAAAAGCGTCCTCAAGCTCTTCCCAGGAACTTGTAGAGTCTTCGGGGAGGCTGTTTAACTAGTGCCTAGTTGGGCCTATGAGCTTGAGCGGTAAATATTTGATGGCATTGAGGTCATGTCCTCAGGCCATGTGTATGTGTAGGAGGAAATCCTCTGTCCATAAGGTTGGATTCGTGGTTCCATCGTACAGTTCAACGTTTATGGGTTTGAAGCCCTCTGGAAAATCGTGTTGCAGCACCTCTTCCGTGAATCACAGGGGGTGTGCGGTGCCCCGGACTCGGGCTATGTCGCGTCGGATGTTTTTGGCCATCCGAGTCCGCTGCTGCTCCCGATCTCTATCATTGCGGTTCGGCCGGTCATAACAACCATCCTGGTAAGCGGGTGGGTCTTTTCTTCATCCGTAGATGGACCTGCTGTGGCCTCCCCGGGCGTCCAGGTTGTGAGGGAGGACGTGTCCGTAGGTTGGCCGTAGTTTATCCTTGCCGGAACGGCGAGGTGGCGTGGCAGGGTGGTCGGCCTCGTTAGCATCTATGTCCCGCCCTCGAGGGGGGCGGTCTGGCTATTTGGCATGGGTATATTTTGGATGCGTTGGCTCTAAGGCCTCGTCGTCGAACTGCGACAATAGTCGTCGCTTTGGGTAAATTTTGGTTGGCCATTCATGGTTGTATCCTTCTACGACGGCTAGGACTTTAGTCCATCAATCGTTGAGGGTTTCTTGTTCGGCCTTTATCCTGCATTTTTGTTTCCTCGGGCTACGGGCGATGGCTAAGAGCCTTTGCCTGAACCGTTCCTGGTCTCGCGGGTCTTTGGGGATGATGAAATCCTCCTCCCCGACACTGGCCTCCTCCTCCAAAGATGGGAGGTAATTACTGTCTTCGGCGTCCTCGAGGTCCTCCGGATTGGGTGGGTCTTCCTGTGCTGCAGGGTCACCCTGCTGGTGTTCGTCGGCCGCAGCTTCGGCAAGGTCATCCGTATTATCTGCGGTGTCATTCTCTACGAAGTCCATGTTGCTTGCATGGCTTTGGCGAGGTTTCGATCGGCGGTGCTTCCTTCGACGTTTGGGTGGCTCATCTCCAGGCTTGTCTTGATCATGTTTGGAAGTGTCTTCGCCGTCCTTGGGGGTGTCCACCATGTAGATATCATATGTGGACGTGGCCGACTAGCGGCCAGTGACGAGGGGGGCAACATCAGTATTGGTCATGGCCCCACTATCCTCGTCCATGTATTCGGAGTTTTCCGAATTATAGTCTAGCATGTCGATTAAATCCTCGAAAGTGGCTACAAGGTGGGTGGTGGGTGGGTCGTAAAATTCCTTGTCGAATGCCTTGAAGGGTCGGTGATCGAAAGGGGAGGGTATGTTCTACTGGATGGTCAATTTCTAAATTCGGTCCAACGCCTCGTTGAACATATCGAGGGTTACCGGGTTCGAGGGCTCTAGCCTAGACTTTGTGGTGACGGAGCGGAGGTCAATCTGTGGCCCAACCAATCCTTGGTAGGATGGACCAATCTTCGAGATTCGGAGCCGAAGCCTCGAGGGGCGCGGGATTGTCTTCGGACACCTAGGGCGTGCCTTTTTTCTTCCCATACACCCTCCACACCAATGCATGGGGCTAGGTTATTTCGGGCTGGGGGAGCCCCCTAGCCGCTAGCCGCCAGCTCAGGGTGCGGGCTCAAGGCCGGCGAGGAGCTGTAGGGGAGGAGTCCGGCCGAGATCGAATCTTAGCCTCTGAACTCTGACTTTGCCTCAAGGGATAGAGATAAGTTCTCCGCCGATGTTAGTTCGGTCGCTGGTGGGGTGATATACCCTCTCTCAGGGAGTCTTTCCTGGCTCGAAGCCGTCTAGTGGGTTGGGGCCGATTCATAGATCAGATCGGAGGTGTATGCCGGAGCAGGCGTGGCAGTGCTTGTGAGGGTGGTGAATCCGGTGAAAACCAAATCCCCCCGTGTGTCAGCGACGTACTCCAGATTGCCGAATCGAATCCGGTACGCGGGAGCAAAGTTGTCGACCTGGTCGAGGTGGCCGGTCGAATCAGCGTGCAGCACGATGCTGCCAAAAGCGAAGAGCTGTCCGGGGATGAAGAGATCCATGGGACCAATCTCCTTTCCAAGGACTAAGCGAGCCATCGATCTTTCTGGTGATCCAACAGCGGAACTCTTAATGAAAGCAACAATGTCGGTGTCAAAACCGGTAGACCTCGGGGTAGGGGGTCCGAGTTGTGGATCTAGGATTGATGGTAACAAGGGACGACGAACACAATGTTTACCCAGGTTTGAGCCCTCTCGAAGAGGTAAAACCCTATGTCCTGCTTGATTGTATTGATTGTATATCGTGGTTTATAGAGTAGATCTACCTCGAGATCAGTACGAGCTAACCCTAGGCTATGGTGGATGAAGAATAGCTCCCCCTCTAATGACTACACCCTTCGGTTTATATAGATACCGACAGGGTTAGGGTTACCGAAGATAGATTACAATAGGGAATAAAGGAGATCATGCGCTCTCTTGACTTGGAGGGCACACCACAACTTTATAGAACTCCTGTCATAGTACGGCTCCACCAGTCCAGCCCGTGTACAATGGGCCGCCGCCCCAAGGACCCCTTAGTCCATGACTCCCTCAACTACCTCGACCACGACTACACTAACCTATGCTCTCGGCTACCTCGACAATGGCACAAAGGGCTACCGCCTTGTTTGAGCAACCTCGTCGGTTTCCACTCCAGCCACAACTTCTGCGATGCATCAACCGTTACGACTATGGGGGGGGGGTGTCCTTCGACTTACCTTCGGATTCTTCTCCAGTCTCACCGTCTGCGTCACTACCGTTGTGACTGCAGGGGTAAGTTAAGTATTAAGATTAGTTAGGAAAACCGAGATAGACTAGGATTTCTTCTGCTTATTTTGTACTCCAAGTTGACCATGTACTCCTATATATATGCCCACTTGGCTCAAGCAATAAAAAATTGATTGCACCAATCCATGTCTATAACTTCTAACATGAAGCATACGAGATGGCGCAGATGACCATCATCTTCTCCAGGACCACCTCGGTGCTTGCCGGTGGCGCTCTTCGGTGGCCTCCCGGACCACCTCCACATCGGTGCTCATCGGTGGTGCCGCCGGTGCAACCCGCCTCAACTTCGTCTGCCACCTCCTTCATCTTCTCCTACGTCGGCCACCTCATCTCCGCCACGACCCGCATCGTCGTAGAAAATCGGTAGCCACCACTCCCCTATATTGCCCCGAACCGGCGGCTATAGGGGTGCAACGCCCAGTCCTCTGGATCCGGCAGCCTGCTGCTCGTCGCCGGGAACCAGTGGCCTCCTTCTTGGCACCGTGATGTAGTGGCCTCCTGCTCGTCATCAGGATCAGTCCGATTTGGGCATGGGGTGGAGTGGGAAGGAGATGTAGAGTGACAGGAGAGAAGATTTGGGAGAGCGAGTAGTGGTGTGCGGTGGTGTGGTGTAGCCGTCGGCTACACCAGCGTGAACGTGTGAACAGTTGCATGGATAAGCTAGCTTTTTCTTTCCCCTTTGACAAGGTACTAACGAAAGCCTTCTTCCCTTCGATCTTCGCCGGCGAGGCCGTGGATTCGTCTCCCGTCCGCCTACCACTCCACCGGCCGGTGGGGGTGAGGGTTTTCTTGGTGCCTCGGCTTAGATAGGTAGGGTTTTCGTTCTCGCAAGGGCGATGCTCAGACGAATGGCGGCGCTTCTTCTTCGAGTCAGTCTTCCAGGTTTCGATCCTCCTCAAGTCCGTTCGTTGGGACGGATTAGACGGAGCTCCGCCGTAGATTCCTGCCAGCTCCTCATAGCGGGGAGGTTAGGGTTTCTTGTTGTGCGTATGCAACGGTAAGATTTGCTTTCAGGTTTTTCAAATCGATTCAAAGATTCAATGGCGACGACTGCAGCTTCCAAACGCCGGTCCTTTGGTGCACGTGCACGAAGATTTTCGGCTGTCATCGACAAGGTCAGACCGGCTCCGGTATGAGAGCGACGGCAGTGGGCGTCGGTGGCTCGTTCTGGCGGCGGCAATGATCGTTTGGTTGTGCATGGATCTTGATGTATATTTTATTATGTTTGGGGTGCTTGGTACTTTTAGCGAATCTTTATAACATATATGATATTTTCGTATAAAATAAAACATGCTCTGACGCTATATATAACTCGCTAGCCCGCACTTGCTCTAGACATCCATTACCTCCAAATCAACGCTAAATTTCACTCCGCATACCAAAATGGCACTGCTAGGAAACGTGACAGCAAGCCCCGCGGCCACCATCATTCGTAAGATGCGGCAGGCGCAGCGTGCCGACGGCCCAGCGTCCGTGTTGGCTATCGGAACGGCGAACCCGGCGAACTGCGTGCGGCAGGACGAGTACGCCGACTACTACTTCCGCGTCACCCAAAAGCAGCATCTCACCAAGCTCAAATCCAAGCTCAACAGAATCTGTATGCCACATCTTTAATTACTCTGTTAGTCCTACTGTAAATCTGTAAAATACTAGTAGCAAGCAAATTCCGGTTAATCCGTGAGACTGATGCATGCTCGCGCATTTGCTCCCACGCATGGCTGCGTACGTGTTTGATCAGGTGACAGGTCGGCCATCAAGAAGCGCTACTTCCACCACACGGAGGAGTTGCTGCAACATCACCCGGAGTTCATCGACCGCACGTTGCCATCCCTAGATGCCCGGATGGACATCGCAGCCACCGCCGTTCCGGAGCTCGCGGCAGCGGCTTCGGGCAAGGCCATCGCCGAGTGGGGCCGCCCAGCCGCCAACATCACCCACCTCGTGGTCAGCACCTACTCCGGCGCCCACATGCCGGGCGTCGACCTCCGCCTGGCCTCCCTCCTCGGCCTCGACCCGTCCGTCCGCCGCACCATGCTCTACCTCAACGGCTGCTCCAGCGGGTCCGCCGCGCTCCGCGTCGCCAAGGACATCATCGAGAACAACCGCGGTGCCTGCGTCCTCGTCGCCTGCGCCGAGCTCACCCTCATCTTGTTCCGCGCGCCCGACGAGGCCCACGTCGACACGATCATCATGCAGGCTCTCTTCGGCGACGGTGCGGCCGCCGTTATAGTCGGCGCCGAACCGGACGCCTCCGCCGAGCGCCCGATATTCGAGATGGTGGCCGCCTCGCAGAGCGTGATACCTGAGAGTACGCACGGCGCGGTCGGGCGACTTCGGGAAGACGGACTCGTCTTTAACCCTTCCTTCGAGATGCCGGCGCTGATCCGGGAAAACATCGAGCAGAGCATGGCCGACGCAGTCGGGCCGCTTGGGTTGAGCAGTGGCTGGAACGACCTTTTCTGGGCGGTGCATCCCGGCGGGCGGGCAATCTTGGACAGCGTGGAGGCGGGACTCCGGTTGGAGCCCAATAAGCTGACGGCAAGCACACATGTACTCAGTGACTACGGAAACATGTCCGGGCCGACAGTGATCTTCGTCCTCGACGAGATCCGCCGCCGCCGTGAGCATGTGGTGGGTCGCCACGGCCTGGGTGTATTGCTTGGGCTCGGACCAGGGGTCTCGGTTGAGACGATGGTGTTGCGTGCCGCTTATTAGTTAGAGCCTGTTCGGAAATGGTCCAGCTCCTCTGAATTCTCAACTCTCACTCCTCCATCCAAAATGCTGCTCCTCGTAAAAAATAGCGCTAGAAAAAAACTGTTCGGCCAGCGGCTTCGCTCTTGATTCAGGAGGAGAGGCAGAACCGCATAAGCAAGCGAGTCAGGCGCGGCCGCTCCAACCGTTTTCTATTTAGCGGTGGCAGTTCTTTCGTAAATATTATCAACTCTGTGATTCTACAGATCTGAGATCCTGAAAAATGTAGCTCCGTGAAATTGCACTGTAGCCTGCTCCGCTTCAGATTTTCAACTCCACAGTGTTCGGGCGTTCGGCGCCGCTCCACCGGCTCCACCAGCGGAGTCGAGGAGTGGAGAGAGTCCGAACACGCCCTTAGTAGCTAAAAAACTCCCTCCCTCCGGTCTTATTAGTCCCTTGTACTTTCAATTTTGAACCGAATATGAGTACAAATTTATTTAATAAACATGTACAGTAAATTTGACCATAATACGTAAATTGAATTACTTTTATGTACGCTCTACTCTCTTCCTTTCAGTTCAAATGGTCCAGCCCAAAAATCCCTTCAACCAACCCATATGATGAGTGTTAGAACAGATTCTGTAGTCAAAACTACTTTTATATTATGAAACTGAGGGAGTATCCAATAAGTATGTGTGAAAAATCATATTTTTTTGATGAATTAATCTACATTAATTGCAATGCACGCATACGTGATTATTAAGAATAAGTACAATAGGCCTAGTCAGCTGGCTATAAACAGTACCTCGTCGTCAAAAATCAATGTTGGAGGAGAGAGATTGAACAAAAGACAAGGAGTGGGCGCATCAGCTATCGCCGGCCGCATCGCGAGAAACAAGAAAAAGCAATACATGCAGCGGTGTGAGCAGGTCCTTTCACCAATCAAAAGTGTATTCTTGCCGCTCTTTACATGCAAACATTAATTAGTACTCCCTCCGTTCCAAAATAAATGACTCAAAAATAACTCAATTTTATACTGAAGTTAGTACAAAATTGAATCATTTTTTAGTCTTATTTTGGGACGGAGTGAGTACTAGTTAGTTTACAGCCAAACTATTGTATTAGTGGGCTTTTATAAAGGTTGTATATGATGTGGCACTGGCTTATAGCCGGCAGCAGGCTTTATTATTAACCATGCTCTAAATAAGCAGAAGCAGTTATACATGCATTTATGTGTTTTCATCTAATCATTGCATTCAGGGATTTAATGCACCTGAAAACCTAAACATATGGTGAAGAAAACAAAAAATGGGATTAATAAATTGACAATAAATAATCGAGATTGGCTCTTTAAACTGAAAATGAAGGAGTACAATCTTGTTTATAAAAAGGAAAGATAGCCTCTAGCCCTCGCATCTTCAAATGTATACAGTATTACTGTATTAAAGTTGGTGCACGCCAACAAGGCTAAAGTCTTCGACTAGCAGAGTGAAAGATGTAGACAATTATGTAATGAGATATGTATGAATACCTAGCACTAAGTTGATTTTTTCACGGTAACGTCTTGAAGAAGTTATAACGCCTTTATGTCGTCACCGTGTTCAACCGAATACAATCAGGACAATGATGATCATCGTGAATGCCAGGACCAACCAATCAAGGTCAAAGAGACAACGCCTTCAAAGGACTTCCTCTCGTTTCCTTCCCTACCTCTAGGCAGCTAGGGCAAACTTTTACCTCCAGATTTCAGCGGCAAGCGCGTGGGTTCGCCTTCCTTGTGCCTGCGCCAACAAGGAGAGGAATCCCGATGCCTCCACTTCGGTTGGTAGTTTAAATTAGGTTTGTTTAGTCCTCGGAGGTTCGACGCACGAGGTAGATGGCGGCGTTTCTTCTTTAAGTTTGTCTTTCGGGAATCAATCTCATTCTAGTCTGTTGTGTACAATCTTTATTAGGAAAAAGGAGATAGACTAGGATTTGTTCTGGCTTGTCTTGTACTCCAAGTAGATCATTGTACTCTTATATATATGACCACGAGGCTCAAGCAATACAACAACAATTTCATCAAACCCCTCTCTTCCTTCTAACATGGTATCTATCGTAAGTCGATCCTAAACCCTAGCCGCCACCGCTTCCGCACCCGCGCGCCGCCCCCGGGGCGGTCGGCCTCCATGACCGCCGCCGGGGGACGCGCCGCTCGTACCTAGGATTCGTCTGCCGGCCGTGTTGGCCGGCTGCCCTAGAGAGTCTTTTTCCTGAGCCCTTACTCCGGATTTTTTCGCTCTTTCGCCGGTCATATTGATCGGGGTTTTTCTTTTTGGTTTTCCGATCTAATCTAGATCGGTTTGCGTCGCTCACCGCCGTCGTCGACCCCCGTGCGCCTCTACTCCGACCCAGGCGCGGCCAGCAGGCTCTCCTCCGACCCAGGTGGCCTCGCGCGACAGGCGGCCCGTCAAGGCCGTCGTCCGCGTGCCGACCCGCCCGTCGTCCTGCGCCGGCCGTCACTGCCCTGCTCCGATCGGGACACCTGCATCACCCACCCGGCGGCATCGCGCCATGCAGCGGCCAATCATAGCAGTCGTTCGCGCGCCGGTCCGCCCATCTATCCACACCACCCGTCTCCGTCGTGTCTGCACGGCGCCCCTGTGGTCTACCTCGCTGGCCTCGTCTCCGGCGGCGTCAGTCTCGTCGACTGTCTCAGCTCGGGCGCCGCTACTACGTTGGTCGCTCGGGCCTCGCTGCCTGGGCCGGCACTGCTTGGCAGCCCGGGTGCCAGTCGCACGACGTCTCACGCCGTTCGTCCTCGCCGGCTTCATCTCGGACTCCGCCGCCACCCCGTCTTCATCGAGCGGCGTCCCCGACCTCGCACGCGGTCGGATTGATCACCCGCCCGTCGCCGCGATCCACCACATCTACGCCGGGCGACCGACCTGGCCCGTCGGTTGCGCGCGCCTCCGCAGGTCCCGTGAAGATCATCCCGAGTACTGCGCGCCTCTCCGTCGATCGAGCATCGGGCTGCCGCTGCGTCGCCCCTTCGGGTCGCAGCGCCTCCGCCCCCGTGGTTCTCCTCGCGGCTGCATCGACTCGTGCTTCACCGCTGTGTCGCCCCTTCGGGCTGTCGTGCCACGATACGCGGTCCCCGCCGCCGCCCCGAGGCCGTCCTCGCGGTTGCACCGACTCGTGAACCGCCGTTGCGTCGCCCCTTCGGGCCGCAGCGTCGCGGCCCACGGTCCCCGCCGCCGCCCCGAGGTCTTCCCGCCGTCGCCCCGACCCGCCTGCCGCCGCTGCGTCGCCCCTTCGGGCCGTAGCGTCGCGGCCCGCGGTCCACTCCGTCGTCACCGCGCGTCGACTTCCTGTGATGCGCGCCGCGTCATCTCCCTTGGCGCGGGAGCGTTATCGTCCACGCCGGTCTTCGTCACGCTGTCAGGGTTCTTCGCCTACTTCGAGCATCGCCGCCGCACTCCTAACCTAGCCGCCGCCGCCGCCGCCGCTCTTCTTTGACCGCCGTCGCCGTCGCCCGTCCACCCCCTTCGTCTTCGTCCAAGCACCAGCCCGTCGCCAGCGTCGCCGTCATCTACCCTGACCACTTCATCTACTCCGACCATCGTTGGTGACATCGGCCCCGCGTCGATGGATGCCGCAATCGTCGTCGAGTTCTTCCCTGCTAGCCCCTCCGACTTCTGCGACATGGCGTACAGCTCGTGCAGGTCCCTCGACTACGCATGCTCGGTGCTGGCAACATCGATGTGTGCCTTCATCCACGACGTGTCCCCGGGCCTGGCAAGCTTGGTCGGCGCTTCGTCAACTTCGTCTTCGTCTGTCTACGCATGCCCGGTGCTAGCAACACTGGTGCGTGCATTCGTCTACGATGTGTCCCGGGCTTGGTAAACCCGTCGCGACGCGTCGTCAACAACATCTTCTTTCCGGCGCACCACTACTTCGACACCACAACGCCCATGCTAACTCGGCGCCCCCTTGCGCCCGCGGCTCAACGGCGACTTCCTCGACACCGACTACCCCGACTCGACATCGACCGCGGCATTCTTCGCATGGCTACCTCGACCACGGCTCCACCACATACGTTCTCGGCTACATCGACAAACGGCACAAAGGGCTACCGCCTGCTTGAGCAACCTCGTAGGTTTCCACTCCAGCCACGACTCCGCGATGCGTCGATTGTTTCGACTGTGGGGGTGTCCGTCGGCTTGCCTTCGGATTCTTCTCCAGTCTCACAGTCTGCGTCGCTACCGTTGTGACTACGGGGGGATGTTGAGTACAATCTTTATTAGGAAAGAAGAGATAGACTAGGATTTGTTCTGGCTTGTCTTGTACTCCAAGTAGATCATTGTACTCCTATATATATGCCCACGAGGCTCAAGCAATACAACAACAATTCCACCAAACCCCTCTCTCCCTTCTAACATAGTCTATTGGTTTGGACGTAGTCGGCGGAGCTCTGGTGTAGAATTATATCATCTCCTTGGTGATGTGAGATTAGGGGTTCTCGTCATGTGGCAAGACTCGGTGCTAGTTGATTTAGATCTATGCAACAGTTCAATGGCGACGACTACGGCTCCAGGGCGCTGGTCTTGAGGGGCACGTGCACGAAGACTTCCCGCCTGTCATCGGCACGGTCAAGTCGGCTCCAATAGGAGAGCGGCGATAATGATGTGTCAGTGGCTCCTTCTGGCGGCAGTAGTGCTCATTGGTCGTCTCAGAATCCCAATGTAATTTTTATTATGTTTGAAATGCTTTATACTTTTGGTGAACTTTTATAATAGATTTGATCCTTTTTTGCAAAAAAGGATATAACGCTTTCGACAGGGCAACAACCCAAGTTCATTGTTGTGTGACAGGCCAATTATAACAGAACACAAGTTTTCACCCCCGAACATGAAACAACTTTCCAAGCACCATCCTGCAAACGGATCGTCCAAATGTTGCACTAACTAATACTCCCTCCGTCCGGAAATACTTGTCGAAGAAAAGGATGTATCTAGACGTATTTTAGTTCTAAATACATTCATTTTTATTCATTTATGCGACAAGTATTTCTGGACGGAGGGAGTACTCCGCGTGGAACCACCATTGTCTCCACCTGAGAAAGCTGCACTCCTCCCATGATACTCCTCACAACCATGCATCGAAGAAGCACGTGCATCACCGTGCATCCTAGCCGACCGCCTCCCTGGGATTATTGTCTCGTTGTCGCGACGAGATAAGGAAGTGGCAATAGCTGGTTAGACCTCCTCCAATGCATTGGTGCTAAGATATGGTGCTAAGCACATTGAAGAGCTAAGCAACTAAAGTCCACAATACAAAGGTGCTTAACTTGTTGTAGCTAAGCATTCTTCATTTAATGAATTAGCAACTAAAGTTATCCATGCATTGGTGGCCTTCTTTCATTTAAGTGTTTTCCCTAGGTTCCCGCACTTGTCATTGTTTCTTTCTGAGGTCACCACACCCATTTCTCTCCTCTTAATTACCTTGTCACATCATTCTTTTGCCTACGTGGCAGGCTTACCACCTGTACAAGGTGGAGCATTGGGAGGGGCCTTAGGGACGTCTTCTCGCCTATCACTAACCTGGCTATCGAGGAGCCGCCAAACCCAAGCTCGAGTCATCAATGCCCATACCATCCAATCACCTATGCGATGAACCACGTCGAGCACACGACACATTGTAGCCAATACATAGTTGACAACCTTTAGATCTAGCGCAAGACTCCTTCCCAAGCCTGATCGATCCCACCATCGTCATCTGCAGCTAAGGTTGTTGTCCTAGCCTCGAAGGTTCACCTCGACGGCCAGATTCAGGAGCGCATGCTCATATACTCCGCCACCAGCCACTACGGGTAGCCACCGCACAACCCTTCCAACCACGGCGTCCATCGCCGAAGCCATCCAGAGCCAGTGACCTGGAGGCCGAGTCCCGCCATACGCGCTTGCCATCTAGGTATTGCATTCTCGTCAAAAAAAAATCTAGGTACTGCATGTCGCGTTGTCCACGTAGCTAGGGAGTCTCCTCCGAGTGAGGAGACGTGCCCGCTGCCGCTATCTATCGTAAGGGCTTTGCCTGTCGGCCCCATCTGACGGTGATGAAAAGAGAGAAAGAGGAGACAATAGACCAGGGCAGCAGCAGCTAGGACTTCGCCAGGGTGTCCATTTATGTTGTGTACACTTTTGTTAAGACACGGTAATTGTTGTTACAGCATACTCCATCTTATTCGTTCTACTCGGCATATTGTTTTGTCTTAAGTTAAATTAAAAAAATCATGTTGGATTTGTTAGTTGGCCTTTGGTCCAAAGCCTAACTAAAAAACTGAAATTCTCATGGCTCATTCATGCATGGTTATGTGTGGTGTGAGTGGGATTAGAGTTTAGTCCCACCCCGGAAGTTGAGTGGGAGTTGCACCTCCTTATAAGGTGAGATCCTCTAGCACTTGTATGAGCATGAGAAGAGGATACCTACACGCTCGTCTTGTCACGCCTCGCCTCGTCACGTCGGGTTTCGGGAATGAGTCGAGCTGAGGACCAAGCTATACACGTTGTCTATATTTTTTGCTGCTCGGGAAAATTAATGAGTCATTAATTACTAATTCATGGGCGTTAATTACTGAACCGTTTTCGATTCTTTTGGATCGCGATGCGGACGTGGGATTTACTCTCACGTCCTACCCGGCCTGCATTATATAGTCAGGCAGACATTTACCCTAGCCGCCGACACGACACGTGGTTTCACACCGTACTAGGTCATTGCGTTTCCACACAAGTCTTCTGCATCCCTCCTTCCGACGTGCACCACGAGAAGCGACAACAGGTCTCTGGAACCCCGCCTCTCGTGATCCTGTACGGGAGAGGGACGATCATATTTTTGAGGAGCGCACTCGCGCGACTGCTGGCAGCGACGACTTTGCCAACAAGAACTTCTTCTCTGATCTCGGCAACCTCCTCGTCAACGATATGACAGAGAAAACCTCACCGCCGGGGGTCCTGCTCCCGCTGCACCGTATATGATTATGCCCTCCTTATTCAAGACCGTGCTAGAATTCTTATTACTAATATGTGACCTAAATTTGATCCGTTCATCTATTATGCTAGTCCACATGATTAATTTAATCTCTATTATTGTCGTCATGATTTATTTATTATTTATTCGGCTTAAATCTCAGAGTAATTTGCTCATATATTCAACAAATCGACTAGGATTATAGATGCAACATGGAATTAATTTTTGTATTGTATATCTTCAATTTTGCATATGTAGATTATTTTTAATATAATTTTGTTCAAATTTTATAATATTTGACTTAGATAATTTTATGTGCGGAGTAAAATAAAATGGAGTGTGTACGTCTTGGCAGGGTTGGAGCAGACACATCACAATCTCGTTGGTCATGTGGAAAATGCATTTAGGTATGATGTTTACAAAAGGGCAGCCGGGCCATATTGGAGGAATGCCCCTATCGGCCAGGTCGTGGTCATCTTGTACGCTCTTCTCCAAAGAAGAATTTGTCCTCTCCACTCTGTTCGTTGCGTCCTGCTCCACGGCTCTGTTGGCTACGACTCCAGCCCAGGCGCAATGGTGGCCTCATCGGTCGTCGCGCTGCGACAAAAGGGATTGGATTCAGATAGCACAATGATTGATGTTGCCGACGGCTCACCGAGGGGAGGGGTGATAATCAGTCACCTCGTTTATTTTTCGCAAGAAATAATCAGTCAGTCAGTCATTCATCTCACCCAGAAGTTATTCAGAAAGAGCGATGCTGTGACAACATCCCTAGCCGACCCCCTAAAATATAGTTGAAGGCCTCGAGTAAAGCTTAATGTGGATAATTTTACTCTAAATTTTGTGTGTCGCTAGTGGATCTTTTAAATTTAGGAGAGTAAAAAAGCAAATACAGATATGAAATTCGACGTCTAGCCACAATATTTCACATTGCCATCACATAGTCTACTAAATTAACCGAAACTAAAACTTTCTAATCTAGTCGTTATCCATTTCATGCACCAGCGATATCCACTGGTCATGGGGTTCGTCCGGGTCATCGTGGAAGATTCTTTTAAATTTGATCCTGAGGTTGTCGCCATTGTCATTGTCGCCTCCACTTCGATCGCCTCTGTTGCCGCCTCCACTTCTGCTACCTCTGTTACCGTCATTGTCCTCGCCGTCGCTTGACAGCATGATGACCTCCACCCTTCCCCAACCCTTCCCCAGGCTGCTAGATGCTCGTACAGGCCGCTCTACGCCTCCACTTTCTCTTGGTAGAGGCGGCGAAGCTCTGCCAATGTACGCCTCGTCGGAGGCCTCCACCGTTAGCCTTTCCCTCGCCTCCCGTTCCTTCCTTGCTTCCCGCGCGGAGACCACTCACGGGTCGATGGCATTTGGCCGCATCATCTCACCGAACTCCAAGTTTCGGTGGCTGTCGGCACCGTGCGGCCGGACTAATCAAATGTCGTATTCTTTTGTGGCTAGCTCAACGGAGCGGAACGATCTGGGTAAAAGCTTGTGGGTGTGCTGGTCCATGATCTCTGCCACCACACCCACGTCCCCCATGTCTGATGCCGCACGCCAATGTATGACCTCTTTGGCGGTGGCTGTGTAGGGAGCCAGGGAAGCCGATGAGCCTGCCACAGGAGGCGGATGGGGTGGCACTCGCGCTGTCGACGGTGTACGGATGGGCCGGTGTTGTGGCGGAGTGGATCTACATTGCGAATGGGCGGCACGGAGCGGCGCCTACAGGATCCAGCCATGGCAGCATGGGTGGGGGTACAGGAGCAGTGGGGGAGGGGGGGGGGTCATTGGCGAGATGAGGGCGGCGAGGGATTTGGGATTTGGGAGGCAGAAAGGTGTGGTGTGCTTTTACTCCACAACCCCAAGGTCGAGTATGTTTAGTCGCTCGGCACAGTGAGGAGTGCAGGATCGGCTAGGCCCCGGTTAAAGCAGTAAAACCGGATGTTTACTCCTCTAACCGGCTTCAGGGGAAGCATCTCTAGATGATCCTCTAAAAATAGAGTAAATGGCCGAGTATACCTTAGTGTAGTAGTTTTACTTAACTAAGTTTTGGTCGGTTCTAACCGATTCTCTAAATTTAGAGGAGTGTTTTTTTGTCAAACTCATTTCATTTTGGTCACCGAAATAAACTTCACTACTCTTTTTGTTTTATTGAACGACATCTTGGTACACCGGAGTACACACTTCACCGATTCTTCGCTAAGAGTACTGATCCAAATAAAACTACAAGAATAATTAAATACTTTAGTAGAAACCCAGGTGCCCTAATTGCTCCCACTTGTTCGTTTAATAATTTCTCTATAAATTAAACATTGTGTCGTCTCTAGTCTCTAATCTAGGCAAAAGCGCATGAACATCTAGCAAATTACTCATTGTCAACGGATAACGGATCAATGTACTCTTCTTCATAATACCAAAATCTTCATTCGTCGTACACACAATTTTAAGCAAACAATAAATTACAAATTGCGTTGAATCCAAACAACAACCGCATGAACAATTACACACACATTCTTTTCGCACTTGAAGAACACCCATCCGAGAACTTTCCGCGTGATCAAAACTTGATGCAACACCTACCACGGGCAGTGGTCACACTTGATAATCGACAATGGGAGGCCAACGTGCTACTGGGCTAGTGTTGATCTTGGCCAACGGCCAGACGCAGCTCCGTCGGCTACCAGTCAGCGAGTGAGATCTCACTGCCCGGAGGGGGAGGACATACCCAGATGTGGGGCTGATTTGTTGCAGGGCCAAGGCGATTTGGTCTCTGATGAATCCATCCAAAATGGGGTGGTGCCGATGGCCGGGATGTATCGAATGCGACGACGGTAGGGAGGGCAGTAGATCTGCCGATTTAGTCATCGGCGGCGGTAAGAGAGCACCAAATTCGTGTGGGGGAGCAGCATGACAGATCCTACTGGCGTTAGTGGTAGCTGGCGGAGACTAGAGGGAAGGTGTCGGAGTAGATGCGGTGCAGGTGTGGGGTGGGTCCGACCGAGGGAGGTGTGCCTTTTTTGCTCGAGCGGGTGGGCGTCGACTAAAATAGGAGCCCGTGGTACCGAAGAGTATTTTTTTACTCCTCTGACTGGTTAGGGAGATCGGCTAGGTGACGCTTAGAGGAGTAAAACTAAAAATTTATCCCTCTATACCATTTTAGGGGATCGGCTAGAGATGCCCTTATGGCATAATCAACACCGACCCTAAAACGTACCCTTCCATTGATGCATCCACGTAGAGTGATGCGAGAATCGTCCATCCAACTGTGTCCGCATACATGTCAAATGGAATTTTAACAAATCGAACGATCTTCATGCAAACTAGCTGATTGTCGTGACATTCATCATATTTTCAACATATTTCATTAAACAAAAGAGTATACATCCTAACCTCGCTAAATCTTCACCAACGCCCATCCTCTAAGTCATTTTTCTCCCCTCCATGTCCATGCTCGGTTCCCGTGACCCCGTGGAAGTCAAGCTGTAATTGTCGGTGAGGAAGGGTAAGACATGGTACACAAAGTGGCCCACATATGGGACACGACGCCATCATCTCCCATGTCATACTCTTTCTTGTTGGAGTTCGCGACCTGGGGGTCACCGGTGGAGGTGAGGTCGATGATGGAGGTGGGTGGGTCGACTTTCTGGTAATAGAGGCGCCAATGGCGTGTAGTTGTTGGCGGTCCCGTGCGACCACTGATGACCCACAAGCATAGGGTCGAAACAGTATCCAAGGGTAGTATTTCACACAAATTATTGATTCGACACAAGGAAAGTCAAAGAATTTTATGACTCTTAGCAATTGAGTTGTCAATTCAACCACATATGAGAGATAACTTTTCGTAATAATTTATTAGTAACACAATAATGTGATAGCAGTAGTGATAAAGTAATAGTAGCAACATCAATGGTAACAAGTTTGCAGAACAATAGCAGTAGTAAGTTTAGCAAAGGCAGTAGCAGTAAAGTCTAGGCATGGAACAACAATCGTAACTGGATGAAATCCAATATGTAACTGTCACAACCTAGAGAGGTACGAAATAGATTCATTTCATCAGTCATATGTAGGCATGTATTCTGTGTATAGTCATACGTGGTTAAAGTAAGAAAGTGCATGACATATTTTGTCCTACCCACCCATGGCAGCAGGGTACTAGTGAAAACTAAGGGTAATCAAGGCGCTCCTTCTAATAGAGAACCGGAACAAAGCATTAACACAAAGTGAATACATGAACTCCTCGAGTAAAAGGCATTCCCAGAGAGCATAGCTGGGCAGAGAACCCGTGAAAGGAAATGTAATGCCCCAGATATAACACTTTCCAAATATGGCAATATATAAACTTTGGCTTCATCAATTCCATTCCGGGTTCTTCTTCTTTTCGGGTTTCGTCGTTTTGTTGTGTGCGTGTGTGCATTTCATCCATGTCATGTTGTCATGTGCATTGTATTGTGTTGTCACTTGCATCCGGTCCCATTCGTCTCTTTCTGTTGTCCGTTACGAGTTCCGACGCTCTCACACGTGCCCGTGGCATCCCCGAGTCCTTCTTTCGTGTGTGGCCGTGTAACGTTTCCGGAATGGCGTGAGACTTGTCGTGCGATGTTGTTTTGGTACGTGTAGGCCGCCTGTCAAGTTTCGTCGCGTTTGGAGTTCGTCGAGTACTCCAACGGTTAACCTAGTGGGCTAAAAGAACATCTTATTTGAGGCCCAAGACCCCCTCCACAACAGCCCACTAACCCAGCACAACCCTTCCCATCATCTCGGTCGTCGAATTGTGATCGCGTGGCAGAAAACCGCTCCCCATTTGGACTCTCCTAGCTCCTTGTGCCTATAAAAACGTCCCCCCATGTCATTTTCGTCCAAAAAACCCTAGATCCAACCCTCCACCGCCGCCGGACACGTCCGCCCGGACGCGCCGGACCAATCCGCGGCTGCCACTTGTCCCGCCGCCGCCGTTCCACCGCGCCGGCCCGCAGGCCCGACGCGGGCCCGCCGCCGCCACCGAAACGGGCCGCGCCCGCGCCCCTTCCTCCCTCAGCGCCGGCCGCCGCCGCCGCCGCCGCGCTCGGGCCGGAGGTCCCCGCCGCTCCGCCGCCCGACGCCGGCCGCACCCCGCCGCCTGGAGGTCACCTCCTCGCCGCCCGAGGGCCGTCGCCGCCACATCCTCCGCAGCGCCCCGCCGCCGCGCCACCCCTCGCTGGCCTCCTCCGGGCCCCTCGTCGTCCTCTTCCGAGCCTCCCGCCGGCCGGATCGAAGACCGCCGCCCCATCCCAAGCAAGCCGCCGGCTGCCGCGATCCATCGCGCCCGCCGGATCCCGATCCAGCCGCCGCGCGGATGAACCCTAGCGGGCCCGCGGACCCGCTTCGGCCGCGACCCGCAACCCGCTCCGCCCGCAACCCGCGTTGACCCGCGTTGACCAGATCTGAGGTTGAGTTTTGCTCCAAGTCCTTTTTGTTTTTGTTGTCTGATGGCTTATTGTGATGGCGAAAACTTTTTGTGTGTATGTCCGATTTGTGCATATGATATGTCAAAATGATCGTGGTGATGTGTACTATGTTTTGTTCCATTGTGTCATGCTAGTTTGAGTCCATCTAGATGTCTTATTCTTCGTGACAAGAGTGCTAGTTGATATAAACTGCTACTACTTGTTATTTTCATGCCATGTTTGAGATGTGATAACTTGGTGCATGTTTATCCAAATGAAGCAAATGATATGTCAAAATGTTCATCATGAGATGCTGTACATGTTGGTTGCTATAGCATGCATGTTAGAGTTCATATTGCCATGTTTATCCCTGTTGCAAAAGTGCAAGTGGCTGTTAGGTTTTGTAACTTGTTACGAGATGCCTAGTTGAGGAGCTCGTTGCTATTGATGTGTTTGCCCCCATGTCGCATGCTCATATGTTTTAGATTCTCCATCATGTGTTCTTTGCTATGGTGCAAACCACTTGCCATGTTATGCTTTAAGATGACTTAAACATGCTCGTAAACATGCCATGCTAATATTACTGTTTTAACACTGAGTGAAATTTCACTAAGTCTGCAATTTGTAATATCCGGATGCTATGTTTGCTTGGCTCCCTAGGCAAATCCATGTTAGTTTTGGGGTGGCCATTAATCATTCCTTGCTGTATATGTTGTTGTCTATCCATCCATGTCCTCACTTGCTCATTCGGGTTGCTGTAGCTTATTTAATTCTTGCTCCCAAGTTGCTATAAAATATTACTGTCAGGTTTTTAGTGTCATGATCAAAATGTTGTAGCTTGTTGCTATTGATCCATATCTCCTATGGAGATGCTCCAATGGAGTTGTTTGCTGTAGGATATGTCTACTTCATGTCCATGCTTCTTGTCACCATGTTTGAGTGCTGTAGAGTATATGTTTCTTGCTCCAAAGTTGCTATGTGGCTGTTAATTTCAGCTTTGCTTTGTTTCTTGTTTCGGGTGTATCTTCTAGACCGTAGCTCCGTTTTAAACAAACTTTAGATGAAACTTGACTAGAATTTCATGTAAATTATCATGGTGCATGTTAACTTGCTGATTAACAACTTTAACTTAAGGTTTGCTCAGATCTGGACTAATTTCAAACTATTCATATGAGGACTTACCGGATTTGTCTTAAGTAGTTTCCGACCTCATTTAAACTTGTTGTTCTTATGTTGTTTCTCTGTGCTTCCTACCTTGCCATGTTTTGCATCCTAAATATACTTGTATTGCATCCTACTTGCTTGAGCATATGGTCTTGTTCTTGTGTTGTTCTGGTGTGCTTCCTATGTTGTCATGTAATGCATCCTAAGTGCATATGCAGTGCATATGCAGTGCATCATACGTGCATCCTATAGAATGTGCATTGCACCTTGTTTGATTTCGTGCCTCGTGTGTTCTTGTGTTGAGTAGAGCCGGAAGCCGAGACCGAGAACGAGAACGAGGTTACTACCGAGGTTGAGAACGAGAAGCCGTCTTACGATCCCATCGACGACTCGACACGCAAGATGACCTGACCCAGATATCATTACTATCTTTGCCTATTGCTAGAAGTCTCGCTCTTTAGCTTATTGCCTCGATGCCCATGTTTGTTTGTCAGCCTCCTATTGTAACCATGAATCTATCTAACCACCCAACCTAGCAAACCTTTGTTTGGCTAAGTAAGCTTCACTCAGCCCCTCTTATAGCATTGCTAGTTGCAGGAGAAGATTTGAAGATTCTTGCTTCATGTTGAAGTTATGTTGGGATATCACACTATATAAATTCTTAACTAAATCATCTATATATTGGTAATGGGTGGAAGGCTAAGCCTCTTGCTTGGTGATTTGTTCCACTCATGCCGCCCTAAGAACCGTATAAACCGGTGTTATGTTCCTTGATTATGCGTTCCTCACACGGTTGGGGTTATGGGACCCCCTCGATAAACCGCTTAGCGCTAAGTCTTTTCCAGCAAGTCCCAACATTGGTACTCCATTTGCCTAAACAACTAAAAACTTGCATAGGGAGTTATAAACCCTCTTCTTAATCAACAACCCGGGCCAGTGCTCCACATGAGTGTTGGTCCAAACTGGGGGGTTACGCGGGGCCACCTTGGGGGAACCCGAGGGCTGGTAAAAACCTGTGGGATCACCCATCCGGTCGTGGCCTGAGACGAGAACGCGCGGCTACTATCAGGGTGTCGGCACGCCGGGAGGATTTGCTGGATTAATCTTACCTTAGTCGGAGTATCTTGAGCACGGGATTCCGAGAATACTCGGTCCTTCCCACTTTGGAGTTGCGACTCCGCGGATCGTGGGCTTGTAATGGGCCAAGTTGGAACACCCCTGCAGGGTTTTGAACTTTCAAAAGCCGTGCCCTCGGTTATGTGGCAGATGGGAATTTGTTAATATCCGGTTGTAGAAAACTTGACACCATGTTCAGAACACACTACCAGCGTGAGTAACCGTGACGGTCATTTTCCGAAATGGGTTCGGGAAGTGTACACGATGGGGTTATGATTGACGTGCTTAGGTAGGATCACTTCGTGATCACTTTGACGCTCGTGGCACTTCTCTTCTCGCTCTTATCACGTAAGCTAATGCTAGTGCAGCTGCAACCTTTTATCTTTCTTCAGCCTTGTTCCACACCCAAGGCTTAGATAGTTTTGCTACCCGGGAACGGGATTGCTGAGTCCTCCGTGGCTCACAGATTCTACACCACACCAGATGCAGGTACTATGGTGAACTACTCAGGTGACGACACGGAGCTGTACTGGGAGTACGATGTAGAACGTAGTTGATACTATGTGCACTATCCCGATGATCAGTAGTGGTTTCTACTAGGGGCGATTCGGACCAGTGGCTTTATGTATTTGGTATCTTTCATTTGGATCTTCATCCGTAGTTGGGTTGTGATGTTTTTGGATGATGATTTGCTATGTAATGTATTGTGTGACGTGGCGAGTGTAAGCCGACTATCCTTTTGCATTTCATCCCTATTTTTACATGAGTCGTGCAAAGATATCTATTCGCATGGGTGATTACCGCTTTCTGGCTTCTCCGGTTGTTCTCGGCAACTCCGACATTGATCTTATTCTCGGGATGGATTGGCTTTCCCAGCATGATGCTCACATTGATTGTGCAAACAAGGAAGTCAAGCTTACTCATTCCAACGAAGACGTGATTATCTTCGCCTCTCGAGATAACACAATCAGGCTATTATCTCTCAATGACAAGGGAGAGATTAATGCCATCTCTCAAATTCCGGTGGTCAATGAATATGAAGATGTTTTCCCTGAAGAGCTTCCAGGCATGCCTCCGCATCGTCAAGTTGAATTCGTCATTGAACTCGAGCCTGGTACTGAGCCAGCATGCCGGCGTCCGTACAAGCTCTCCCCTGATGAGTTGAAGGAGTTGAAGAAACAGCTTGATGAGCAAGAGCGTATGGGTCTGATCAGGCCTAGCACTTCTCCTTGGGGTTGTGGTGTCTTATTTGTCAAGAAGAAGGATGGCACGAAGCGCCTTTGCGTTGATTACCGGCCATTGAACAAGAAGACAATAAAGAACAAGTATCCGCTCCCCAACATCAATGAATTGTTCGAGCAGCTCAAAGGAGCAAAAGTGTTCTCAAAGCTCGATCTCCGGATGGGTTATCACCAGATCCGCATCCGTGAAGAAGATATTCACAAGACTGCATTCATAACAAGCTACGGCTCCTATGAATACACAGTCATGTCATTTGGCCTCGCAAATGCTCCACCCACCTTCTCGAGAATGATGCACTACATATTCAACCCCTACACCAACGAATTTGTGCTTGTGTATCTGGATGACATCTTGGTATTGTCCAAGAATGAAGAGGATCACGAAAAGCACCTCCGTCTGGTTCTCGACAGACTCCGTGAACATAAGTTATATGCCAAGTTCTCCAAGTGCGAATTCTGGCTCGATAAGGTCTTGTATCTGGGCCATATCATCTCTGCTGACGGTATTGCGGTCAACCCCGAGAAAGTTGAAGCGATTGTCAACTGGGAACCTCCTCAGAACGTCAAGTAACTCCGAAGCTTCCTTGGTCTTGCTAGCTATTGCAGAAGGTTCGTTGAGAACTTCTCCAAGATTGCCAAGCCTCTCTCCAACTTGCTGCAGAAGAATGTCAAGTACAACTGGTCTCCGGATTGTGATGTGGCATTCAAAACTCTCAAAGAAAAACTCGTCTTTGCTCTAGTTCTTACTCCTCCAGATGAGTCCAAGCACTACGAAGTATTCTGTGATGCTTCTCTTCAAGGACTTGGTGGTGTGCTAATGCAGGACAAGAAGATTGTGGCATACACTTCTCGTCAATTGAAGCCAAGTGAGAAGAACTACCCCACACATGATCTCGAGCTAGCAGCTGTGGTACACGCCTTGATCACGTGGAGACTCCTTCTATTGGGCAGAAAAGTCGACATCTTCACCGATCACAAGAGCTTGAAGTACATATTCACACAACCGAACCTGAACCTTCGCCAGACTCGTTGGGTTGAGATGATCCAAGAGTATGATCCAAGCATCGAATACACACCTGGCAAGGACAATGTCATTGCAGATGCCTTGAGCAGAAAGGCTTATTGCAACAGTCTCCTTATCAAACCGTTTCAGCCTGAGCTTTGTGAAGCATTCAGGAAGCTCAACCTCTAAGTTGTTCCACAAGGCTTTCTTGCAAATCTTCAAGTTGCTCCTACCTTGGAAGATCAGATCCGTGAGGCCCAACTCAGTGATGCTATGGTGCAGAAAGTGAAACATTGTATTGCAAAGGGTACCCCCAAATACAAGTGCTATCGCATTGATGAGAAAGACACCTTGTTCTTTGAGGACAGACTTGTGGTTCCCAAGGGTGATCTCAGGAAGCTCATAATGAACGAAGCACATGACTCCCTCCTCTCGATTCATCCTGGAAGTACCAAGATGTACCAAGACCTCAAGCAATCTTACTGGTGGACTCGCATGAAAAGGGAGATTGCCCAATCCGTGAATGAATGTGATGTCTGCAGAAGAGTGAAGGCAGAGCATCAACGTCCAGTCGGTCTCCTCCAACCTCTTTCTATTCCCGAGTGGAAATTCGACCACATTGAAATGGATTTCGTCACTGGGTTTCCCAAGTCCAAGAAGGGGAATGATTCTATCTTGGTTGTCATTGACAAGCTAACCAAGGTAGCTCACTTCCTTCCAGTCAAAGAATCCATCAATGCAGCTCAACTGGCAGAGTTGTACACTTCCAGAATTGTGTCCCTACATGGCATTCCTCAAGTTATCTCCTCAGACCGTGGAAGTTTGTTCACATCCAAGTTCTGGGACTCCTTTCAGTATGCCATGGGCACTAAGATCCGTTTCAGCACTGCGTTTCACCCTCAGACTAGTGGTCAAGTCGAAAGAGTGAACCAGATCTTAGAAGACATGCTCAGAGCTTGTGTCATCTCTTTTGGCATGAAGTGGGAAGATTGCCTCCCGTTTGCCGAGTTCTCTTACAACAACAGTTTCCAAGCAAGTGCCAGCAAAGCTCCGTTTGAAATTCTCTATGGCAGAAAGTGTCGTACTCCTCTCAGCTGGTCCGAGACTGGTGAACGTCAACTTCTTGGCAATGACTTGATCTCAGAAGCCGAAGAAATGTGCAAAGTCATACGTGAGAATCTCAAGGCCGCTCAGTCGCGTCAGAAGAGCTACTATGACGGCAAGCATCGTGATTTGGCCTTCAACATTGGAGATCATGTCTATCTCCGTGTTTCTCCTATGAAAGGAACCCAAAGATTCGATATCAAAGGAAAACTTGCTCCTAGATACGTGGGCCCTTTCAAGATCCTTGGCAAAAGAGGCGATCTAGCCTATCAACTTGAGCTCCCTTCCAACTTCGCTAATGTTCATAATGTGTTTCACGTGTCTCAACTCCGCAAGTACTTCAAGACACCTGAACGCACCATTCCGTTCGAGGAGATTGATCTTCAACAAGACTTGTCTTACCGAGAGCACCCCATTGCTATTCTTGAAGAAACCGAGCGCAAGATCCGCAACAAGTCAATCAAGTTCTTGAAAGTCAAATGGTCACACCATACCGACCGAGAAGCTACATGGGAACGCGAAGATCACCTTCGTTCCGAGTACCCTTCCTTCTTCCAGTCCTAGATCTCGGGACGAGATCTTTTCGTAGTAGAGGAGAGTTTGTAATGACCCAGATGTAACACTTTCCCAATATGGCAATATATAAACTTTGGCTTCATCAATTCCATTCCGGGTTCTTCTTCTTCTCGGGTTTCGTTGTTTTGTTGTGTGCGTGTGTGCATTTCATCCATGTCATGTTGTCATGTGCATTGCATTGCATTGTGTTGTCACTTGCATCCGGTCCCACTCGTCTCTTCCCGTTGTCCGTTTCGAGTTCCGACGCTCTCACACGTGCCCGTGGTATCCCCGAGTCATTCTTTCGTGTGTGGCCGTATAACGTTTCCAGAATGGCGTGACACTTGCCGTGCGATGTTGTTTTGGTACGTGTAGGCCGCCTGTCAAGTTTCGTCGCGTTCGGAGTTCGTTTAGTACTCCAACGGTTAACCTAGTGGGCTAAAAGAACCTCTTCTTTGAGGCCCAAGACCCCCTCCACAACAGCCCACTAACCCATCACAACACTTCCCATCATCTCGGTCGTCGAATTGTGATTGCGTGGCCGAAAACCGCTCCCCATTTGGACTCTCCTAGCTGCTTGTGCCTATAAAAACGTCCCCCCATGTCATTTTCGTCCAAAAAACCCTAGATCCAACCCTCCACCGCCGCCGGACACGTCCGGACGGACCGGACACGTCCGTCTGGACGCGCAGGACCAATCCGCGCCTGCCACCTGTCCCGCCGCCGCTGTTCCACCGCGCCGGCCCGCAGGCCCGACGCGGGCCCGCCGCCGCCGCTGAACCGGGCCGCGCCCGTGCCCTTTCCTCCATCAGCGCCGGCCGCCGCCGCCGCGCTCGGGCCGAAGGTCCCCGCCGCTCTGCCGCCCGACGCCGGCCGCACCCCGCCGAACGAGGGCCGTCGCCGCCGCATCCTCCGCCGCGCCCAGCCGTCGCGCCACCGGAGTTCCGCCGCCCCTCGCCGGCCTCCTCCGGGCCTCCCGCTGGACGGATCGAGGACCGCCGCCCCGTCCCAAGCAAGCCGCCGGCCGCCGCGATCCTTCGTGCCCGCCGGATCCCGATCCAGCCGCCGCGCTAACGAACCCTAGCAGGCTCGCGGACCCGCTTCGGCCGCGATACGCTCCGCGACCCGCAACCCGCGTTGACCCGCGTTGACCAGATATGAGGTTGATTTTTACTCTAAGTCCTTTTTGTTTTTGTTGTCTGATGGCTTATTGTGATGGCGATAACTTTTTGTGTGTATGTCCGATTTGTGCATATGATATGTCAAAATGATCGTGGTGATGTGTACTACTTTTGTTCCATTGTATCATGCTTGTTTGAGTCCATCTAGATATCTTAATCTTCTTGAAAAGAGAGCTACTTGATATAAACTGCTGCTACTTGTTATTTTCATGCCATGTTTGAGATGTGATAACTTGGTGCATGTTTATCCAAATGAAGCAAATGATATGTCAAAATGTTCATCATGAGATGCTCTACATGTTGGTTGCTATAGCATGCGTGTTAGAGTTCATATTGCCATGTTTATCCCTGTTGCAAAAATGCAAGTGGCTGTTAGATTTTGTAACTTGTTACGAGATGCCTAGTTGAGGAGCTCGTTGCTATTGATGTGTTTGCCCCCATGTCGCATGCTCATATGTTTTAGATTCTCCATCATGTGTTCTTTGCTGTGGTTCATACCACTTGCCATGTTATGCTTTAAGATGACTTAAACATGCTCGCAAACATGCCATGCTAATATTACTGTTTTAACACTTAGTGAAATTTCACTAAGTCTGGAATCTGTAATATCCTGATGCTATGTTTGCTTGATGCCCTAGGCAAATCCATGTTAGTTTTGGGGTGGCCATTGATCATTTATTGCTTTATATGTTGTTGTCTATCCATCCATGTCCTCACTTGCTCATTTGGGTTGCTGTAGCTTATTTAATTCTTGCTCCCAAGTTGCTATAAAATATTACTGTCAGGTTTTTAGTGTCATGATCAAAATGTTGTAGGTTGTTGCTATTGATCCATGCCTCCTATGGAAATGCTCCAATGGAGTTGTTTGCTGTAGGATATGTCTAATTCATGTCCATGCTTCTTGTCACCATGTTTGAGTGCTGTAGAGTATATATTTCTTGCTCCAAAGTTGCTATGTGGCTGTTAATTTCAGCTTTGCTTTGTTTCTTGTTTCGGGTGTATCTTCTAGACCGTAGCTCCGTATTAAACAAACTTTATATGAAACTTGACTAGAATTTCGTGTAGATTATCATGGTGCATGTTAACTTGCTGATTAACAAATTTAACTTAAGGTTTGCTCAGATCTGGACTAATTTCAAACTATGCATATGAGGACTGACCGGATATGTCTTAAGTAGTTTCCGGCCTCATTTAAACTTGTTGTTCTTATGTTGTTTCTCTGTGCTTCCTACCTTTCCATGTTTTGCATCCTAAATAGACTTGTCTTGCATCCTACTTGCTTGAGCATATTGTCTTGTTCTTGTGTTATTCTGGTGTGTTTCCTTTGTTGTCATGTAATGCATCCTAAGTGCATATGCAGTGCATCCTAAGTGCATCATACGTGCATCCTATAGATTGTGCATTGCACCTTGTTTGATTTAATGCCTCGTGTGTTCTTGTGTTGAATAGAGCCGGAAGCCGAGACCGAGAACGAGAACAAGGTTACTACCGAGGTTGAGAACGAGAAGCCGTCTTACGATCCCATCGACGACTCGACAGGCAAGATGACCTGACCCAGATATCATTACTATCTTTGCCTATTGCTAGAAGTCTCACTCTTTAGCTTATTGCCTCGATGCCCATGTTTGTTTGTCAGCCTCCTATTGTAACCATGAATCTGTCTAACCACCCAACCTAGCAAACCTTTGTTTGGCTAAGTAAGCTTCACTCAGCCCCTCTTATAGCATTGCTAGTTGCAGGAGAAGATTTGAAGATTCTTGCTTCATGTTGAAGTTATGTTGGGATATCACACTATATAAATTCTTAACTAAATCATCTATATATTGGTAATGGGTGGAAGGCTAAGCCTCTTGCATGGTGATTTGTTCCACTCATGCCGCCCTAGGAACCGTATAAACCGATGTTATCTTCCTTGATTATGCGTTCCTCACACGGTTGGGGTTATGGGACCCCCTCGATAAACCGCTTAGCGCTAAGTCTTTTCCAGCAAGTCCCAACATTGGTACTCCATTTGCCTAAACAACTAAAAACTTGCATAGGGAGTTATAAACCCTCTTCTTAATCAACAACCCGGGCCAGTGCTCCACATGAGTGTTGGTCCAAACTGGGGGGGTTACGCGTGGCCACCTTGGGGGAACCCGAGGGCTGGTAAAAACCTGTGGGATCACCCATCCGGTCGTGGCCTGAGACGAGAATGCGCGGCTACTATCAGGGTGTCGGCACGCCGGGAGGATTTGCTGGATTAGTCTTACCTTAGTCGGAGTATCTTGAGCACGGGATTCCGAGAATACTCGGGCCTTCCCACCTTGGGGTTGCGACTCCGCGGATCGTGGGCTTGTAATGGGCCAAGTTGGAACACCCCTGCAGGGTTTTGAACTTTCAAAAGCCGTGCCCTCGGTTATGTGGCAGATGGGAATTTGTTAATATCCGGTTGTAGAAAACTTGACACCATGTTCAGAACACACTACCAGCGTGAGTAACCGTGACGGTCATTTTCCGAAAGGGGTTCGGGAAGTGAACACGGTGGGGTTATGATTGACGTGCTTAGGTAGGATCACTTCGTGATCACTTTGATGCTCGTGGCACTTCTCTTCTCTCTCTTATCACGTAAGCTAGTGCTAGTGCAGCTGCAACCTTTTATCTTTCTTCAGCCTTGTTCCACACCCAAGGCTTAGATAGTTTTGCTACCCGGGAACGGGATTGCTGAGTCCTCCGTGGCTCACAGATTCTACACCACACCAGATACAGGTACTATGGTGAACTACTCAGGTGACGGCACGGAGCTGTACTGGGAGTACGATGAAGAACGTAGTCGATACTATGTGCACTATCCCGATGATCAGTAGTGGTTTCTACTAGGGGCGATTCGGACCAGTGGCTTTATGTATTTGGTATCTTTCATTTGGATCTTCACCCGTAGTCGGGTTGTGATGTTTTTGGATGATGATTTGCTATGTAATGTATTGTGGGACGTGGCGAGTGTAAGCCAACTATCCTTTTGCATTTCATCCCTATTTTTACATGAGTCGTGCAAAGATACCGAACTTGAGATCATTCCAGAATGGGCTTGTTGATACGTCCAAAACGTATCTATAATTTCTGCTTGCTCCATGCCCTTTTTGTGTGATATTGCTATGATATTTATGCACTTCCATACACTTTTGATCATATTTGGACTAACCTACTAATGGTTGCAAAAGTGCACAATGTTCTTGTTTTACACTTTATTGTGTAGGAATTACTTGGAAATTGACAAAAACGCAAAAGGAGTCGTATTGGAGTAGGACTCTGACTTTCCTGAAATCTGTCAGAGAACGTTTTTTAAAGATGGTCACGTTCCGGCACGAATATGACATCAAACGGAAAAAGTCTAGTTGCGAAAGTTGTGGGGAATTTCGAGGCGATCCTTTTGGATATAAAATTCGTCCAAATCGGGGTCCGGACGGCCGAGTAAAGCCCGTTTTACTGAGGCCCAAAATCTGATGACGGGAATCCGAGAGTCTATATAAAGAGAGGAAACCTAGGTCACCAAGGGCCACGAATTTTCCTCCTCCCAAGCCGCCGTCTTGGAGGGGAGGACCAGCACCATTGCAGCACCATCCACAAGGAAGAAGGGAGGGGGGGGGCAAGGAGCCGCTGCCCCCTAGGGCCGCCGCCGTCCCCAAGGGCCGCCGCCGCCCCCTAGGGCCGCCGCCGTCTCCTCCTCGCCGCCGCCGCCTCCGTGGCCGCCGCCGGCCGCCGCCTCCTCGCGGGGCTGCACCTCTCCATCAACACCATCATCAACCTCCTCCTCACCATCTCCATGTGTGAGTAGTCTTCTCCGGGGCCGAGGGCTCGTACGTGTAGCTATGTGGTTATCTCTCTCTCCCATGATGTGATCTTCGTTGTGATCATAGGCTATGTTAATCTAGGGTGATCCCATGATATTTCCCCTTCCTCTATGTATTGGATTGATGTACTCACTTGTCTTTATCTAGTATAATCCCCGAGACCAAGGTGACAGCGGTCTATTGGACATGGATTAGAAAAATATTTTCATGAGTGATTTCCTCTCTTGTGTGTTGATTGAAGATTGAGAGTCTCTTGGTGCTTGTCTTTGACTATCCTTTAGATATGTTGTGGTGATTGTGGGACTCTCTTTGGATGGCCGCGGTGACATTGGGAAATCCTTAGATTGAGAACTACGAACTTTGAGGTGTGCTTTTGTAGCCCTACATAATTCTCGTCCTCTTTTGACCACGGAGGAATGACCTCCGGGTGCGTCTCCATTGCATGTTTTATGGGAAATATCATGTGATTCGATTATGTTAATGTTGTTGGGAGTTGCCACTAGTGAAAGTATGATCCCTAGGCCTTGTTTCCACCATTGCAATACCATCTGTGCTCACGTTTACCACTTGTTTGCTTGCTGCACTTTTTATTACAGATTTATATTACTTTGTTTTGCCATCCATATCACTTGCCATTTAACATCTCTTCGCCGAACTAGTGCACCTATACATCTAACAAGTGTATTAGGTGTGTTGGGGACACAAGAGACTTCTTGTATCTTAGTTGCAGGGTTGCTTGAGAGATACCATCTTCAACCTCTACTTCCCTGAGTTCGATAAACCTTAGGTCATCCACTTGAGGAAAATTGCTGCTGTCCTACAAACCTCTGCGCTTGGAGGCCCAACATAGTCTACAAGAGTAGAAGCGTGTGTAGACATCAAGCTATTTCTGGCACCGTTGCCGAGGAAGTGAGTGCTTGAAGGTATATCGTTAGATCTTGCAATTAAATCTTTTTGTTTCTTGTTTTTATTTCACTAGTTATGTTTATGGAAAACCGCATTTTTAGTTCGTTGCTTGTGGGAAGACGCCCCACACCTGTGGTGGTTGCTCCTCCCCCTACTGAAATTGTGCCCTATAAAATACCAGCTGGTATTATCGATTATGTTTTGGCTAATCGTTATGCAGGAGACAGACATCCCGGTGAACACTTGCTATATCTGTCACAACTATGTTCATTATTTAAGCTTGCAGGTGTATGAAAGGAGTTTGTCATGAGGAAATTGTTCGCCGTATCACTTATAGATAAAGCTTCAGATTGGTATAAGCTTCTCGATAACTCGCACTTGCTTGATTGGCAAGAGCTTATGTCTCTCTTTTATACTAAGTTTTATCCTCTTCATGAAATTCATCGAGACAGGAACTATATCTATAACTTTAGGTCTCGTGACGGAGAGAGCGTAGCTCAAGCTTGGGGGAGACTGAAAACGTTAATGCTAAAATGTCCTAACCATGGGCTCCCCAAAGATGCTTATGTGGAGAGTAAGAGTACCTTTTTGCATATGGATCATGGTAACAATGCTTTATGTGATGCTTATATTGTTGAGTTTATTCGTGATCCCACTGAAAATTATTATGAGAAGGGAACATATGCTTATAGATATTTCAATAATATCAAGTTCCCTTTCTTTATGGTGAATATTTTGAAGTTATGCTTGTTCTGCCTTCCTATGCTAGTTGCTTTATGCTTCAACAATTTATTTTCTTACAAGATTCCCATGCATAGGAAGTATGTTAGAATTAAATATGTTTTATATATGCTTCTTGATGCTCTCTTTTGTTCTTCAACTCTTATTCCTACGAGAGCATCATTAAAGTCTTAAGCCTATCTTTATGGCTATAAAGAAAGAGCTCTAGGGAGATAACCCTTGTTATCTTTACTTTCAGTTTGTTCTTTCAGTTTTTAGTGGTCTTGATGTTTGTTACTACTGTAGCAACATCATTGTATCTTTATTTTTTAGCTTTGTGCCAAGTGTAGCCTCTGATTGCAAGAAAGTTCAAAAGTTGTGACGTGCTGTCCAGGAAACAGATTCTGTCCTTGGACAGAAAAATTCGTATAAAATCACGAGATCATCTTTTTGGTCTAAATGTTTTCGACAGCGTGCTCTATACAATTGGCTTTCGGGCGTATGTTCTGAGTTTTTTATTTGAGTTGCAGAAGTGCCCCGAAAAAATTATTTACTACCTGCTGGTCTGTTTTTCACAGAATATGTCCTGTTTTGCCTTTCCTTCGTTTTGCAAACCTTGAGCTTGCTTTTTCTTTGCCAAAACCTTTTGGCAATCTTGAGAAATAGTATACCTTCAAGAATATCCTTATTTCCAGCAAGGAAAAATTATTTTATTAAGGGTACTAACCTCGCTAATCCGATTATGATGAGTTATGTATGAAGGGAGTTTTCAAGTGTGCGAGGGAGGATGATAAAAAGATTCAGGAGTGTCAAACGCTCAAGCTTGGGGATGCCCCCATGCACCCCCAAGAAATATTCAAGAAGACTCAAGCGTCTAAGCTTGGGGATGCCCCCGTGCATCCCCTTCTCCATCAACATTATCAGTTCGTCTTTCGTTTCACTATATTTTTATCACTTCATGTGTTATGTGTTATGCTTGGAGCGTCTTGCTTTTAGTTTTCCTTTTTAGTTTTCTTTAGCTTTGCTTGCTGTTCATAACGAGTTGGAACTCAGCTTTATTTGTGTGGGAGAGAAACACGTTCCACTTCAACCTAGAACATAACATAGAATTTTCATGTCTATCCTTGCTGTGTGTGTTCTTTGTCTTTCAATAGCTACTGTCATGCTTAGCTCTTAGCTTTCACGCTTTTCTTTTTAAAGAGCTTTTGTTTAGTTGGTTGCTGGAACTCTCTTTAGTTATCATGCTTATCTTGTTAAGAGAGTTGGATTCTTTTGCACTGGTTGATATGTCTATGATAAAAATGCTATGTGCATAACGGTGCTTAGTAGTTCATGTTTTCTTATGGTTAGTCTCAAATAGCTGGGGGGGGGGGG